>OY979702.1:2376447-2976447 GCA_963855925.1 Inga laurina | reverse complement strand
ACGTGCAGCAAGAGAGTAACATGATGTGAATATTAATTGTTGGTAGAAGTACATGCAAAGACAATAAAATCACGATATGAAACATTGTGCTTAGCTCTTTCAACTCATCAGATCTGGACCATCAATCTGATTTGGGTAGTCCAGATCTGAGTTTTTAAAAGTCTATATTTTTTAATAAAAACTACTTTAATGGGTATAGAATCTAAAATAAAGATAATCTTTTAACTACTATTCTTTTAAAAAATAATTTTCTTATTAAAAAATTATCATTTTAAAAAAACTCAAATCTGAATTGTCCAAAATCAGGATCTAGATGACCCAGATCTGATGAGCTGAAAGAGCTAAGCATAGTGCTTAGCACTAAAACCAAATCGTCGTATATAGTGTTCCCACGGTAACTGTGTGCGTTGAGGTTTGATTGGCCGGGGCGAATGGGGCAGACTATGGACTCAAGTCCACATGGTCCCGTCATTTTATATAAGTTACTTTAAGTTATTTATCCAATCGCTAATCCAAATACTCACCATTTTACCCAATTTAACTTTTTTCTAATCTTAAGATTCCATAAATTTAAGTAAAAATAAGTTACTTATCCCACCGCCAAAATAAACGGTAGTTGTGTGCGTTGAGGTTTGATTGGCCGGGGCGCATGGGGCAGACTATGGACGCAGTCCACGCGGTCCCATCAATGGTGATTGACCCCCATTCGTTAATTCTTATTTAGTACTCCATTTATCTAAAAAAAAAAAAAAAAAAAGTACTATGAAATATGAATCACTATGGTTAGCCCAAAAAAAAAAAAATCTCCCAGAAAGTTTAGTATGAATTATATTCTTTTATATTTTCTATATTGAAATATATTTATGCTTTGGATGTATGTGGATTTTTTAATTTCCTGAAGAATCTTTGCAAAATATCACCAAAAGATTGTGACAGGATATTTTTTCTAACATTTAGTCAAGATATTTCAAAATAGTTTTAATTTTAATAGTATGATCGAAATCAATTGCTATTTAAGTATTTATTGAGGATCATAACTCGAAAATCCAATCCGACGAATGTTATGATTGTTATCTGGGATTTTTTCTTCGGCCTGGAAAATCAGATCTTGTGGCTACAAAGTACAAACTTGATCCACCAGAGTTCACGACCTGAAGTGATGACTGATATGACGTTCTTCATTATAAAAATGGAATAACCGATATATTAGTCGATAATAGTGTAAATTTATACTAAAAATTAAAAATTTTATAACAAATCGTGTATATATTAGTATTAGATTCCTAGTATTAGAGAATAAAACACAATAATTTGATCCCAGTTGTCCAAACGCCATTCCATTCACGGGATGGGACCCGTTGGTGAAGTTAGTGGACATTAAATATTAACCTAAGACCTCCATTCTAGTGTTGTCAGCAAAGTGAGTGGTGTTTGTCTTTTTATCATGTTTTGTTTTTGGGGAGAATTACATTCAAGTCCCAAGGAAAAGAAGAAATAAAAAAATGATCCTTATAGATTGTAAAATGAAAAAATGGTCCCATGGAGTTGTCAATACAGGCTCCTAGAGTTGTTAATAAATTGTCAATACAGACTCATGGAGTTATTAATGAGACTATTTTTTCATTTTACAATCTACAGGGATCATTTCTTTATTTTTTTTTCTTCCATGGGACCTAAGTATAATTCTCCCTTATTTTTGAGACCAGAGTCCAGAAATTGGCCCCTGCCCTGTTTGCTTGCAATTATTAGGCTTTGCTTCGCCCACCTATTCCACTTCATTTCTTGACTGCTTACCTTTCCGTCTTATCCTCCTTATCCTTGCTGCTTTTATAAGGCAAGGGGGCTGAATGGGGATAGGGCATGCAAATATAGGCTTATCCCCAAGTTGAAAACTTTAATTTTTATCTCTTTCCTTCCCTACTAGTGGTCCCTTGTGTGAGTGACAATATACTTTCCTTTTCTTTGATATTTGAAGTGTTTGCGTCGGGGAAGGTATTAATTGTCCTATTGCAACTATGTTAATAAGAAACAAATGGAAGATAATACCGTGCACTATGTCATTACAACTATAGCGTCAGGCATACCTAACAACCATTTCCTATACATTTAACACAAATCTTAGGCCACCATTAATCATGATATTGAAAACTTGCAGTGCTTTGTTGTAGAAATGGTTGTTCATATAGGTCCTTACCATGACATTATAGAAAACAGACTTTTCTTTCGCTCTATAGCAGCATAAGCCATCATTAAGTTAGATTCCCAGAGAAGGGTCTGGATGAAGATGGTTACGAAATATGATTTGGGTGAACATCTCTTGAAGGTTTTGACAACACAATATTGGTCTAATGTTTTGCAAATAAGTTTTTCAATAAGGATTTCTGGTGCGATGAAAGCAGAGCTGGTAATTCGGAAAAGGGACGTACTTTTTAGAAAAATTTAATTTAATTCTATATTGCATTATTATATTTTTCAGTTACTAACTCACGTTCTTGATATAAGAGCTAAGAGCTAGTCAGAGGGTATTGGATTTAGTTCTAAATATAATCCCATAATTCACTTTATTTTCTAAATTTATAATTTTTTTTTAAAGTAACTATGTTAATTGCATAAATTAAAAAGTTTCTATTTAAGGATAGTCATAATAAAAAATAATATTTAAGAAAAAAACAATATTTATTTATTTTAAATGATTAATATAACTAATTTTTTTAATTTGCCTAAATTAGGCAACTAGCTCTCATACTGGAGAGACGGGAGGTGATATTATCTCGTTGGCCCTGAGAAAAATATCCCTTTCTTTTCACCACACGTGATTTTAATGGTGGATGTCAGATGGGCGTGAAGCTTCTTGGAACACGCATCTTGACAGGAGTTGTTTTGAATTTTTTATGCTTGAAAATAAATTGATTTAATCTAAACATGTCAAGAAATTGCTCGGAAATTAAATAGTTAGTGGGTTGTTATGAATCCTTTCTTCTTTTTTGTGATGTTTTTTCTTCGGTTGAATTATCGTCAGTAAACTCTTCAAGGTCTCTATCCAAGCAAAATAATATCTTAAAAGAGCACACTAACAACCACCAGCAGAATTATAAATATTAATTTTGAATTTTAATTTTCAAAACAAAAGTTGTTAAAATACTGCGTGTTCCCTCCATATCTATTCTTCTGACTTTTCGCCATCAGCAAAGTGCATTCCCACAATGAACTCTATAAATTCTGCAATCCATTGTTTATGCCTCACATCTCATCAGCTCACATTTCACTTTTGAGTCTGCATTGAAGACATTCCATCACTTCGATGGGGTTTTTGTTGAAATTTTTCCATGCATTATTGACACTGCTAGTTTTGTTGCACACAAGACTCAGTTTGGGCACTAACGGCGAAGCAATGAAGAAGTGTGTAGCAAGGGAGAGGGAAGCTCTTCTCTTGTTTAAACATGGAATCATTGCTGACTCTGATGTGCTGTCCACGTGGAGGGAGGGAGATGATGAAGATTGTTGCAACTGGAAAGGAGTTTCCTGCAGCAAGCAAACAGGTCATGTTCAAATCCTTGATCTTCACAGTTCATATTCACTTTATTTGAGAGGTACAATTAATATGACCTTACTGAGTGAGTTGCATGATCTGAAACATTTGGATCTCAGTGACAATTATTTATATCCAAGTGAGATCCCTAAGTCCATAGAGTTATTCACCAACTTAAGGTATCTTAACCTCTCTTATTCTGGTTTTGTTGGGAGTATTCCCAATCAAATTGGAAAGCTTTCAAATTTAATATATATTGACCTTCGTAACAACGCCTTGGATGGAGCCATCCCTTGGCAAATCGGAAATCTTTCCAAGTTGCAGTACCTTAATCTTCAAGAAAATAATCTTGTTGGAGTGATTCCTTATCAACTTGTGAATCTCTCCTTGTTGCACACTTTGAAACTCGGTGGTTATTATTCTAACCTCACAGTAGCCAACAAAAACAATCGCACTGCAGAGTGGATATCTGAGCTCTCTTCATTAACATATCTTGACTTGAGTTATGTGAGTGCTGTTGGCTATTCTCAGATCTGGCTGCACATGATGACAGGTCAACTTGTCCCAAAACTAAGAAAATTGACACTAAGTGGATGTGGCATTTCTTATGCCGACAACTTTCCTTTGTTTGCTTCTCCTTTAAACTTCTCTTCTTCTCTAGTCATCCTTGATCTCTCTTATAATAATTTGAATAGCTCATCGTTAATTCAATGGCTCTTCAATTTCAGCTCCAGTCTTCAGGAGCTTTATCTGATAAATTGCAATCTTTTGACTGATAATCTTTACCTTCTATTTTCTCATTCTCATTTTCCTTCCCTCAATGTTCTTGATCTCTCATATAATAACTTGAACTCATCATTATTTCAATGGCCCTTCAACTTCAGCTCCATCCTTCAAAAGCTTTATCTATCAGATTCCCATCTTTCAACTGATAATCTTTACCTTCTATTTTCTCATTCTCATTTTCCTTCCCTCAATGTTCTTGATCTCTCTTATAATAACTTGAACTCATCATTATTTCAAAGGCCCTTCAACTTCAGCTCCAACCTTCAAGAGCTTCATTTGCAAAATTGTGGCCTTTCAGCTAATAATCTTTACTTTCTATCTTCTCATTCTCATTTTCCTTCCCTCACTGTTCTTGATCTCTCTTATAATAGCTTGACATCAGTAATGACCTTGAACTTTGGCTCCAATCTTCAACAGCTTCTTTTAAGCAATTGTAGCCTTTCATCAGGTCATCTTATCTTTACTTCTTTCAATCCCAACCTTACTTCTCTTGTCCTTCTTGATCTGTCTTTAAATCATTTGACATCATCAACCATATTCTATTGGATTTCCAACTTCACCTTCAATCTTCATCAAGTGTACCTTAGTGGTAACTTGCTTAGCGGTTTCATTCCAGATAGATTTGGAAACATAATGAACTCTCTCCAAGTTCTTGATGTTACCTCTAATAATCTCCAAGGTGGAGTACCAACATCACTAAGGAATATATGCACATTGAAGAGCTTAAGTCTTGGCTACAATAACTTGAGTGGGGACCTTCAGAGTTTCATTTCTAATGCATCATGGTGCAATAGACATCCATTGCAAAGGTTGGATTTAGGAGGAAATCAATTGATGGGTACATTACCTAATCTTTCAGTTTTTCCCTTTTTGCAAGATTTGGATCTCTCTAATAACCAACTAATAGGAAAAATACCTGAAAGCTTCGGATCACTATCTCAGTTGAAATATTTGTGGTTGAGTGACAACGATTTGGGGGGTATAATTACTGAATCTCATTTCAAAAGTCTTTATAGTTTGATGAGTTTATCTTTGTCTCACAATACCTTGGAAATTAGCACTAGTTGGATTCCTCCATTTCATATACAATCTATGGATCTGGCTTCTTGCATGATAGGTCCTAATTTTCCAAATTGGCTTCGTAATCACCATCAATTATCCTCTTTGGATATTTCTGATGGTAGGCTTTCAGGTTTTATACCAGAGTGGTTTTGGCCACTTTTAGAACATATATCATACCTAAATATCTCATACAACAATTTTGTTGGTAAAATACCAAATTTACCTCTCAAGTTGAATCAAAGGCCAAAAATAATTTTGACTTCAAACAATTTTGAAGGCGCAGTTCCATCATTTTTTTCGGGAGCAACAGAACTTCATCTTTCCAAAAATAAATTCTCAAATTTGATTCCACTTATATGTATCCAAACTGAAGATGGAGGCATTGACATTTTAGACCTATCAAACAATCAATTAAAGGGGAATCTACCTAATTGTTGGAGCCAACTAAACTTGTTAAAGTTTGTTGATTTGAGCAATAATAATTTGTCAGGGGAAATCCCATCCTCTATAGGACACCTTGTGAATATGGAAGCTTTGGTTTTGAGAAGCAATAACTTGATTGGAGAACTTCCTTCCTCTTTAATGAACTGCTCCAAGTTATTGTTATTGGATGTGTCAAAGAATAATTTGTCAGGGTCAATACCCTATTGGATTGGAGAGAGCCTTAGGCAATTAGAAGTTCTAAGCTTACGGATGAACCATTTAAATGGTAGTTTACCTATGCATCTTTGTAACTTAACACAGATTCGACTCTTGGATCTCTCTCATAATAAGTTATCCAATGAAATTCCATCTTGTCTTCAAAATTTTATTGTTATGGCACAAAAGCACATCAACTTAACTGATAGTTACCATTCATATGAGATCAATATGACAAGCTATATCAGTATTCAATATTTTGAATTCTTTATAACATTGATGTGGAAAGGTGAGGATCAAGAGTATAAGAGCCCGGAATTGTTTCTTAAAAGCATTGATCTCTCAAGCAATGCTTTAACGGGAGAAATACCAAAAGAACTTGTCTCTTTGTTGGGATTGGTTTCCCTAAATTTATCAAGAAACCAGTTAAGTGGAGAGATACCCCCGAAGATTGGGAATCTAGAATCACTAGAATTTCTCGATTTGTCCAAAAACAAATTATCAGGCCCAATTCCTCCTAGTCTTGCTCACATTGATCGTCTTGGTGTATTGGACTTGTCAAACAATACTCTTTCTGGAAAAATTCCAATAGGAACGCAGTTGCAAAGCTTTAATGCCTCATCTTATGATGGAAACTTTGATCTCTGTGGATTGCCTCTGAACAAAAATTGCCCAGGAGATAATAAGATGCCCCCACCACAAGAAGCTAATCATGATGATGAAGAAAATGCCTTATTGTTCTCTCAAGAATTTTACTTGAGCATGGGATTGGGATTCTTTGTTGGATTCTGGGCCTTTGTAGGGCCGTTGCTCTTCAACCACACCTGGAGACAAAGCTACTATAGGTTCTTGAACACAGTAACAGACAAAGTCTATGTCACGGTTGCAATTTATGTGGTCAAATACCTCACCATCAGAGACTAGCCGCCATAAGGTAATGATTTATTTTCTCTTGCTGTTTTTGCTCCCATTAAACTCTTATCTTTAATAACCATGTGATAGCAAATTACTAGAGTCTATGCTAATATAGACAAACATTTTAACTTAAGTAAAATCACGTTTTATATATATTTTCAAGCTATAGCATTTTCGGCTTTTGACTAACTTATGGGAAAACTAAGATAACAACAGTCAAGTAATCGTATCTACGTAATTAATTGGGAATGCTTAACACGATACTCTGTTTCTTACAGGATCTGTTGTCCTTCAGTTTGGCATCGGATGATATTTATAGTGCAAGTAATGATGGTTTGAGACGAACTTATCTTATGTTTTGAAAATATACTGTACTTATTACAATAATATTTATGGTCCAAGTAATGATTGGTACGTTTTGCTTATTGCTTTTTAAATCTTTTCTGTTGTATGCTAATTGGGGATGGCTTGACACTTGTATGATTGCCCTCTTCACTTGTATCTGTTCTCCCAAAAATCCAGGCGCACTATTGGCTTCCATATTAACTTCGTTTACTAAGTTGATGACTATATAGAACTCTAGTATAACAGTATAAGTTTTGAAATGATTTTCTTTTTGAATTATTTATTTAAATCTATTATCAATTGGCATGATTATGCGGATCTATTGATCTAATAATTATGCTTATACATTGATTTGATTGAGTTAATTAGCATTGAAGACAGATATTTGTGATTGACGAACATGTGGGTGCATCCAAAGGAAGGTGTTGTCCGGCAGCCATGGCTTGAAATTGAAGATGTACTTTTGAATAATGAACCAAGAAGAGAGAATACGAACAATGAACTGTTGACTATATATTTAGAGTTGCTTTGTATGATTTGATAATTAGTGCCTACTATAATATAAATCTCTTGCTTTATGCTTGAGGACTGGATGTAGGACATTTTGATCCGAACCAGGATAAATGACTGTGTGCTCTCTCTCTCTATCTCTCTTCTCTCTCTTTTTATTTATTATTTGTTAAATTATATTTAAAAATTAATGGATAGAATCTCACATGTGCGTTATAATGGTCACAAAAGCAATTTTTGTAAGATAATTAATTTCTTTCTTAGATTACTTCTAAATTAGCATGTCTCAAGAGATTATATTGTAATGCTAGTTCGTTAAGGGGTATTTTCCAGAAATAAATAACCATCTCCATAAATTTACAAATTCACGAAGCAATTATAAATTTTAAAAATTAGTTTGATTTATCTAATCTAACATAGCTCACATAGTTTATATCTTTTTATAACTCAAAAAGTAGCTAAATATTTTAAAATAATTGAGAAGAAGTAGTTTGACGGTGGTGCTAGAATGAAAGAGATTTAGTTGAATTATTCAAATCTACACAACTCACAGCAAGTAACAATTTTCCCAAACATGAAAGATGAAGGCTTTCTTTTTTTTTTCTTTTTTTTTTTTTTTTACTTATGTAAGCCAGATAAAGGCTTGGGAACTAGAAATGTGTCAACAGTGATAATGGTCTCAAACTACTTACTTTATCTTTATGTTATTTTTTCCCTTTTTTTTTTTTTTTTTTTGAGGTTAACTTCAACTTTCCTAAAAATTTATACTTTTTTTTTATTTCAATTTTTATTAATGGGCTTACATAGTTCAAATAGGATTTGGGTCTTGCCTTTCCAATTTTTTTCTAGGATCCCTAAAAAAAAGGAGAAGTTTCTTCATCCACTTCAAACGGTGTTGAGCCCAGTTTCCATTGCCTCCCGCCCGTTCATGCATGTATTTTTTTTTTTTTGGGCCAACGTTCATGACGCATTACTACTAAGCTCAAAGCCAAGGGAAGTTTTATCAAAAAAAAAAACAAAAAAAAGCAAAGGAAAGTAGCTTTAACCCATTTCTACTTATTTTTATTTTATGTAGTTATCTTTGTAGTTTGTATGCTATTATAACGGGAAAATAGCTTCTTCTTCTTTTCCTTGAGAGAACTGAATGTAGACAAAGAAGGCTACACCAAAATAAATCTTTTTTTTATTTGTGATTTTTCCTCTTCTCTTTAACTTTTACCTATTTTTATGTTTACTTGGCAACTAGCGGATTACGATAGTGAGCAACGTATTCTGCAGTTCCGCTTGAAACACGTCTTCTGCAAACACCAGAAAGGTTTTTGTGTTTATCCTTTCGGTAAAAGCTAAGTGTGAGGGGATTTGATAAAGCTAAATATTTACATATCTTTTAGTGATTAACCTTAGGTTTTTGTGGGATTTGATTAACTATTTTGGGCATAAATAGATATTAATGTGAGATTTGAGTGCAAAGGTAATTTGGGAATTAAATTGGTTAAATTGATATATTTTAAGTAATATTTGTTATTCCCATTATTCCTTAATTGTGAACATATGATATTACCTTTTTGTATCTCATTTTTATAGGTGATGACATGGTACATTGAAGCTTAATGGAGGGCAAAGATGGAATTAGAGGAGGACACATGTGCAGATTTTATTTCTTAATTTTCTAATTTTAATAGACATGAGAAAAGAGTTAGGCATTGTTTGGTGACTTGAGTTTCTTGGCCTTAAAATCTTTCACATTTTTTGCTCTCCTCCAAACATGGCCTCGTCCCATATGCTTGCTGAAATCAGATAGCACAAAGGGGGCAGAGGGGACGTTCTGATGAGGATCACGTTTTCAGACTTCCCATCTCACGCTGATGTGGGTTTTTTGGGTGTGACTCATTTTTTAGGCATTCCGTTTTTTCTCTCCATTCCGATAGACCATCGCCTCTCCTTCTCTTCCACTTTCCATCGATATTGTTCCCTGTTTCTCTATTTTTTCGGATCTGTAATGGCGTGGAGAAGAGAGTTCTATGGAGCTAATTTCCCAATCATGAGCGGCTAGATTTTTTTTGTCCGATGGTGATGGTGAAGCTAACTTGAGTTCTTGAGCATCTAGGGGAGTTCTTTGTATCTTAATTTCATCTTCCACTCTATGTATATGCAGATTATGATTCTAGGTTGCTAGAGTTTATGATTTGTGTATATGGCTGAGGATTTAATCGGTTGATGTGATCTGGATGATGAAACTTGTGCTAGATTTGTACTCATGGATTGTAATTGGACTATAGCACTCTTTTGTTATTCAATTGCTTTCCTCTATTCTCTTGAAATCAATTGTTTGCTAGGTTTCTAAGAATTAATTGGTGGTAGAGAGGATCTTTTATGAATCTAGCATGAGCTAAGTGCTTAAGATATTCGTAATTGATAATTGAGTCTAAGTTTAGATATAATTGAGAAATTAGGAGTATTGATTAGCAAGGGTTCTTGCTAGTCCTTGTGCTTAGTTAAGAGAAGAACTTAGAATTAAAATTGGACAAGGATGGTGTTGGATTTTGGGTCCAAGTCCGCCCTTGATGGGCCGAACTATTTGATTAGGAAATAAGTAGCCTAATCAAATAAGAATAAAATCAGCATAAAATGCAGATTGGGGAATAATTCAGTAATAATTATCGATTTGTTAATTAAGGAACAAATTGCCATAATTAGGGAATTAATTGAGAATCAATTAGTTGCTGTTTTGGAGGGCAAGAAGGTGTGCACACGTTTCCTAATTAGTGGCCTCCATAAACCACTATAAATAGGGTGTGCCTCCTCAATTGCAATTCACCCCGCCATTTAGTTTTCTGGCAATTCTCTTCTCTCCTACCATCTTTCTGGTTCTGGTGATCTGCTGTGCAAATCACAATTAGGCTCTAGTAGTCTATTGTGTGGGCACAAGTATGGAGTATTGGAGCTTTGACCCGGATCCGAACATGGATTCACCCAGGTACGCCTAATCTCCTTTTTAGTTATATTTTTCTCACATTGGCATCAGAGCCTTCTTGATCCCGTGGCTGTGATTATTCTATGTGAATAAACTAAATGATATAATTTGTTTATATCCCCATCTAATTCCGTTGTGCTATTATATATATGAATATATAATGTTAATATGTGCCACTGTACATATTTTTATTCTTCAAGCTTTATATGCTTAGATTCTATTGCTTGAAATTTTGGTTCATATGTGAATACGTGAACATATATATATATATTTTGCTTCTGCCTACACATATGAAACTCTGTCATAAATATATATATACAGCTTACATGCATCTGTGTTTTGTGCGCTGCTATTCTTCTTCCCAGTTTTTTTCCCTCATTCAACCAGAACTCCATATACACACAAATATTACTGGGTTCATGATTGTTAGCAGAATGCGTTTGCTCCTCTGATTATTACATATGCGCATGTGTATATATATTGTATGGCGCAATTCCTTCGTCTTTTCTTCACTTCTTCGATCTCTTTTAAGTTGGGTGTTTTTGGAACCTATGTGGAACTAAAAACGGAAAAGACTTGACCCCTCAAAGGTTAGAAGAGCCTTTGAAACACAGAGACACACATCCGGTCGAATTACGTCGCGCCGACAACGTTGAGAAAAATTGGGTTTTTGAAACTCAGTGTTTTTGCCCAAAGTAAGGACATGAATGTGTAGATCTTGAAGAGACAATTCCAACTATGCTTAGAACGCGTCAAACGGAGTTCGGATGAGGGAGAAACGAAGGAAAGAAGTTGGCGGGTCATTAGTCGCCGCCGCCACTTCACTCAAGATTTGATTAATGAAATTGAGGTTTTTAGATCAAATAAATGCATGGATTTTTAGTTCACTGAACTACGATTCTAACGACACCAAGAACCCAAAAAACAGAGCTAAAACGAGGGAGATATGGCCTCCCGAAGTTGGCGGGTCGCGATGACCCGTCGAAGCTCTAACCAGGTCGGGTGGACCCGGCTGGAGGTTGAAGATAATGGCGTGGTAGTCAACTGCCACGTCATCAGTCAACCAATGCCACATGGAGCCAATGAGAGGTCGCCACGTCAGCGTCTAGCGCCATGTCAGTGTCGGTCAACTATGCCATATCATCAGTTGACCAGCCACATCGACCGAGACACGTCAGCACCACATCATCAACACGTCAGCAGTGACGGGTCAAGGTTGACCGGTCAACAGTCATTCGTTGACTGTTGACAAAAAAAAGACATATGGCGTGTGGGGCCTACTGGGGGCTCCGTTTGACATGTGGTAAGGACCGTCGGAGAGAGGACGGCGCGTGGAGTTGTTAGGGCCAGCGTGTGTCGCAGGCTAACGGCCGTAAGGCGGCGCGTGTATGTCACGCGCCACCGCTAAGAGTGGCCAACGCTGGAATTTTCAATTTTTCAGGATTTTTTTATCAAGAGACCTTCTAGGGGCGCGTGACGGCGCGTGGGACCTCTGATTGAGACGCGGTTGGTTCCTAAAAGTCCCTAAATTTGAGAGCTTCAATTTGATATATAATTTGCATATATTTAAAGCACGTTTGGATCTGTTTTGAGTCAAAAAGGTGCTTGTATGCACCTAAAGATTCCCAAAAATATTGAAATTGAGTCTTTGTGGATTCTATTATTTTTGGGATTGGTTGACTTACTTATTAAGAGTATTTCAGATATAACATAAGGTTAATGCTGCAAGATTCTTTAAAAGTAAGGGATTATTCAAATAAGTTTTTGAATATAAAATCCTATCCAACCTTGACTCAAACTCTTAGAGATAAGAACCTGAAAAAAAAATTGCAGCAACTTAAAATTATTCAATGATTATTGAATAATAATAAGTCTTCCCATGCTTCTAACCACATTGATCCATTTGGATTGAAGCAATGACTTCTAAAAGTCAATCTTTATCATAAATGTTGTGACAAAGGATAAGACAGATAGAGATGTTAGAATCATCTCATCAAGTGGGAGGTATGCTGCAAATACATCCAAATGAGTGGATGTAAACATGGCAAAGAGGAGCTGGACATGGTAGCTAGAAGCTACATGAGTTAATATGGTCAGTAGGGCCTATGTGAAGGAGAATCTGTTAAGAGACAACAATAAGAGGCAAAAAATTTTTTATTGAATGTTCTTTTCATTGAATTTATGATTAAATTCTTTGTTTTTAGAATTGAATTCAGTATATTCTCTTCTTGTTTTCTTGAACATTCATGCTAGTTAGATGATATTGTGTTATTATCTTTTTAATATAACTGCTCTTTGATTGAGTGGGAGTTTTCTGGAATGCGTCTAGAAATCCAAAGGGGGAAAGTATTCAATGAAGCCTGTGGTTAAAAGGGTGATGAGCTAACTAGCATGATTGGGATGGGAGTCAACATAGTTGTCTCCTGAACATGAAACTAGTGAACTTATTATCTAATTATCCTTTGTCTAACTTGAACAAATATGATTTGTATACCATAATCGTCTAAGTGACCAATTATGACCAAGTCTGTTTGACTGAGCTTATAAAGACAAGCTCAATAGAGATATCTATGGAGTTAAAAACTCTCAAATCTCTTTCATTCAAGAAGAATAAGATGTCAGGGACATCTTGCCAACTAGTCTTCAGCATTTAAAGGTTGAAGCAACCAAAGGATACAAAAGGTTTATGCTATCAAGTATAGAAAGAACAACATTGCTTAACTTATGTTGGTATGAGCAATGTAACCTTATCCAAGTCGTGTAGATAGTGTTGGAAGATAGTGAAATAGGTTATCTTCTTCCATAAAGTTAAAACTAAGTTAAGTTTTAACATAGTGTACTAAGTCATAACATGTTGTTTAGGCAACACTTGAGGCAGATGTCAAACTAAGAAGTTGAGACAAACTAAAAGTCAAGTTCTTTCTAACAAACAACAAGTGTATGTTGTGATAAGACATCTCCCAGTGAGTGGGAGGAAGCTATGTCTCCCAGTGAGTGGGAGTGAGCCATGTCTTCCAGTGAGTGGGCATATATGAAAGTAAAGATTGCCTCTGATATGCATATTGTAACCTTCAGCAATGTGATTCGCCACATTGAACTTGAGTGTGAAAGACTGAAGGATTTAAGATCCATCAGTTAGACGAACTTAGCTAAAGAGTGGGAGGTCAAATGGTTTCTACAAAGATGAAAAGCTTCATTCAAAATCCTTAAGGGTTGTAAAAGTAGCAATCCACATGAGTTGTGGATATTTCAGAGAAGCATATGGCTTCATGTCAAATGCAAAGCAACAAAGAGATAGAATCAAGGGATTGGAACTTGCACTTTAACTCTGCACTGATAAACCACCCTGATTCACTCCATGCAATTGCAACTGACAAATCACATCTTTGCTATCTCTTTAGTTAAGGATCGATGGGACTATGATTCTCAAATCCTTCGTTGGATTTTGATGTTTCTTTCTAAGGATAAAAGATTCCATTTCTTGCCACATGTACACCTTGATCAAAGGGAATGATCAAACTAGCAAAAGAGTATTTGCTAAACAATGTGTACTAAAGGGTTAATACCCTTATGAATGAATTGAAAACTTATTCTACCTGGCAAGAAAGACAAAGAAGCATTTTTTGAGAAAATACACTGCAATTGGCAAAATATGACGTTAGTGAACCAATGAACGTGAGGGCAAGACACAAAGCTTGGTGTTTCATTAACGTTGTGGACATTTACTCGAAATACAGTAATGTTTACTTAATTTTTGGCAAGTGTGAAGCTGTTAGATAATGGCTGAACTAGTCAGGAATCAGTAAACTAAAAGAATAAAACCTTTCAAACTAACAAGGGTTTAGGACACCCATGTGATTAGTTTAAACAGTTTTGTGTACAAGAAAAGGCATTGTTAGGCAACTATCAATACCTAGAACCCTTCAACATAATAGAGTTGTTGAAATGGAGAGATAGACCTCTCCTTGATTTGGTTATGAACATAATGGCATCAATAAGGCTATCAGCCATATGTTGGTAGATGGACTTATAGCTATTATATTCATACTTAACCAAATGTCCTCTATGTCAGTCACGACCTTACCCTATGAATCGTGGATTGGCCTTAGACCAGGGCCAAGCTCGTTAAGACCATAAGGGTCATCAACTTTATATTCACAATTCTTCCTATGAGTAAGGAAGATTAAGGCCAAGGTATGCAAGGTATCTCTTTGTGAGATGACATGAGAATTTGACATGACACGCCTTCATTAGTGAAAATGATGGCGGTTCAGTGACTGATAGAAAACCATGAGACACGACGTTCATAAAACCCAGATTTCCTAGCAGGAAATGAGCATTAATCACAATAAATCTCTTTAAGAGGTTCACAAGGAATAATCAAGTATTCCTAAGTTCACTGATCTGAGTGGGAGGATTGAGACCATTTTCACAACGAAAGAGGTAAGTTACGAGAGAATTACCTCACTCATACATAGGAAAAGAATCCTATGAAATCTAACTCGGAGCAAATTGTCATCTAGCGAATGACTATAAGGGATAGATTCCCTAATGGATTGAATGCTCTCTTTATCATTTAGAAGGTGATGATAACTACCTATAAGTGTCTGAAAGACACTAGAAGGACCTGCTAAGATGAATTACAAAGTGTCATGCAGGGGGATTTGAATTCTTTTTAAGCCAAATACACGCTTGGGTAATTTGTCATCTAGCCAAGAGGTGATTGGGAACAAGTAGGTCCTCAAATCTTTTGGGGGCATGTAGAACCTAAAACACTTAGTGGCTAGGGGGTAATACAATGGAAGGTTGTCCGTTGTGTGTTTTAACTCTGAACTTTGGCTATGACAACAAGCTTAGTCTTGAAAATTGCATCAAGATGATGTAAAGACCACCTTCCAATTTGGAATTTTTGGAAATTGGATGATAAACTCTACATGAAGCAGCTTAAGGGCTTCGTAGAAACAATCACCCAAATAGTAGTATATGAGTTTTTAACAAGGTGAAAGCCTCACCAACTTCGAAATAATCTAAGAATACTAAACAAGTCCCAAACGGTCTAATGATGATTCTTTGTGAAATCATCCTTTGTCAAATGACATATGAAACAAGTGTCAAGGGAGTCAAAGGAATAAAAAGGATTAGAGAATCCTTAAATTCTGAGTTAAGAAAGTCATGGGTTGAACAAATATCTTGAATGACAAGATAAACGGAGATTGCACAAGAAAGATACAATCTTTTCCACTTAAGACATGTACAAGTGTAATCCTTAGACATCTTAGGATGTCAAACTGCAAACCCATAGATACCCCTGAAGTCAAGGGCATAAACTGAAAGAGGTTACATGTCCTATGAGGAATCCAACATAAGAAATGTGGATAGAGTCCCATGTGAGACTATAGTTGGTAATATGAATGTACACATTGGTGTACATAAGACCAAATATTTTTTGTCAGACTTGGAAGTTGTTTTTGGTCCTGCTGTGAAATGGGTTATGAGAATAACCACGGATTAAGTTGTCAAGACAACAACTTTCCTTTTTGAAAGGATACTCCAATACAAGACCTAGGCAAATGGTGATGGAGTAAGGAAATATACAAAGTATTTTTTCCTATTATCCATGGAAATAGAACGCAGGGCGTGTTCTGCTATCATTCAAAGAGCCATATGGCTAAAGTAATTCCTAATAGAAATTGGGAATGAATGGTGGATAGAAGGATCCAAGCGATAACATCTTATGACGAGGATCCTAAGTATCACAGCAAGGCGAAACATACTATTTGATATATCTCTATAAGAGATATGCTTTCAAAGAGGGAGAGCGACAGTTCAATGACCTTTTACTGACAGAATGTTGGTAGATCCCCTTAATAAGCCCATAGTTTGATTTTCATTGAGTTAGTGAAAATCTTGGGGCACAAATAAAATGTAAGATCGTGAACTTCTTTTATATGAAGATAAAAGAAATAGTATATATGTTATGAGTAAATACATATAAGGTATACAAGTTTGTATGTCGTACAGGTCAGAAAAGGTTGGTTCACTCACACGAACAACCATCTTCCCATGTTTTGTGGGGACATGGGAGGGTAAGACGAGCAAATGATCACCATGAGATGGTTAAGAAGAATCTTTGCGTTTGAGTCGCCTCGGTTAGACTGAGATGAGATCTACATGTGTGCATATACACAGAAAATGGATCGAAGCATGAATATAGACCTATAGCCAGGCAAAGAACTCTTTTTCACAAAATGAGATTGTAAAAGAGATATTGTGAAAAAGAAAGTTCTAGTTCGAATGTTGAGTACATTTTGGAACTAATGTCTGTACGGTAAAAGATAAAGAAATCGACGTACACCTCAAACCATTCACCGTAGCATGCAATTCATACTGCATGTGCTTAAGAGTTAAACTGCAACACGGGATGTGGGTGAAAGATCCCTAGTTCACTACAGTGTGAGTCCCAAGAAGGAAGAATCATTCCACGATGCCCTTAAGACTTAGGCAACATCATGAAAGCTTGGTTTGGTGACAACTACTTTAGCTGAAGCTCCATGATCACACTCGATTCGGTCAGACGAGTGAAAACTAGGAAAGTGACCAAGTCAAGATGGACTGATGATTAGTCAAAAAGGAAGATTTACTCCTAGATACATAAGATGTGCTAGTATCTGTGGTCGACCCCTTACTAGCTCTATGTGTAGCTAGTAAGTGCGGATACTATGTAAGTAGAAGGCAATATGAGTTAATCAACATATTAACTCAAGAGGGATTAGATATGTCATGAGTAATATGTATGGGAGAATCTGGGGCATATGAGGCAATGTATATATAGCTTATGGTTATATATAAAGGGTGTCCTTGGATGCTGATTCGATATGAAGGATTTCTAGTATCACAAGCACCAAAATCTTAAAGACGTTTTTGCCCACGCAGTCACGGCAGACGCCAAGTATGAAACAAGAAAGAGTAAAGCACGCATGATGGGAGGCCCATCAAGTACGAGTGGGAGATGTTGGACTTTGGGTCCAAGTCCGCCCTTGATGGGTCGGACTATTTGATTAGGAAATAAGTAGCCTAATCAAATAAGAATAAAATCAGCATAAAATGCAGATTGGGGAATAATTCATTAATAATTATCGATTTGTTAATTAAGGAACAAATCGCCATAATTAGGAAATTAATTGAGAATCAATTAATTACTGTCTTGGAGGGCAAGAAGGTGTGCACACGTTTCCTAATTAGTGGCCTCCATAAACCACTATAAATAGGGTGTGCCTCCTCAATTGCAATTCACCCCGCCATTGAGTTTTCTGGCAATTCTCTTCTCTCCTACCATCTTTCTGATTCTGGTGATCTGCTGTGCAAATCACAATTAGGCTCTAGTAGTCTAATAATTGTGTGGGCACAAGTATGGAGTATTGGAGCTTTGACCCAGATCCGAACATGGATTTGCCCAGGTACGCCTAATCTCCTTTTTAGTTATATTTTTCTCACAAATGGTTAGTGGACTCATTCACCTAAGACATTCATCTCTTGCATTTACACCTACTCACTCACTTTATACATTAAAAAATTCATAAACAAATAGCTCTTTAGTTTAATTAAATAGATGAAACTCACATCCCATACTCTTAGGTTAATTTGTTATTTACACTAGATTATTTAGGAACTAAATATAGGCTCCACATAGAGATCGACCTAGGTTAGTTGCCCTATATTGCATTTAGCTTAGTTTTATTTGATAGCTCCACAATATGGCTTTTCACCCACTCGTCAAATATCGTGCCAAATCCTCCAAGTCGGCTTTCAACCTTATAATTTCCTTATTATTATCATTTCCCTAGTTATTTTTTACTCATAAAATAGCTCAAACAAGAAGCAAATAAAAAAAAAGGTGTATAATATATTTAAATATACATATATGGCTTTTTTGTTGCCATACTTTTTACTATTTTGTTTGGATTTCTTCACAGATCACTCATTAAACTAGAACAACACAGCTAATCGATTTAGGGTGTGTTTGTTTTGACGATTGGATAAGTAACTTATTTTTACTTAAACTTATGGAATCTTAAAATTGGAAAAAAGTTAAATTGGGTAAAATGATGAGTGTTTGGATTAGCAATTGGATATATAACTTAAAGTAACTTATGTAAAAGTTAGGATGTTTGGTTTGACTTTTGCATAAGTGACTTTTGTATTAATTAAGAGAAAAAAATTGAAAAAATTATGAAAAATGAAAAAATGAAGGGATAATTGTGAAAAAAGTTATCATTGGCAACTTAATTGTCAATGAGACCTAGGAAGATATCTACACACGGAGGGATTTTTTCACAATTTTCTCAAAAATTAACTTTGAAATTTGGTAATGGTACAATTTTAATAAAATTATATCAAACTCTAATTTAAATTGGTACACTCCAAAAGTCTTTTCTATTGTGCACCTCAAGCTTAAATCTTATAAATTATATCAAACTTTAATTTAAATATTAAATCCTAACTTATATTTTCACATAGCTCAAAATCTAACAAAATAAACCGATTAAAATCTCAATAATACCTCCAATAATCCAAATAAATTATTTAAACTAAATTTAATGGGTAAAAATACTATATAGAAAGTAATTTATGACATGTTTATAAAACAAATTGATTATAAAATCATAAAACAACTAAATAATAAATCTAAACTGGTTAAAATTAATTATTAATTATTCTCTATATTTCTACAGTCATATATTAACAAAACTCAAAACTTGCTTAAACTCTTATCTCAAAGTATTATCTAATTAGCAGAAGATTACTATCTAAAGAAAGAGAAAATTATTTAGAACATTTTTCATAAAAGAAGTTTTGTGATTAGAAGTGATTTTGAGTACCTCATTAATCCCCAAAAATATGAAAATACTCCTATCAATATTTTTTTATACACATACAGGCACATAAGCTCCAATAAGCTTCATTTTGAGGCTTATGACTTTTTCCAACTTATGACTTTTTTTACCTTAAATCCAATCGCTGAAACAAACACTCACTTTTGATCAAAACACTGTTCAAGTCCAATTGAGCATTGTTGAAGTCCAATTTTCCCCTCTAAACGTTGAAACAAACACGCTGTTAAACATTTGGTGATAGTGGCAACATAATTTTATTTTTGCAAAAAAAAAAAAAAAAGTTTTCAACATGTTTCAATTTTCTTTCTAGGAATAATAAATAAGAAACCGTATTTACATTAGTCTTTAAATTTTTTTTATCTTGGAAAAAAATCATTTTTCTACTTTCATATTTACAATATTCATTTTCCTATTATTAAATTCCTTTATCATGTTAATAATAATGATATCGTTGAAAATAAAGCATACCTAACTATTTTGCACCGAAAAGATATGAATGGCTGGATAAGCTTGAAAGGGACTTGGGGTTTTATTTAATTTAGCAAATTTAGAGTGAAGAAAAAGCTATTGGCTAGAGAAAGCATTATAGCTTGAAGTCTATATCAAACTCATAAATATTATTCTTATTATTGTTCCCTTTTTGATGAGATGATGAAAAATGGAAAACAATAAATCAAAATCTATAATTTTCTTCAGGTTATGTGTTGCTGTATCATAAATGTTTGTCGTTTTAAACATTTAACATTATCCAATTAAATACACATATAACTTAGGCCTCCAAATGAATATTCTATATACAATATATATGTCGACATTTTATTATTGATGGATGATGATGACCAGTCCCATATCTTATAGTCACAATAAAAAAATACAATTTACGATTATATATAATTTAAAATTATTTGTTATGAATATTTTTTTGTTGTGAAACTACTTTTAAAGACAAAGTAGATTATCGTAATTCAAAAAATAAAAATTAATTTCCTCAATAATAATTTTCAATCTAATAAATAATGATATAGTGACTCAATTGCTTTGAACAGAATTGAGAATTCAAATCTTGTTGATAAAAAAAATACACTGATAACTTGAGATATCTTAACTTGAGTCTAACAATACTTAAATGTAATCTATATATAATAGTCCGATGTTAGATGATTATATTTAAAAATAAGTATAAAAATAAAACTTAAAGCATTGAAATATATAATCAAAGTAATTTAGACGTGATCCTAAGCTTTTGCTAAGAAAAAATTGAAGCCGTTACAGAGTAGATGATTGTTGGGTTGATCTTTGGCGAAAAATATAAAATAAAATATATAGTTTATGTAACATCTCAAATTTTATTCCCCAAAAATATATTATAATTAATTGAGAGATTCACTAAAATAGTGAATATTCATGAATTTATATCTTGTGAATTTTGAAATATTCATATTCACAAGGAAATGGGCAAATAAATTCAAGAAATGAATTAAATTATAAAGGTGATAGCAAAATCATAATTTTGCCAAATTATCCCAAGATTTATTATTTTTCAATTAATTGGAGTTAATTTCAATTAATCAAGGAAAATAAAGAAAAATGCATAATGGGATTATTCTTGGTAGAATAAATCAAGAATTGAGAAATTAAGGGGGGATTATACATAAAATCAATTTTTTGAATTATGGAATTGTGCAAAATAATTTTCTCTCCTCTTGCTCTCTAATTTTCGTCCAACATGAAAGAAAGAGGGGAAAAATTAATTGATACATGATCACATGTCACAAGTAGAAGGAAATCATGACCAAGATTGAGTGTACACAAAAATGGAATGATAGTGTAGTGTATGATGATGGAAGCTTGAGTGAAGAAATAAGAAACATGAAAGATGATGGAGATAATTGTTGTGTCATAAGTCCTTACTTATGTCATAAGGTTAGGTAGCCAACTCTTGTACCAATTGACTTGAGTAAATGGAAGAAGCAATTGGTTTGGTTGGAGCAAGGGGGCACGTTTTTTTAAGGCTAACCAAGGGAAAAAGCTAGTTCAATGCTAATGGGAAACCAAAAGGAGTAAGTATGACATAAACTTGAAGAAATGAGGATTGTGACAAGTGTCACATTATGGTCGCTTGATTAAATCAATGGTGTAGAATTAAGGGAGGAAGTTTATGAAGTATTTCTCTTCCCTTCCCTTCATACATTTTGATCACACTAAAGGAAAGAAGAGAGAGAGAGAGAGAGCTTGGAGAACTCTTGAGAGCTAGAGAGAAGGAGGAGGAAGAAGATCAAGGTAAGAGTTGTCTCTTAAACCTTTTCTTGTGAGTATGCATGAAAGATCCTTCTCTAAACTCCTTTTCTTCATGCATCCATGATCTTGAAGACACCATTCTTAGCTCAAGAAGAGAGAGAGGAGATGTTTAGAGAGAGAGGATTCAAGATCTCAAGAGGTAACCTCATAAACCTTAGATCTAAACTAGTATGGTGTTGTTGTTGAGGTTTGTGTTTGGTTTTGGTGATTTATGTTAAGTTTGTAAATTTGGAAAGTCCTAATCTTAAGTGTAATACCCTGACTTTTGAGATTTGAGCTTAGAGAATAAGCCTAAGATTAGTAGATTGCTAAGCCCCAGTTTAGCAAGATCCCAAATTGTGATTAAGGGTTAATGACTCAAAAAGTGGATGTGGTTAGTGATAAATAACCCTTTTGGAGAATATGATGTGATTTGGCACTCGAATGTGATTCGTGTGTGTTGTGAGCAGCGTTGAAACTCTGTTTTTGAGTTCAATTGTAGATTAACATCCAAATTGAATTAGAATATAGGGAAGAATTGAATGGGGTATTGTGTTGGAAATGATGTCATAGTGTGTTTTGATGTCATTGAAATTGGTTTGGACCTTTGGAATGGAAACGTTGCAATGTTCGGTTTTGAAATATGAATTGTGTTGACATGTTGAGATTGTTGTGAAAACATGTCAATGAGATATGAATTTGATTGATTTGGTGTTTCCAATGGATTCCTTGTGAAAATTTATGTGGGAATGATATTTGGTATGAAAATGGGACCATTGGAAGCAAAGATGCAAAATCTGAAATTCTGTCCAGTGAAACTCTATTATGGGCAGTCAGTTTGTGTAAACGTTTTGAATGACCAAATGGTGTCTAAAAATTCTGAAATTTTCCATTATTAAATTTCACATCTCAAGCTTCAAAATAGACATATAATTTGTGCCATTTCGTTTTTTGACCTAGGAGATATGACTGTCCAAAGTTTGGGATGAAAACTGAACTTTGTTTTGGGGCAGTGATGAGTTTTATGTAATTATGGAATTTTGTAGTGATTTTGGGTAATGGCCCATATTTTTCCTATATATAGGACTTAAATAGCTTTCATTTGGCTTTGGAATCACCTCATTTTGATTTTTCTAGAATTAGTTATGATTTTTCAAAGTTTGGGCAGAAAATCTGCCAGAAAATCCGAAAATGGGAATTATGACATCATCAAAATAAAAGATGACATCAGCATGGAATTAAATATTTTCTCATCATCTTCAGCTCTCATTTCTGACTTGCTGAACCAGCTGAAACCAGTGAGAGAAAGTTGAGAGCTCTTAGAGAGAGAAAGAGGAGAAATCTCACAAGGTAAGCCGATTTCTCCGACGATCTAGCTCCTAACGCGTATAACCTTGCTCCTAAGCTTCTCTTTCATGTTCTTTAAGGTGTTGGAAGCTCAATTTTCATGGTTAATAAAGGCTAGGGTTTCAGCCACTTTTGAGAAAAGCTAGTGGGAGCTTGAGGTAACTTTCAAACTCTTGTGTATTGACTATTCTAGCTACTGTGGACAATTTAATCGGTGAAATTTTGCCGGATTGTCATTGGTTTCAAAAATGGAAAATGGGTGTGTGGGGATGTTATGCTGCCCAAATTGGTACTAAATGGTAGTTGTAACCTAATGGAATAGTCAATAAAATGGTTAGGAGTAGAAAGGAACACGTTTACGAAGCCGAAACCGAAAAACCCCAATTTTCCCCGGAATACTTGAGAATTTTGGCCAGCTCTAGAAATGGGTCTTAGAGTTGAATTTTCAATGATTCGATGATTCCATTGAGTTCAGGAGCAAAAATTAGGTGGGGTTACAGTTGGGCACTTTTTCGGAAAAGACCAAAAAAGCATAATTACGAAAACGCCTCTGAAACCCTTAAGTGGGGCTGTCAAGGGTAATTTTGTAAGTGACATTGAATTTGATAATTTCAAGTTCTGAAATGGATTCCTTGGGCGGAAATATGTTAGAATAGCCCATGTCAAAATTTCGGGAAAAGTACAGTCGGACCGGGTACGATGGGGCTGGGCCGGGTCCCCGGGGGCATTTTAGTAAATCTTAAATATAGCCTCATATAACCCCCAGAAACACTATGGAAGTGTCTAAATAGTACATTTGACATTGTCGGATCGAATATGAAGCCCCGAGGTGTTTGCATGTAGATTGAGGCACGCGTTTCGAGGCATAAACGGGTTAAGGTAGGAAACTTCTTTCTCCTGCATGCTCTGATAACTGTATTAATGTATTGATGCATGTTATTGCTTGATTATGTGGAACATGTATGAATGATTTAAAGCTATGTTTCAATATATGCTATGGCCATATGTGTATCGTTCGAAGCATTGAGCTTATAGATTTGTCATTGTATGTGTGCATGAGTTATGTGATGCAAGCATGTCATGCATTAAACACTTATCTTGCCTGCATATTGATAATGTTTCCCTACTGAGATTCTCTCGAATCTCACCCTCCCCTACCAACAATTTAGACAGGGCAAGTGGCTCGTGGAGGGAGCGGCTAGGACTCCTTCGAGATGAGAGTTGGTGGTTGGTTATCAATGAGTTGTGAAGACTGTATATGATTTGGTTGAATATATGGTTATGAATTTGAGATGAGATTGTGTAATCCCCATTTGAAGAATTGTAATGGGCAATTGTGCCCTGTGTATCTTTAGCGAAGGTATGTACCCGGGATTGCCGGGATGATTATGTTGTGCACTCTGATATTTATATGAATGTGATTTATCTTCACGTAGTAATTGTATTCGAAATGTGAATATGAAACCAATTTTATAAATGATTTCAAAAGGTATTTGTGAAAACCCCCGTCATGTGATAGGTTAGTAAATGTTATTTAATTATTATTGGTCTCTATTTCATTTTAATCGCGTATTTCGGATATAATTATGGAGGAGGTTACACTAAGGGGTTATGCTGCCCAAATTTCTTTAAATCATGATTAGAATGTGATTAAATAAGTTAATAAGGGATTAAAAGTGGAAAAGTATAAGTTTTAGAAGCTAAAAGACAAAACTCCATTTTTTCAATTTTTGACCAATATTTTGGCCAGCACAGATCTGAGGGAAGGAGTTGGATTTTCATAAAATAAATGGTTCCATTGGATTTAGTGGGTAAAAATAGATGGGGTTTCAGTTGGACACTTTTTCAGTAGAGGCTGAAAAAGCATAATTACGAAAACACCACTGAAATCCCTAAATAGGGGCTGTCAAGGGTATTTTCATAATTTGACACTGAATTTGGTGATTTCGAGCCTAGAAATGGATTCCTTGGGTGAAAATATGTCAGAATAGCCCTAGTCAAAATTTTGGGAAAACGTGCCATCAGGCCGGGTACGGCGGGGCCGGGGGGTCCCAAGGGCATTTTGGTAAAATTTCATCATAAACTATGTAACCACCAGAAACACTATGGAAGTGTCTAAACGGTACGTTTGACGTTCTAGGACCAAGTAGAGAGCCTGAGGGAATTGGCACGCAAATCGAGGCATCTTATTCGAAGATCGCGGAAGGGCAATTAAGGTAGAGAACTTACCTCTCCTGCATGTATTTGATATTTGTGCTGGTGTATTGATGCATGTTATTGCTTTGCCTGATGATGTGAAACATATATGAATAATTGAAGCTCTATTTCTGTTTATGCTATGGTCATACGTATATTGTTTGAAACATTGAGCACGCAGATATGTCATTGTGTGAACATGAGTTATGTAATGCAAGCACGTCATGCATTAAGCACTTATCTTGCATGCATATTGGTATTGCTTTCCTACTGAGATTCTCCAGAATCCCACCCTCCCCTACCAACAATTTAGACAGGAAAAGACAGAACGTATGCTGAGAATAAAGAAAAGAATCGTACGAAGGGATTGCAGTGGTGGAACGAGGACGGGAAGATGCCTCCATTTCACTAGGATGGATTTAAACACCCCCGTAGCGTTGCGTGGCTACATTAATTGTAATTATCAAGTACGAATCCCTATGGGGAATTTCCTTAATCGTGCATGTAATATCAATATATCTATGTTATTCCTGTGTTGCCCACTAAACTGCGTATCATTTTCTGCAAATACTCTGAAACATGTGAAAATAAAATGACGGTGTGACAGTTTAATTAAAAAAATCAGATGTAAGATAATACATAGTTTAATATAATAGATGGGGATTCCCTCAATTAGGAATATGATCAAATATTATATTATTATCAATCTAATGGTATTGAAGAAAAAAGCTACTTTTATTTTTGGGAGAATTGTTAAAAAAGACCTCATTGGTAACTTATTTGCCAAATAGGATCTGAGAAGATACTTGCACACGGAAGGAAGATTTCTGCATACGGAGGGAAGATTTTTGCACACATAGGGAAGATTTTTACACACGTATAGGAAAGAATTTTGCACACAGGGAAGATCATTTGCACACCAGGGAAGATATTCTACACACGTGAAAGATAATCTACACGCGAAGGTCCCATTTGACAAATAAGCTGCTAATGAGGGATTTTTCACAATTTTCCCTTTATTTTTTGAAAGCAATAAAATTCATGACTTTCCCAGATAGATATCCATCAATTATTGAAAGGGACTAAATTGAGAAGATCCATAAAATTAACGTCCGACTGTATTATTAGTAACAACGGATGAAGGCGTGAAGTATTGAAGGAGGAATGTCCAAGAAAACCGTAAAAGAAATGGGCGTTTTAAGAAAATTTAATTAAATATCAAAATTATTATTGTTTGAGAAAATCAAACTCACTATTAAGGCTAAGGCATAAATTGGGCGATGGGATGGGCTAAGACTTGGCTTGGAACAAACAATGGGTTGTGCAATAAATAAAGGCTATGATTGTAACCCCAAAAAATAAAGGCCGTGAATATTAATTAGAAAGCGATGGCATTAATTTTTAATGCTTCAGCCAAAGCAACTATAACACACAAATTAAGGAGCCACCAATATCTTATTTGGTTACAATCACTCATTCAAATTAACCTTGAGGATTATATATAATGTACTTCCTCCCTCCTTAAATATAACACACAAATTAAGGAGCCACCAAAATCTATGAAATGAGAATGAACACAATTATGAAGTTCTTTGGTCCTATTTAGGAATTAAGCTTTTTGAAAAATAACATAATTGCTCTAAATTTAAAATATGAAAAAAAAAATGAAATGAAAACACCGGTTTAATAAAAAATAATAACATTAATTTATAAAATAACAATAATAATTAAGACAATGACAAGAACTAATTTCATAAAAATTTCTTGTTGAATATCAATAACAATGATTTAACAAATACTAACTTTAATTTATCAAATGATGACGACAACTCAATATAATTTCATTGAGGAAAATCAGTTCATTCCCCAAAAAAAAAAAAACTAATTAAAGAATAGTCTCTAAGTACTCATCTGGAACGAAGGTAGTATTCTATAGGATTTTTTTTTTTTCATGAAAAACTGAATACCATTCCTAACCCTAAGGAAACAAGTTACAAAATCTCAAAATACAATACATCCAACAAAAACAAAAACTATCTAAACATCCTACTCTCCCACATCATCTCCCACCTCTCAATGTGGAGGTGGTGGCCGGTTATTCTATAAGAATTAAGTTATACGAGACACCATCTGAAATTCTATCATTCCTTTTTTTTTTTTTTCCTGATACATGAAATTCTATCATTCTTAGATGTATTAGTTCTCTAGAAAAACATCACCATTATTATATAAAGTTAGCTCAACTAGTGAAGTAGAGTTGAATAAAGTGAGATGAGATTAGTTGTTCTCAATACATACAAAGTATAAATAAACTATTTTTATTATCATTTCTTTTAAATATATAATTAAACTATCAAAAAATATTCAGTATGTTAATCAAAGTAGTTTTTTCTCCAACAGTACTAAAATGGATTATCCATGCATATATACTCTATAATATTCCCTCCTGTCATCTTGTCGTTAATGTAAGACCCACTTTATAGTTTAATTTTTTCATTAAAATAAGTTTTTTTATTAAAGACCAAGGAACAAAAAAATGGATTGGGCATTGAACCGGTTAAGGGAGTGGTTCAAGGGTTAATAGGTCAGATCGGGCTCAACTCAGGGTTAGACCGGTATTTATTAAAGTAGTATAATTTATTTAAAATGGATAAAATATTCATATTTTAATTATAAAAAATAAAAAAAAAATTTATTTGTGAATGTCTGTCCTTGTTTTACAAATTATTGATGCATATGAAATTCCTTCCCATTTTTCTTTTCAGCTTTCTCCCTCTCTTTTTTTCCGACTGCCTAGTCAATTTTCTCCCTCTCTTTTTTTTTCTCGTCTTCTCTTTTCCTTTTTCTTCTCTCTCCCACGTGAACTCTCTATTTTCTCTCAACAATCAAATCACACACATCGCCACGCGAATAATGCTTATCGCTCTTTCCTTTTTCTTCTCTCTCCCTCGTTTGAACTCCGGTGTGATTTCATCTGGTGAAGAACGGGAAGTGTCAAAAGAGCAAGAAGATCTACTGGCCAGAAATATCAATAAGATGAATGGAATCTTCCCAGAATGCCAAGAGGAAAAACAACAGAACCAGGTGGACATTGATAAAATAGAAGAGAAAACAGAGGAACTGAATTGAAATCAGAATAACCAGGAGGGAAAGAAGACGCAGATTTCTTACAAGACCAAACTCGTGGGTAAAGAGGAAGACAGAACAAATCAAAGTTTTGACGCTCAAATGCAGGAATGGCTACGCGAGGAGATCGAAACAGGCCCAGTGATCACGGAAGAGGAAAAAATCCTTCTCAATACTCTGCCTAGGCTTAATATCTCAGATGAGAGCCTAAAGGAGTTATGTCGACCTTGGAAAGATGCTCTCATTGTTACTCTACTGGGTAAGAGCACAAACTTGGATATGATGAAAGACAGGATAGCATGGCATCTCCGATCAAGGAAATTTGAACTCATTGATCTACCAAACAATTACTATGTTTTTCGTGCTGATGATCAAGAACTGTGTAGGAAATTATTATTTGATGGTTCGTGGATTATTCAAGGGCACTACCTTACTGTTCAAAGGTGGAGTCCAAATTTTAACCCATACTGTAACAGAATCAGGAAAGTAGCTGTATGAGTGAGGGTTCCAACGCTACCACTACATTGCTATTCAGTGGAGTGTATATGGGAATTGGGGAATTTGATTGGAAAAACTCTAAAAGTATATATCCACACTCTAGCTCAGTGTAATAGTATGAATACTAAGGTGGAGAGGGGCAAGTTTGCGAGGATCAGTGTTGAGGTTGATTTAAACAAACAACTTCAATCAAGATTTGTTCTTAGATCAAGAATTTTCACAGTGGAGTATGAAGGCCTAGATGTAATCTATTTCAAGTGTGGGTGGTACGGTTATAATCAAGAAGGATATGCTTGAAACCATTCACAGAGCACTATACTTCAACCGGAAAGTTCAGTTGCAACCAGGGTTCTCAGACTCGGACCGGCCGGTCCGGCCCAGAACCCGCCGAACCAATCAGTAGACCGGTCCGGTCCGGGTCCCAATTTTTAAAAAAATTAACTTTTTCCTTTAGAATTTCATACTATAAGCCTAAAATCTTCAATTACTCACCGGTTTGGTCCCGGTTTAGCTCTAGTTTGGCCCTGTTTGACCCACTAACCCTTAACCCAGTACCCTGATCGGTTCAATACCCGGTCCGGGTTTTAATACCTTAGTTGCAACACAAGACAAGAGCCAAGCTTCTAAAAAATCGAATCTATCGGACATGGACTTACCGGAGAAGAGTTCGCTGGTAAGTATACCGGGAGTTTCCTCTGAAAAGAAGTACGGAGATTGGATGAAAGTGATAAGGACCTATAGACATAGACAGGCTAGAGTAGAAGCAAACAGGAAGCAAGCTCAGAAAAGGGCAGAGGGCAGCAAATCCAAGGAGAAGAACGTTAGACCTGGGAATAGATATGATCCTGTAGGACGACCATGTCGTGGTTATCCAAGAAAATCCTCAGAAGAGTTACACGAATAAGATATTTGCAAAAGAGTAGGGAAGGAAGAGTGAAGGCGAAGCAGGATCTAAAGTTGCAACTATGATAGGACCCGCGGAAAATAAGCAGGGAGTAAGATCAAGAGAAAAAATGGATCGAAGTACGGACTGTAATATCCTGGATTGTAATCAAGGATTAATAACTTCAAAGTGATGTAATTAATATTAATTGAGCACTTTTGAAGTATATGTTATGCAATATGATATAAAGATGTTTAGTGATGGCTTAATGAGTATTGTGACAATCAGGGGAGAAATGGTAAATTTACTGACCAATTGATCAGTTACTGATGAGAAAAACTCCTCAATAATCAAGATCAATGGCTAGGATTGAAAGAACAAGAGGTGGAATCAAGTGTGGATGGGAATATGTGAGTTCATGTAAGGGTGAAGGGAGATCATGACAAGTGGCAAACTAAGGACCATGGATGAAGTCAACATTTTCAAACTCATCCTCTCTCCCTCTCAAGTCGGCTAAGTGCATGGGGAGTGAGGAAAATCTGCTTCTTCACCAATATCTCACTTTCTCTCTCCATTCTCTCCATTTTCGCTGAGCTAGCCAAGAAAGAGACAGAGAAAACGCTTAAGTTTTGGTAAGTAGATGCTTGTATATGCTCAAACACTCTTCATTGATGTTGTTCAAGAGGTTGAGAGCTTGACTTCTATGGTTTCAGAATCTTCAAAGGTGGTGTTTAAGGAATTGTGAAGTTTGAGAAGTTGAGGAATCAAGGGTTTGATCTTGGTAAGTTAAAAAGGTAAGCATTGGTGACCTTTTGGTATAAATGTTATGGCTTTTGGTTTAGTTTAGCAAATTCTGGATTTATGCCCTGATTTCTTGTGATTTCAGAAGATATGAATTAAGTGATGTAGTTTAGTGGAAAAGATGCCAAATAGTGTATGGGTGTTAATGATTTTGGATGGGATTTGAAAAGAGGAAGTTTGACAAAGTGTGGTTTTGGTGATCTTGTGGTTTAGAGATGAGAATGGGTTGTTTGAGTGGAAGTTTAGTTGTTTTGGGTAACCAATGGGTTCTTTGTGTTAAAATAGGTAAGAATGAGTATTGGTAGGAGTTTAGGAACCATTGGAGCTTAATTGGTCAATTCTGGAAAACCATATCAGTTGCTGCGATTTGGCATCTGATAGACATCACTCGAGTGAGGGAGGAACTCACTCGAGCACGATGTGAAATTCTGGGTATTTTGGGAAGGTCTTCAGGAAAAAACCGCGAGCACACTTCCTGACTTGCGAGTGAGACATGATTCTGCTCGAGTGAACATGGCCATGCTCGAGTGAGGGAATCAGTTTAAGACTTGAGAATTTGTGGTTGCTCTCGGGTAGTCACTCGCTGGGTCTCACTTCCTGGTGCTCGAGTGCACCTGAGGTCATTGCTCGAGTACAGCCTCTTGTGCTCGAGTGAGAGTGTAGGATGTATCAAGGTTTGCTCTCGGGCAAACACTTTCTGTGTTTCACTCGCTGGTGCTCGAGTGCTGATGGGGGTGTCACTCGAGTGAGACTCCTTTCACTCGAGTGAGCCAGCCTAAAATTCAGAAATTCTTCCTAGAAGGAGGGTCTTCGGGGTAGTTTCTCCTAACCCTTTAGGCATATGTTTAAACCTAAAATAGTCACCTAAAGAGTCCAAATGATAACCAACTTAAAGTATTATAGAAATAAGAACTTGGAAAAGAGATTGACGGGTTGACCCTAACTTGATTGACAGGATTTGATATTTGCCGTCCTCGTGAGCCCGTAGTACCAAGAAACGTCGGGAAAAGATCAGGTAGTGACTCTCTGTCTCATACTATGTGTAATGCTCTGCATGTGTGTTGTATCACTGTTTTATGATGATTTCTTATGCTGCTGCGGTTACAGCTGGTGATAGCTGTCGTTTATAGCGTAAGCTGTCATTTACAGTGTAAGCTGTCGTGATTATGATTACAGCGAGAGCTGTCGTATTGTGTATACAGCCGTGAGTGCTGTCGTTTGTGGTGAAAACCATGTATCTTTGAGATTGTTGCTGCTGTTGTTGTTTGTGATTTATGTACATGCTTTGTGTTTATGCATTATGTGAGTGGTTTGCTACTACTGGGATTCTCTCAAATCTCATTCTTTCCTATAGCTAACATTTCAGACAGGGTGTGTGGCTCAAAAGAGAAGAGGCCAACCCGGAGCAATTAGGACCCTTAGGGGTACATTTGATTTTGGAGATGTTGGTTATCCATTTTGAACTTGGGATTACTGTATATTTTGAGATATGAGTATTATATTCGATTTTGGTTGTGTAATCCCCTAGTGAATACTTATAAACCCTCAGGTTATATATGTAAAGAACCCGGGAGTTGCCGGGGATTTGGTTATATACTCTTATATGAATAAATGTATATTAACTGCACAGGTAATTATATTTGAACATTGGAACTGAGACCGGGATGGGAAAAAGATTTTGAAATATTTTTGTGAAAATCCTACTGTAAGGTAGGTAGTTAAAATAAGTTTAAAACATCCGATGGTCTCTAATTCAATTTAATTATGCATTATCGAATTATAATTACTTGTTTAAAATCAGGGGGTTACACGGACTGCTCGAAGACCAAAGAAAGAGAACTGATGGTAGCTGAAAGGAAGAAAGGAAAAGAAGACCTAGGTGGGGACGTAGGGAAGACTTTGAAAAAGGAAAGGATTGGTACGGAAGGAAGGGAGAATAAGTTGGAAATTTATAGTAGGGAGGCCTCAGTAGTGGGCCCCATAAAGGAAATCAAAAGTCCTAATTTGGAAATGGGCCATATTTCAAATATTGGTAAAAAAGCCCAGAAGCTTTAACCTCTACGCATTCCTCGATTTAAAAAAAAAAACTGGGCTTACTAATAGAGTCCACCATGTGATTTTTGGATCTTCTTCACTTTCAAACGCAATTAATTTAGACCATATCTAAGAAATGAATGGGGCTGGTCTCTTTACCATTCAAAGACAAAATCATCAATTGTCTTTAAGTGATGAGAATATCACAGTGGAAAATAGCTTCCCAGGCAGAAGAGACATGATGACTTGTGCTTCATCATCTACGGACCAATTGATGCCACTTGTTTGTCCAATTAAATAGGGGAAGCAAATGGAAGAGATAACCGAGAGGGATAAGGATATTCAGATTTAGCCAGGTTTGACAGATAAGGTTGCGAATGGAGAGGTAGACATAGTTATGCCGCTGAATGCATGACTTCAGCAAACCAGTCAGGTTCGGCATTTCTAGTTCTCTTATTATATTTTAATTATGAATTTCATAGCTTGGAATTGTCGTGGTGCGGCCTCAAGAACGTTTCCTAGATGTGTTAGAGACCTAACTAGAGGTAGGGATGTGGATGTGCTTATTCTTATGGAGACTCGTGTTAGTGGGGTGAAGGCTGAGAGAGTAGTGAGGAAGTTAGGATTCTCTAAATGGATCAGAGTGGAGGCAACTGGATATGCTGGTAGTATTTAGTTACTATGGAAGGATGATCGAGTTAATGTTGGATATTCTTCCTCTTCTACTCAGTATGTGCATGTTTGTGTGAATATTCTGGCAAGCAATAAAAAATTTTGGCTTACATGTGTGTATGCAGAACCATCCCGAATGAAAAGACGGGTTCTATGGGCTGACCTTGTTTCCATTAGTCATGCTATTAGAGACCCTTGGTTTGTGATTGGGGATTTCAATACTTATTTATCTGTCTCTGATAAAAAGGGGGCTCGGGTTATAATTTTCAAGCCAAGAGGTAGTTTGCAGAGTGCATTAACCATTCTTCCTTACTTGAAGTTGATTTTGTGGGGGAGAGTTTTACTTGGGAATGGAATTTTTTGAAGGAGGATATAGACTAGGGCTTTGCAAATGATCAATGGAACAATTTGTTTCCCCTAACAAAAATTCACCATTTAAACAAATATGGCTCTGACCATAGACCTCTTTTGGTTAAGAGTCAGCCTGAAAGAGCTCCTCATATTTCTAAGTCATCTTTCAAATGTCAAGTGGCCTGGCTTCTAGAAGAGGGGTTTTCTAATCTAGTGGAAGAAAGTTGGAGTTCAGGATGTTAGCAGGAGAAGAAAAATTCCTTCACAAGTTTGGCAAGAAACAAAAGAAACAAAAGCTTATCTATAGGATTGAAGGGGTTGAAAGAGCGCGAGCTAGAAGAGATAGCCAATATTTGTTGTAGGCTGAGCAAGAACTGTGGAAAGAATATAACAAAGCTTGGCTCAAGAAGAATTATTATGGTTTCAAAAATCAAGATGTAGCTGGTTAAAATGGGGTGACCATAACACAAAATTTTTTCATGACTCAACTATTATCAGAAGAAGAAAGAATCGAATTGAAGGGCTTAAGAACTCTAGTGGGGAATGGGTATTTGAACAATTTCAGCTGAGAGATATGGCTTTGTCTTATTATAAAGAGCTCTTTAATAGCGATCTCAATAACTTACATCCCCTTCAAACAAATAGTGGATTCCCTTCCCTAACTACTAAAGAACTGGAAAGGCTAAAAGCAAATGTGACAGATGAGAAAATTAAGGAAGCAATTTTTGATATTGGGGCTTTTAAGGCACCTGGACCGGATGGTATTCAGGCTTTCTTTTATCATGAATACTAGAATATAGTACGAAACTCGGTGATTTCTTTAGTAAAAGATATTTTTAACAACCTGTCAAATGTTAGAAGTATCAATCATACCAACCTAGTACTAATTCAGAAAAATGAAAAGCCGGATTCGATCAAGGATTTCAGACTTATTTCTCTTTGTAATGTTAGCTACAAGATTGTTACTAAGATTATTAGTCAGAGATTCAAATAAATCATGGACAAGGTGATAGGTCATCATCAAAGTAGCTTTATTGCGGGCAGACAAACTAGTGACAATATCATTATTGCTCAGGAGGTCATTTACTCCATGCGATTAAAAAAGGGTAATAATGGTTGGCTTGCAGTCAAGGTGGATCTGGAGAAGGCATACGATCCTTTGGAGTGGCCTTTTAATTTGGATACTCTGAGGGCCCTGGGTTTGGATAATAAGATGTGTGAAGTGATTATGGGTTGTATTACTAACTCCTCCTTTCAGATTCTCTAGAATGGTGAACCTACAGAGAGCTTTACCCCATCTAGAGGTATTTGTTAGGGTGACCCTATGTCTCCATATATCTTTACCCTATGTATGGAAAGACTAAACCATATTATACAAGATGCAGTGAATGAAGGGGAGTGGGAGACTATCAAGCTGAATTCTACAGGTCCTAAGCTTTCCCATCTGTTCTTTGTCGATGACCTCATTTGGATTCCCAGATAGATATCATGTTCACTTGTATGGACAAGTTTTATGCTATATCTGGTCAGAAGATAAACAAAGCCAAGACAAAGGTTTTCTTCTCAAAAAATGTTCATAGTAGCAGAGCACTGAGTATGAGCCAGAGGTTGGTGTTGGTCTTACTGGGGATTTGGGGAAGTATTTGGGGATCCCACTTCTTCATAAGAGAGCGTCTTATGTGACTTATGCTCTGATTCTTGAGAAATGTTAGAAGCGACTTTCAGGTTGGAAAAGCAAATGCTTAAATATAGCGGGAAGAACAACCCTGATTAAAGCAGTTCTATCTGCTATGCCCTCATATCATATGCAGACTATGTTGCTCCCTATGGGTGTGATTAATGTATTGGAATAAAAAAGTAGGAACTTTCTATGGGGTGAATAAGATGGGGCAAGAAAGATGCATCTGGTATCGTGGGAGACAGTCACAAGAGAAAGAAAACAAGGTGGTTTGGGAATCAAGAACCTCAGAAATCAAAATAAAGCATTCTTAATGAAACTCTGCTAGGGACTGATTTGCAATCCAAACACTTTATGGGTCAAAGTTATAAGATCCAAATATAATAGCGAGGGACAAGCGTTACCAGAGGTGGCAAAGAAGAAAAATTCTTCTCTTACTTGGAAAGGAATTTGTACTATGTGGGATCATTTCAGGAAAAGTTTGGGGAAGAGACTCGGGAATGGGAGGAATACTTCTTTCTGGTTCGAAAATTGGTCCTCTCTTAGCATCCCTCTAATTGATACTATTTCAGGTCTTGAATGGATGATTAATCTAAATGAATGTGTTATTGATTATGTAACACAAGGAAGAGAATGGGATACATAGAAGCTTCAGAGGTTTTTCACACTGGAGATCATTGATCGTATCACCTGTGCTCACCCCTTGTGAGGAGAGAGGAGAGGATATGTTCTATTGGAAACCATCCTCGGATGGTTGATTTTCTGTAAAATCTGCCTATTTTTCTCTTTTTACAGGTACAGAAGGAAATACAGATAGTATCTGGAAACTTCTATGGAGGTGGCATGTTCCAGAGAAGATCAAGTCGTTCATGTGGCTTTTCTCACATGGAAGGGCCCATACATCACAACTAAGAGCAAGTAGAGGAATTCAAGAATCAAACTCTTGTCTTTTTTCATGTGCCCTGCAGGAAGATTCCATGCATCTCCTTAGAGACTGCTCGAATACGGTGGATAGATGGAAGGCAGTAGTAGCTCAGGAACAGTGGAACACTTTCAACTCTCTCGAAGGAATAGAATGGGTCAAGTGGAACTTGACCCATTAAATTGGTAAAGGATATAAAAAATTTCTTTGGCCGACTTTGTTTGGATATATGTGCTAGGATATTTGGACGACACGATGTAAAAAGCTCTTTGGAGAAGCAAGTCAAGAAGCTGATCAAGAGGCAAATACAAGTTTCTTTAGAGCTAGTGCTTATCAAGATCTGATGTGTAAGGGGGCTCTTGTCAAGTTAAAGCATTCTTATCGTGGTACAATAGCAAATGAATTCAAAGACTTTTTCATTGTAGAGGTGGATGTGGTTGGTTAGTAAAAGACTCCAGCAATCAATGGATTTGTGGCTTCACATGCAAACTTATTGGTGTTCCGCCTGCCATAGCTGAATTAATAGGCATGATTTATGGCCTTTACCTGTCTTGGAGTAAAGTTATGTCTTTTGTATGATTGTGTAGAAGCTATTAATTTTGCAGTCAGAGGGTGTGATCTAGATTATCCTTTTAGAGACCTTGTGGATGAGATGAGGTCTCTTATGAATAGAGATTGGCAAGTTCAATTTGTAAATGTTCCTATGGAGGATCTCATTTTTGTGGATAAATTGGCTAAGTTAGCTTATACCATTGCTGGTAACTATTGTATCTTTGATCATCCTCCACCTCTCAACAAGAGGTGATTCATGATGAAGGAGTGTAAGCTTCCGTAGGTTTTTTTGCTGTAATTTTGATTCTTAAGGAATGATATCCAGTTCTGTATTCAAAAAAAACTAAATCTTGTTTTTCTATTTACTCTTTTTCTGGCGAGAGAGAAATAACATTTGATAACTGAGTTTTAAATTTTTGAAAATCTCCAAAATCCAAACAATGCATCTCACTGGTGTTCTGGCGTTCTTGATAGAAGCATGATATAAGGTTGTGGGATCCAAAATCTCCGGTAACCACACTGTCATTGATGTCGCTAGGTCCCTGCTCGAATCCCTTGAGCTTATCCTCTCTTTCTTCCAACTCAACATTCTCGAAGCCTCAGGTCTTTCGTTTATTCTCCATCCTCCATCATAACATTCTTCTTCACCACCTTTCTCAGTCATTTTTCTAGTGGCTTGCAGTTTCTTACATTCTTTAATTTTTTTTCTTAGATCTATATCAATCATTAATCTCATAATCTGTGGGTTTTTTTTCTGTTTAAAACTGTCCCAAAACAACACTGCTTTTGGATAGTTTTAACGAAAACAATTGACTCGGGCAACCCAACCCACCCAACGGGTTGCCCGAGTTGATACCGAGTTGCCTGAGTCAACTCGGATTTCACTGTTTTAATGCTCCTCCCGGTCTATGCCTCAAACCAGCCGGACAGGCATCCCGTTCACTAGTTTTTCGGTTGAACCAATCGGTCCGGTCCGATTTTTTGTTTGTTGTTAAAGACAGAGGTGTAAAAACATATGTTGTCACTTGTTACCTTCTTTGTTGTCACTAAAATTACTAAAACCGCCCTTTCTTGTTGTCACTTGTCACCTTCTTGGCTGCATGCCTTCATTTATTGTTGTCAAGCTCGCGAATTAACTCTCTGAGTTTATTGCTTTTACGTTTGTAGCTTACAAAATCATATCAAGTCACTCTCAAACTCAGCTTAATTGTAAATTCGGTTAAACTCGTAAGTTCATATACTGAGTTTATCGTCTTTATGTTTATAGCTTACAAATTCTTGTTAATTTACTTTTAAACTTATACTAACTTTTTCTATTTGATCATGCATGGCGGCCTTATATATGAATTTTATAGAATTTTTTTTGTTAAGTATAATAAATTATGAATGTTAATGAATTTAATTTCAATTATTTGAATTTAAAATATATATAAAAATCAAATTGTTATCATTTTTATATTTTAGCTATTTAATTATAAACTATTAATACCTATTTATTGATAAAAATAAACTTTTACAAGTTTACATTTGAGTTCACGATACGAGTTTATATCACTGTTTCAAGTTTACTTAAACTCTTGAGTTTGACAATTTTACCTCCATTAGTAACATTTATTTAATTTCTAAATTTCTAAAATACTACCTCATCATTAATATATATATATATATATATATATATATAAGAGTTGGTGGGAGTTGAATTTAGTCATTAATATATGATCTTACTTCACTTTATCTTCTAAATTTATAATTTTTCTTAAAGTGCCTATTGACTACACATGTTAAAGAGTCTTTATCTAATGACAGTCATGATAAAAGATGGTATTTTAATAAAGTCAAGATATATTTATTACAAATAACTAATATAACTAACTTCCTTAATTTATCTAAATTAGTGAACTAACTCTTGTAAACATAAGTAACTAACAAAACGTTACCATCAGGGCTTCAGAAATCTTTTCTTTTCTCATTTTCGGGGAAAATAGAAACTTGGTCCTCGTCCTCAACCTCAGCGTGAAGATCAAAATTACAATGATCCATATTTGAAAAATGAGTAGAAGTGTGAGGATTAAAATTAGGAAAATATCACACTAAGGTCTTAATAAAGAAAAACAATATTAGAAAATCTTATAACTTGTCAATAGTTCTATTTTCATTTGTCATTGACAACTTATAAAACTTTTCTGATATTATTTTTTTAATTAGGACCGTTCTGTAATTTTTTTTTAAAATTACATTTTTCATCTCTATTTCGTTCATGTTTTCGTCTCAGACTCATGTTGGTTTTTGTTTTCCCCTATTTATTTAATGTTTTTTTAAATATTTGGGTTAAGGGGCAAATATACTTATGAATTTTTTTCAAAAGAGCATATGATATCATAAATTTTTTTTGTTACAAAAATACACATGAACTTTATAAAGGAAGCAAAATTGTCACATTTATTAACTCAAGCAAATAGGGGTTACTTTTTTTTATTGTGGGTCCCACTAATGTACAGGTGTCAAACTCTTGAATGTTCTCCACTTCTCTCTCACCATAGCCATCTCTCTCCTCCTCACCCTTCCTCTCTCTTCACTTTCTTCTCCCTCTCCAAACTGAACCAAGCTCTACACAAGATGCATACGGTCACCCCCAAAATGGCGAGAAAGCCGCCGACTTGTCTCCATCTCTCTAGCTTCCCCCACCTTCTCTTCATTCCTAATCGTATGCCTCTCTCGCTTCCATTTTATTTCTGTTTCACTCTTTGGTTCACATAAACCAAGGAATAAAAAAAAACAACAAAGTGCATATACTCATTTGAATAGGGATGAGCAAAAAGTTCATTGGTTTAGGTAGTCCAGTCTGATGGAAAAAAATTTGGCTCGAACAAGTTCTGACAGACCAGACTAGACTGGTCTTATCGGGCTAGACTAGACTTCGAACCAAGGCCTCAGACCCTTTGGTCTAGTCCAGTCTAGCCCGAGTAGTTTATTATTATTATTTTTTAATCCACCTCTTTGGATTGAACAAGCACCCTGCACCTGGCTCTCATTTCTTCATTGAGCCCAGAGCGCACTCTTCATTTCATCACTTCTTCAGTCTTCACTTTAGGAACATTTGCAAAAGTGGGAAGCCTCTCACTCGAAGAACGAAGGCTAGACCGGTGAAGTGGAGTCTAGCACTGAAATCACTCACATCTCTCGCCGTCCAATCTCTGTCGAGCGACTTTGGTCTCTTGGGTTCAACCTCTACTCAGCTCATCACCTCTTGTCCTCTCCTCTCTGCTTAACTCTTGTTCTCTGCTCTTCATCGAGCTCAGTCTCCAATCCGTTGGGTTCCTTTCCTCTGGTCTCCGTCTTAGTCCTTGATCAATGTTTCTCACAATACTGATCTGTAACTTTTTTGTTTGTTTTGTCACTCAGATCCTTTGTTTGTAATTGTAATTTGGAGGAAGTTGAGGATTAATCTCTGGAATCTGATATTGTAAATTAGAAAATATTTTTGTGGGTGCCCTGTTTCCCAGGTGTTGCATATTGATAAAATCTCGAGAGAGAGAGAGAGAGAGAGAGAGAGAGAGAGAGGGACCAAGATATGATGAAGATGATGGTGTTGCGTGTGCATATATTTAGTGTGTATTTTGTTTTTGGAATCTTTGCGTCTTTACTATCATGCTCGATTTGTGTCTTCACTGACATGCTTGTTTCTGCTATGGTTTAGGCTCAAATCGCCTACCTCTCAAAAGAAAAATTATGGGGAAAAAAAACTAACAAGTACTAGACTGTCCAGGCAGTCTACTAGACTAGTCTGATCCAGCCTGAGCTCAAGTTAGTGCTGGACCAGACCAGACCTCGAGCTATCTTGTCCAGCCCGAAGTACTATTCAGACCAGACCTCAGACCTCAGGTTAAGGCCTAACCCGGTTTGGTCTAATCCATGAACATCCCTACATTTGAAGTGAATTATATATCTTAATTGGTCAAATATCTCCACTAACCCTTGCGTCATTAAAAAATTGTTCAGCGTCCTCCATCTTGCAGGGGCTATTATGGGAAGCATTTTGGATAAATATGTGAAAAAGCGTGATTGTGATATGGATTTGCTTGTCTTTAATTGCAATATTTTTTTTTTTTTTGTGTTGTTACTAGTCAGTAAGCGAACTATTAGTCAATTCACTAACGACTTGGGAAGCACTGGAACCACTGGTGATGGAAGAGATAGATGGGGCGCCTCCAGGCTAGAGAAGTGCGCCTGAACCGAAGTTGGGGTGTGATCAGCATTTGATGACTGAACAAGTGAGAGGAAGGATGAGAGGGAGTGAGATGACTATGGTGAGAGAAAAGTGAAGAACATTCAAGAGTTTGACATATGTCCACTAGTAGGACCCACAATAAAAAAAATAACCTCTATTTGTTTGAGTTAATAGATGTGACAAACTGACAATTTTGCTTCCTTTATAAATTTCATGTATATTTTTATAACAAAAAAAGTTTATAATATTATAGGTGTTTTTAAAAAAAATTTATAAATATTTTTACCCTTAACCCTAAATATTTTCCTCTTTCCTCGTCTTTTTTATTTTTGGACAAATCTTTCCTCGTCTTTGACTAGTTGTCCTTTACACTCTCATTCTCTCTCTGCTGTCTCCTCTTCTCCCTTCGCCGATGCCGGAACCTGCATTGCTCGCCGGGAATCTCTCCCGCAGCCTCCATTCAGCTGCAGACCACCGAAACGTGTCCTTGAAGCTGCTTCTTGCCGGTCGAAGTACCGAGTTGTCTTTTCGGGTCCCCGCTAGTCCATGAGTTGAAGAAGTGTCCGCTCTGACTTGAAATTGTCAATGGAGTTTCTGGGCATGTGATTTCCATGAGGAAGAATAGATCTACGGAGCTTCGTGCATTTTTGAGAGTGAAGAGGAAGCTGGTTTTGTATGAGAGAAAGGGTGAGGTTTGGGTGTGGACAGTAGCGTAGGGAAGAGGTTGAAATTCTTGCATATGACGACCGGACCTCCGTCAATCGATCGGAGAGGGTGGTGGCATTTCACTGAATCTTTCACATGGAATGGCAGATATTGCTAGCTACGGGAATGCCGACCGTGACATAGAGCAGGTCTCTTTCTCTCTGGGTCACAAACTTAGTGTTAACTGTTATACTTTTTGCTTTACTTCTTGTAAATATTGAAGCTTGCTTAGAGGTTTTGTCGATTGGTTTGTTTCAACACCATATAGTAATTGGGTTTCTTGTTGAAGGCACATTCCGTGCCCAAAAATATTATGATTTGAAGGACTTTGGAATTGCTGCTGACTCTAGTTGGAGAACCAGAAGGGCAATGGTCGAAATGAAAATATAGAGGAGCTCATATTGATTTTTTTTTTTTTTTTTTTTTTTTTGGCAATGGATGATTTTTAAACTTTCAAGCTGTTCTATTTATAATGTAAGTTTGGACCATTTTGAATAAGAAGGGTTGATTCAGTGATCTAATGCTTTATCACTGCTATTGAACATGGGGGGTCTCAAAAGATATCATGGCACTGACTATTTGTGTTCCAATAGGATCTTCAGTATGTGTTGTGATTAACTTTTATTCTTAATTATTGATGGCCTATTCTTTAAAAGAATAGATGTCTTTGGATGTCATTTTCTAATGCTAAAATTTCTCTGAATATCTTTTTCCAAAAAAAAACGAATGTATGTTCATTGGAATGTCAGTTGGATAGTTCTTTTGGTTTATTATTTGCAGCACCTTTGATGAACATACAACAATTGCATCTTTCGATACCTTGTCAATTATTTTCCTGTCATTCTGATCTTTCCTTTTGGTTTTCTATGTTACTTCTGCATTCTGCAGGCATTGATTCCTTTGAAAAACGATGCCCACCTGCTGAAATATGGTCAGAAAGGAAAGCCCAAGTTTTATTCGTTCAGACTTTCCAATGTAAGCTGGCTCATAACTGAAGGCTCATTTTGGGATATTGTTATTGAATACTCAAATGTTCTACTTTATTAAGTGCCTTCTTGGACTATAATTAAGATAGCTACTCATTCGTGCTTCTTGATATTGACGAGGCTCGTGTGCGTGTATGTGTGTGTGTGTGTTATATTGCAGTCTCTCATTGCATTTTCTTTGATTTTTGGTGGGGGATATGTGTATGAATGTCCAAGTTATATTGTGTGTGATATTTAATGGATGACTTTATTGACAAATTTCAGCTTGGTCACTTTTGATGTAAGTAGTATTTGAAATTATGTCCCTTTTTTACCATCAAGCACTTGATTCAACTTGCAGGGAGTTGTACTATCTTAACCAGAGGTCAATAGTGTTAAATACTTGGTGGTAGAGCTTTGCCACCCTTTGTGGTCTTGTTCGGCTTGATCCAAATTAGCCCTGACCTTCAATAAATATTCCCATTAAAGTGATTTTTTTTTCCAACATTTCTTGGGACTCAACTTTAAGTGGAGTTAGATGTAAATGGGTTGACACATGAAAAAACATCTCTTTATTCTGGTGGAGGATTGAAATTTGACATAATGCTTTGACTCACTGTTTCACATTCCTAGTGGCATTGGTGTGGGGTGACAATGCAAGTTTCAAAATTGAGACTTTCTTTGACTAACATTCATATGTTGACTGTATAGCCTACTCCTAATATGTTCATACCTATCTTCTCTCTGTTCTTACTACATGAGAAACAGCGATCAATTTTAATTTTAACAAGTATGCCATATGCGAATTGCACAATTAATAATAGGTAAAAATTTTTCCTTAGTTGGCATATTCACTTCTCATGTTTGATGAGTCCTTTATATTTTTGTTGGTGATTTGCAGTTTAATTTAAGGTCATCATTTACATGCTTTTAGGATCGGTATTGAAACTTAGTATATATTTCTTCACCATACCATCTTTGGAATCCATTTTGTTTTCCAGGAACAGAATCATGTCAGTTTTATGTATTTTGATGTATTATATTGATATACTCTTGAATTCATGTTACATTGCAACTTTTCTGTGTTACCTTGCATCATCATGCCTGTTTAAGTTATTTATTTTTTGACTTACAGCATGAATCATCTTTAATCTGGATTTCGAGCAATGGATAAAGAAGATTGGATCTTTCTTCTGTGTTAAGAATTATTCCTTGACGAAGAAAAGTGAGCTCTCTAGAATTTTATCTTATATTATTCAAATTCCTCATCATGTGTTGTTATTACTAGGTGATAATTATAAACTGTTCCATAGGCTCATTCTTCATACTGTTTGCTGTTCCTCAATCTTCTGGCATATTTTTCAACGGTATCTGAGTCCTGAGAAGGACTATCTGTCCTCTTCCCTTATTTATAACAGCAGAAAGCAGTCTCTTGATTTGGTTTGGTGATGAATTCTGAAATTCTATGTATGATAACGTCATTATCTAGTTTCTATTTCCTCTTCTTTCTATCATTACTAGATTTTTTCGGTTCATTACAGATTTGCAAGGATAAAGTTGAGGCAGAAGTGTGGATTTCTGGCCTCAAAGCTCTGATATCTTCTGGCCAAGGTGTTCGGTCCAAAATTGATGGTGGAGTGATGGGGGTCTTTATCTTGATGTAAATCCACCTCTGTGTAGTTCAATATCATTTTACTTGTGTCATGTTTCTTTTACCAAGATTTATAAGCTAGGAGAAAAGATAGATCTTTTTCTTGGAAATAATGGAGTGATCCACCATTTTCCCTAGGATTAAGGTTTCAGATGGTCCAAGACAGAGAACGCACTTTCGACCGGTGAAGTCTGCGAATTATTCACCATTTGACCCTTAAAATATGCAAGCAAAAGGACCTGGTTCTGAAGCTTTTTGAGTTAGTGTTTCAAGTGCCCCCAGCACATCTAGTCATAGATCTGCACCAGATGACTGTGATGCTCTGGGTGATGTGTACATATGGGGAGGAGGTTTTAACTGAGAATGTTATGGGAGTTGGTGTACATAAAATGTTCAATCACTTCAGTCCATGGGTAGATGTGCTTTTGCCCAGGCCACTGACTCTAGTTGGAAGAAGGGCAATGGCTGAAATGAAAATATAGAGGAGCGCATATTGATTTTTTCCCCTTTTGAATGGATGATTAGTAAACTTCCAAGCTGTTCTACTTATAATGAAAGTTTGGACCATTTTGAATAAGAAGGATTGATTGAATGATCTAATGCTTTACCACTGCTTTTGAACATGGGGAGTCTCAAAAGATATGATGGGACTGACTATTTGTGTTCCAATGGGATGCTTCAGTATGTATTGTGAGTAACTTTGATTCTCAATTGTTAATGGCTTAGTCTCTAAAAGAATAGATGTCTTACGATGCCATTTTCTAATGATAAAATTTCTCTGACTATCTTTATCAACAAAAAAAAAAAAAAAAGCTGTATATTCATTGCAATGTCAATTGGATAGTTCTTTTTCTTGATTACTTGCAGCAACTTTGATGAACATACAACAATTGCATCTTTTAATATCTTGTCGATTATTTCCTGTCATTCTGATCCTTCCTTTGGGTTTTCCATGTTACTTCTGCATTTTGCAGGCATTAATTCCTTTGGAAAGGGGTGCTCAACTGCTTAAATATGGTCAGAAAGGAAAGCCCAAGCTTTATCCGTTCAGGCTTTCCAGTGTAAGCTGGCTCATAACTGAAAGCTCATGCTGGGATGGTGTTATTTAATACTCAAATGTTCTACTTTATTAAATGCCTTCTTGGACTATAATCAAGATAGCTACTCTTTTGTGCTTTTTGACATTGATGAGCTATGTCGCATGAGGTGACTTTGTGTTTGTATGATATTGCGGCCTCTCATTGGATTTCTTTGATTTTTGGGTGTATGATTGTCCAAGTCATACTGTGGATGATATGTAATGGATAACTTTATTGACAAGTTTCAGTGTAGTCACTTTGATGTAAATAATATTGGAAATTACATCCCTATTTTACCATCTAGCACTTGGTTCAACTAGCGAGAGTGTACTCTCTTAACCAAATGTCTCGTGTTTAAGTTAAAGGAATGAAACATTGTTAAATAGTTGGTGGTAGAGTTTTGTTGCTCTTTATGATCCCGTTTGGCTCGATCTAGATTAGTCCTCCAGTTAAACTGATTTTTTCCCAACATTTCTTGGTGATTTCAACTTTAAGAGAAGTTAGATGTAAATGTGTTGAGATAAGAGAAAACATCTCTTTATTCTTGTGGAGGTTTGAAATTTGACATAATGCCTATACTCACCGTTTCACATTCCTTGCGGCATTGGTGCGGTGTTACGTACAATGCAATTTTTAAATTGAGACTTTCTTTGACTAACGTTCATATGTTGACTGAACACCCTACTCCTAATATGTTCATACCTATCTTCTTTCTGTTCTTACTGCATAGGAAATAGTTCAATCAATCTTAATTTAACTATTTTTTTTTTTTTGCCAGTACTTAATTTAACTATTATGCAACATGCAAATCTCACAATTAATAATAGGTAAAAGTTTTCCATAGTTGGCATATCTACTTCTCATGTTTGATGAGTCCTTTATATTTTTGTTGGTAATTTGCAGTTTACTTTGAGGTCATCTCGTACGTGCTTTTTGGAAAAAAATAAAATAACAAATATTAATATTTTAAAGAAATTTAATAATTTTCTTAATATCTTCAAAAAAATCAACTCTCTTTTATATTTATAAGCTCCGTTGGGCATGGAATTTTTAACAAAATTCATGAACATATCCTTGTTAACATATAAGAACATTTTCAGATTATGTGTTACTTATAGCGTCAGGCATACCTAACAACCATTTCCCATACATGGAAATCGGACCATTCCCAATAACCAAATGGGAACCAAGTCGAACCTTCAGCATAGCCCCATGAAGTATGCATAATTATCTGTGCTTAAGCCACCATTGATGATGGTATTGAAAACTTGCAGTGCGTTGTTGTACAAATGGTTGTTCACATAACTCCTTACCATGACATTATTGAAAACAGCATTTTCTTTCCCTCTAGCAGCATAAGCCATCCTTAAGTTTGATTTCCAGAGAAGGGTCTGGGTGAACATTTCTTTAAGGTTTCAACAACAGAATATTGGTCTAATGTTTTGCCAATAAGTTCTTCAATAAGGATTTCTGGTGCGATGAAAGCAGAGCTTGTAATTCGGAAAAGTGACGTACTTTTTAGAAAAATATTTAATTCTATATTGTATTATTATATTTTTCAATTACTAACTCAAATCCTTCATATTAGAGCAAAGAGTTAGTTGGGGGTTTTGGATTTAGTCCTAAATATAACACCCTAATCCACTTTATCACCCAAAATTATAACTTTTTCCCTAAAATATTTATATTAATTGTATAAATTAAAGAGTTTCTGTCTACAAATAGTCATGATAAAAGATGAAATTTAAAGAAAAATAACATTTAATTGTTGTAAATAATTAACAAAACTAATTTTAAAGGAAAATATCCCTTTTATTTTTTCACCACACATCATTTGAAGTTAGAATGAAAAATGATGGATGTCAGATAGGCGTGAAGCTTCTTGGAACATAACTTGTGGAATATTCTTTGCCTTGTTTTGAGGGCAAAAAGAGGAAGACCTTAGTTGACTCATAATTTTATAATATAATATTATCATAAAGTTTACGTCAAAATTTCCCCATTCAATTTTTCTTCACTAGAAAATTCAAAGTCTCCCTGTGAAATCAAAGCTTGTATGGAAAATTTGCCAAGTAACGACTACCATCTTGGCTTATTACTTTGCCACTAAGTTCTTCGAAGAGACTTAGATTAGCTCGTAATTAACGGTAATGATTTCTAGAGTGATGAAAGCAAAGCTTGTAATTGGGAAAACTAACGTATTAACTAGAAAATTTTAATTTAACTCGATTTTATATTATTGTTATATTTTTCACTTATTATCTGGTTTGTGCATGAGACAAATATTCTTTCCTTTTTTTTAACAAAAACTAGAATCCATTAATAAACTAAAAAGATCAACCACAAATAAAAAAAACAAACATCAACCTATTAAATATCCTTTTTTTTTCCACCACGCGTCATTTGAATTTAGAATACGAGTGGGGGCCGTGAAGCTTCTTGGAACACGAGTGGGGGCCTGGAGGAAGACTTTATGCTAAGAAACTACAAGCATCTTGGGGGGAGTGATTTTGAATTTTTTTTATGCTTGAAAATAAATTGATTTAATTTAAACATGTCAAGAAATTGCTTGGAAATTAAATAGTTAGTGAGTTGCTATCAATCCTTTCTTCTCTTTTGTGATGTTTTTTCATTCGGTTGAATTATCGTCAGTAAACTCTTCAAGGTGTCTGTCCAAGCAAAATAATATCTTACAAGAGCACACTATCAACCACCCGTAGAATTATCAATATTATTTTTAAATTTTTATTTTGAAAACAAAAATTGTTAAAATACTGCGTGTTCCCTCCATATCTATTCTTCTGACTTTTCGCCATCAGCAAAGTGTATTCCCACAATGAACTCTATAAATTCTACAGTCCATTGTTTATGCCTCACATCTCATCAGCTCACGTTTCACTTTTGAGCTTGCATTGAAGACATTCCGTCACTTCGATGGGATTTTTGTTGAAATTTTTCTATGCATTATTGACACTGCTGGTTTTGTTGCACACAAGACTCAGTTTGGGCAGTAATGGCGAAGCAATGAAGAAGTGTATAGCAAGGGAGAGGAAAGCTCTTCTCTTGTTCAAACATGGAATCTATGCTGACTCTGATATGGTGTCCGCATGGAGGGAGGGAGATGATGAAGATTGCTGCAACTGGAAAGGAGTTTCTTGTAGCAAGCAAATAGGTCATGTTCAAATCCTTGATCTTCACGGTTCAGATGATTATTCACTTTATTTGAGAGGTACAATTAATATTACCTTCCTGAGTGAGTTGCATGATCTGAAACATTTGGATCTCAGTTACAATTCTTTCTTTTTGGATCTCAGTTACAATTCTTTCTATCAAAGAGAGATCCCTGAGTCCATAGAGTTGCTCACCAACTTAAGGTATCTTAACCTCTCTTATTCTTCTTTTGTTGGGAGTATTCCCAATCAAATTGGAAAGCTTTCAAATTTAATATATATTGACCTCAGTTACAACGCCTTGGATGGAGCTATCCCTTGGCAAATCGGAAATCTTTCCAAGTTGCAGTACCTTAACCTTCAAGGAAATAATCTTGTTGAAGTGATTCCTTATCAACTTGGGAATCTCTCCTTGTTGCACACTTTGAAACTCGGTGGTTATTATTCTAACCTCACAGTAGCCAACAAAAACAATCGCACTGCAGAGTGGATATCTGAGCTCTCTTCATTAACAAATCTTGACTTGAGTTATGTGAGTGATGCTGGCTATTCTCAGATTTGGCTGCACATGATGACTGGTAGACTTGTCCCAAAACTAAGAAAATTGATACTAAGTGAATGTGGCATTTCTTATGCCGACAACTTTCCTTTGTTTGCTTCTCCTCTAAACTTCTCTTCTTCTCTAGTCATCCTTGATCTCTCTTATAATAATTTGAATAGCTCATCGTTAATTCAATGGCTCTTCAATTTCAGCTCCAGTCTTCAGGAGCTTTATCTATCAGATTCCCATCTTTCGACTGATAATCTTTACCTTCTATTTTCTCATTCTCATTTTCCTTCCCTCAATGTTCTTGATCTCTCATATAATAACCTGATCTCATCATTATTTCAATGGCCCTTCAACTTCAGCTCCATCCTTCAAAAGCTTTATCTATTAGATTCCCATCTTTCGACTGATAATCTTTACCTTCTATTTTCTCATTCTCATTTTCCTTCCCTCAATGTTCTTGATCTCTCTTATAATAACTTGAACTCATCATTATTTCAATGGCCCTTCAACTTCAGCTCCATCCTTCAAAAGCTTTATCTATCAGATTCCCATCTTTCGACTGATAATCTTTACCTTCTATTTTCTCATTCTCATTTTCCTTCCCTCAATGTTCTTGATCTCTCTTATAATAACTTGAACTCATCATTATTTCAAAGGCCCTTCAACTTCAGCTCCAACCTTCAAGAGCTTTATTTGCAAAATTGCAACCTTTCAGCTAATAATCTTTACTTTCTATCTTTTCATTCTCATTTTCCTTCCCTCACTGTTCTTGATCTCTCTTATAATAGCTTGACGTCAGTAATGACCTTGAACTTTGGCTCCAATCTTCAACAGCTTCGTTTAAGCAATTGTAGCCTTTCATCAGGTCATCTTATCTTTACTTCTTTCAATCCCAACCTTACTTCTCTTGTCCTTCTTGATTTGTCTTCTAATCATTTGACATCATCAACCATATTCTATTGGATTTCCAACTTCACCTTCAATCTTCATCAAGTGTACCTTAGTGGTAACTTTCTTAGCGGTTCCATTCCAGATAGATTTGGAAACATAATGAACTCTCTCAAAGTTCTTTCTCTCTCCTCTAATAATCTCCAAGGTGGAGTACCAACATCACTAGGGAATATATGCACATTGAAGAGCTTAAGTCTTGGCTTCAATAACTTGAGTGGCGACCTTCAGAGTTTCATTTCTAATGCATCATGGTGCAGTAGACATCCATTACAAAGTTTGTCTTCAGAGGGAAATCAGTTGACGGGCACCTTACCTAATCTTTCAGTATTTCCCTTTTTGCACGATTTGGATCTCTCTTATAACCAACTAATAGGAAAAATACCTGAAAGCTTCGGATCACTATCTCAGTTGACATATTTGAGTTTGACTGACAATGATTTGGAAGGTGTAATCACTGAATCTCATTTAAAAAATCTTTCGAATTTGTTGGTTTTATCATTGTCAGGCAATTCATTGGCCTTTGAAATTAGCACCAGTTGGGTTCCTTCATTTCATATATATTATATGGATCTGGCTTCTTGCATGATAGGTCCCAATTTTCCAAATTGGCTTCATAATCAACATCAATTATCCTATTGGGATATTTCTGATGGCAGGCTTTCAAGTTTTATACCAGAGTGGTTTTGGTCACTTCTAGAAAATATGTCATACTTAAACATCTCACACAACAATTTTATCGGTAAAATTCCAAATTTACCTCTCAAGCTTAATCAAAGGCCAAGAATAATTTTGACTTCAAACAATTTTGAAGGTGCAGTTCCGCCATTTTTTCGGCAAGCATCAAAACTTGACATTTCCAAAAATAAATTCTCAAATTTGATTCCACTTATATGCTCCCAAATTGAAGATGGAGGCATTGTCATTTTAGACCTCTCAAACAATCAATTAAAGGGGAATCTACCTAATTGTTGGAGCCAACTAAACTCATTAAAGTTTGTTGATTTGAGCAATAATAATTTGTCAGGAGAGATCCCATCCTCTATAGGAGACCTTGTGAATATGGAGGCTTTGGTTTTGAGAAGCAATAACTTGATTGGAGAACTTCCATCCTCTTTAATGAACTGCTCCAAGTTATTATTCTTGGATGTGTCAGAGAATAAGTTGTCAAGGTCAATACCCTCATGGATTGGAAAGAGCCTTAGGCAATTAGAAGTTCTAAGCTTGCGGATGAACCATTTAAATGGTAGTTTACCTAGGTATCTTTGTCACTTAACACATATTCGGCTCTTGGATCTCTCTCATAATAAGTTATCCAATGAAATTCCATCTTGTCTTCAAAATTGTATTGTCATGGCACAAAAGCACATCAACTTAACTTATAGTTACCACTTATATAGGGTGAATGTGACAAGGGGTTCCTTTACGCTTGAAAGTTTGGAATTCTTTATAACATTGACATGGAAAGGTGAGGATCAAATGTTTAAGAGGCCTGAATTTTTTCTTAAAAGCATTGATCTCTCCAACAATGCTTTAACAGGAGAAATACCAAAAGAACTTGTCTCTTTGTTGGGATTGGTTTCCCTAAATTTATCAAGAAATCAACTAAGTGGAGAGATACCTATGAAACTTGGGAATCTTGAATCACTAGAATTTCTCGATTTGTCCAAAAACAAATTATCAGGCCCAATTCCTCTAAGTTTTGCTCACATTGATCATTTTAGTGTATTGGACTTGTCAAACAATAATCTCTCTGGAAAAATTCCGACAGGAACACAGTTGCAAGGCTTTAATGCCTCATGTTATGATGGAAACCTTGATCTCTGTGGATTGCCTCTGAACAAAAAGTGCCCAGGAGATAATAAGATGCCTCCACCACAAGAAGCTAATCATGATGAAGAAGAAGAAGCCTCATTATTCTCTCAAGAATTTTACTTGAGCATGGGATTGGGATTCTTTGTTGGATTCTGGGCCTTTGTAGGGCCGTTGCTCTTCAACCAAACCTGGAGACAAGGCTACTATAGGTTCTTGAACACAGTAACAGACAAAGTCTATGTCATGGTTGCAATTTATGTGGTCAAATACCTCACCATCAGAGATTAGCCGCCACAAGGTAGTGATTTATTTTCTCTTGCTGTTTTTCCTCCCATTAAACTCTTATCTCTAATAACCATGTGATAGTACTAGAGTCTATGTTAATATAGATAAACATTTTAACTTAAGTAAAAATCACATTGTATAAATATTTTCAAGCTATAACATTTTCGACTTTTGACTAACTTATGGGAAAACTAAGATAACAACAATCAAGTAATCCTATCTACGGAATTAATTGGGAATGCTTAACACGATACTCTGTTTCTTACAGGATCTGTTGCTCATTCAGTTTGGCATCGGATGATATTTTTCCTCCAAGTAATGATGGTTTGAGACAATCTTGTGTTATGCTTTGAAAATATAGTGTACATATAATAATATTTATGGTCCAAGTAATGATTGTTATGTTTTGCTTATTGCTTTTTAATCTTTTCTGTTGTATACTAATTGGGGATGGCTTGATGCTTGTATGATTGCCCTCTTCACTTGTATATGTTCTCCCAAAAATCTGGGCGCATTATTGGCTTCCATATTAAGTTCGTTTACTAAGTTGATGACTATATAGAACTCTAGTATAATAGTATAAGCTTTGAAATGATTTTTTTTAATTATTTATTTAAAACTCTTATCAATTGGTATGATTATGTGGAGCTATTGATCTAATAATTCTGCTTATACATTGATTTGATTGAGTTACTTAGCATTGAAGACAGATATTTGTGATTGATGAACATGTGGGTGCATCCAGAGGAAGGTGTTGTCCAGCAGCCATGGCTTGAAATTGAAGATCTTCTATTGAGGAATGAACCAAGAAAAGAGAATATCAACAATGAACTGATGGCTATATATTTAGGGTTGCTTTGTATGATTTGATAATTAATGCCAACTATAATATAAATCTCTTGCTTTTTGCTTGAGGACTGGATGTAGGACATTTTGGTCCAAACCAGGATAAATGATTGTTTGCTCTCTCTCTTTTCTCACTCTTTTTATTTATTATTCGTTAAATTACATTTAAAAATTAATGGATAGAATCTCACATGTGTGTTACAATACTCGTAAAAAAAATGATATTTTTGTAAGATAATTAATTTCTTTCTTAAATTACTTCTAAATTAGCATGTCTCAAGAGATTATGTTGTAATGCTAGTTTGTTCAGGGATATTTTGCAGAAATAAATAACCATCTCCATAAATTTACAAATTCACGAAGCAATTATAAATTTTAAAAATTAGTTTGATTTATCTAATCTAACATATTTCACATAGTTTATAACGTATTATAACTCAAAAAGTAGCTAAATTTTTAAAAATAATTGAAGAGAAGAAGTAGTTTGACGGTGATGCTACAATCAAAGAGATTCAGTTGAATTATTCAAATCTACACAGCTCAACAACAAGTAATAATTTTCCCAAACTTGAAAGATGAAGGGTTTTTTTCTTTCTCTTTTATGTAAGACAGACAAAGGTTTTGGAACCAGCAGTGTGTCAAGAGTGATAATGGTTTCAATTCAAACTACTTACTTTATCTTTATGTTGTTGATTTTTTTTATTAATGGGCTTGCGTAGTTCTAATAGGATTTGGGCTATTGCCTTTACAATTTTTTCTCCGAAAAAGGATAAGTTTCTTTTCCACTTCAAACAGTATTGAGCCCAGTTTTTTTTTTTGGGCCAACATTCATGCATGTCATTACTTTTAAACCCAAAGCAAAGGGAAATACGAGTAGGATCTAGCGGGAAATTAATTTTTTATTAAATGCAGTTTACCGAATTTTGTTATTATTCGATAACTCTTTTTAAGAGCTTTTTTTTTTTGCCAAAAAATAGTATCTTATTAAAACTAACACAACAAGAGATACAAGTCTAAAATAAAAGGATTGTAAAAAGAAAGCTTAAATTCATAATAATGTGATGAAACCGTAAAAATAATCTAAACCTAAAATAAGTTAGAAGGAGTCATTCTCACAGCCAAGAACCTACTACCTTCATATTCCCTCATAATAACTTTTTTAAGAGCTTTTACTACACCGGAAAGGGGTGGAATAATTAAAAACACAATGAGCAAAGAAGAAAAAACACGTGCGTATCCAAAAAAAGAAAGAAAAAAAAAGCATGTATGCAATAATATTTTTTTACTAGTAGCTTTAGTTACTTTAGCCCATTTCTACTTATTTTTATTTAATGTAGTTACCTTTGTAGTTTGTATGTTATTATAGCGGGAAAATAGCTTCTTTTTTTCTCAAGAGAACTGAATGTAGACAAAGAAGGCTGCACCAAAATAAATCTTGTTTTTTTTGGTGATTTTTTCTCTTCTCTTTAACTTGTACCTATTTTTATGTTTACTTTGCAACCAACTAATCACGATAGTGAGCAATGTATTCTGCGGTTCCGCTTGAAACGCGTCTTCTGCAAACACCCGAAAGGTTTTGGTGCATAATTGAATTACTTGGGAATGCTTAACTTATAGCATTAGTTATGCCTTCAGTTTGGCGTCAGATGAATTTGTGATCCAAATAATGATGGTTTGTTAGAAGAATGTATGTTGTGCTTTGAAATATATTGTACTTACAATAATCTTGTACTGGCATTTAATTGAACTAGTTATGTTTTTCTTATTGCCTTTTAAATTAATCTTTTCTGTTGTATACTAATTTGGGGATAGCTTGATGCTTGTATGAATTATTTGTATGGAAATATTATTAGCTTTGTATTGATATGATTATGTGGAGCTATTGATCAAATAATTCTGCTCAAGAACAAAATCTGAAGAACTAATTAGTATTGATTTGATTGAGTTGCTTGCAAAGCATTGAAGACAGATATTTTTTGATAGATGAACAAATCGGCGCATCCAAAGGAAGGTCTAGTCCAACAGTCATGGGTTGGAATTGAAGTTATAAATTTAACACATTGAGGAACAAAGATATTGAACAATGAAGAAGCTAAATATTTCAAACCCATTCATTATATGTTTTGTATTTGAGATGCCTCTTCCTCTGTTTAAAAAAGCATATGTTTGGGAAACATAAATATGCTTAAACAGCATACATAATTGGCTAGCTAGTAGATTGTATTTAGTAATAAACAGAGTCTATATATGTTTGGGTTGCTTTTTGTATGTTTTGATAATTGCCCACTATAATAAAAATTCTTTACTCTGTGTTTAGATAATGGATGTAGGACGTATTGGTTTCAACCAGAATAAATTATTGTATTTCCACACCCCCCCCCCTTTTTTTTTTTTTGCTTGCTTTATTTATTATTTTACAAACTATATCTAAGAATAAACTGATTTTTTGTAGGAATATCATAATATATTACGATAGTTATAAAAGTAGAAAAACATTTTTGTAATAATACGATTAAATTCTTTCTTAAATTTCTAGGTTAAAATGTCCCAAGGGATGACTCTCTAATGCAGGTTCTTTATATATAGAATATATATAGTCTCTGGAAATGCATAACCTTCATTTCAAGTATAAATAACTCTATAAAGCAATTATTATAGGTATAAGTGTTCGTTTGAAATAGCTTATTTTTAAGCAATAAGTGTTTATAAACCATGATTCATGGTATACGATCGAGGTAAGTATATGAGAGATATTTTATCTCAGCTTGCGTAATAAGGACTTATTCTTTAAAAAGTATCTATACAGTGCTTTTATTTAGAAAAAAGGGAAAAGATCATGGGCCTCACAAACATCGAAAGGACTGTGTGATTCTCATTCTCCATACAATTTTGGCTTCTTCTCCGCAAAGCAAGCCTTTGGAGGTTAGAATATTGGAACACCCACCACTTATATATATATATATATATATATATAATGTTGTATTGTATCATTCTCAACTTTATTTTCTCTTGTATCGAGAATGTTACTCACTTTTTGGCCACCCACTCGTCACATATCGTACCAAATCCTCCAAGTCGGCTTTCAACCTTATAATTTTCTTATTATTATCATCATTTCCCTAGTTATTTTTTACTCATAAAATAGGTCAAACAAGAAGCAAACAAAAAAAAGGTGTATAATATATTTAAATATAAATATATGGCTTTTTTGTTGTCATCCTTTTTATTATTTTGTTTGGAATTCTTCATAGATCACTCAGTAAACTAGAACAACACAGCTAATTAATCTAAACGCTTAGTGATAGTGATAATATAATTTATTTTTGAAAAAGAAAATTTTCAACATATTTCAATTTAGGATTCTAGGAATAATAAATAAGAAAACATACTTACATTAGTCTTTAATTTTTTTTTATTTTGGAAAAAAATCATTTTTCTACTTTCATATTTACAATATTCATTTTCCTATTATTAAATTCCTTTATCATGTTAATAATAATGATATCGTTGAAAATAAACCATTCGTAACTATTTTGCACCGAAAAGATATGAATGGCTGGATAAGCTTGAAAGGGAGTTGGGGTTTTATTTAATTTAGCAAATTTAGAGTGAAGAAAAAGCTATTGGCTAGAGAAAGCATTATAGCTTGATGTCTATGTCAAACTCATAAATATTAATATTATCATTGTTCCCTTTTTGATGAGATGATGATAAATAGAAAACAAAAAGGCATGTTTAATTTAGCGATCCGATTATTTATAAGCAGTTTTTTATATAAATCGAGACACAATTCTTCTCATATACTTATCTTGTATACCATAAATCACGATTGAAAAGTTGTTTTTAATTATTCCAATAACTAATCCAAATGAGCACTAAATCAAAACCTATAATTTTCTTCAGGTTATGCGTTGCTGTATCATAAATGATTGTCGTTTTAAACATTTAACATTATCCAATTAAATACCACATTTACATTTGGTCTTCAAATGAATATTCTGTATACAATATATATGTCGACATTTTATTATTGATGGATGATGATGACCAGTCCCATATCTTATCTGGAGTCTAACAATACTTAAATCTAATCTATATATAATAGTCCAATCTTAGATGATTAAATTAAAAAGTAAAATTTAAAGCGTTCAAATATATAATTAAAATAATTTAGACGTGATCCTTAACTTTTGCTAAGAAAAATTGAAGCCGTTACAAAGTAGATGATTGTTAGGTTGATCTTTGATAATTGAATTCAGAATGAAAGCAACAGCTTCAAATAAAATAAAAAATCACACATATGATGATACATAGTTTAATATAATAGATTGAGATTCCCTCAATTAGGAATATGATCAACTATTAGATTATTATCGATCTAATGGTATTGAAGAAAAAAGCTACTTTTATTTTTTGAAAGCAATAAAATTCATAACTTTCCCTGATAGATATCCATCAATTATTCAAAGTAAGGTATTAAAACTAAGACCGGGTATTGAACCGGTTGGGGTACTGGGTTAAGGGTCAGTGGGTTAGATCGGGGCCAAACCGGTGAGAAATTAAAAATTTTAAACTTATAGTATGAAATTCTAAAGGAAAAATTAAAATATGAACCCGGACCGGACCGGACCAATTTATCAGCAGGTTCGCCGGTTTCCTGGCCGGACCGGCCGGTCCGGTCCGAGTTCAAGAAGCCTGATTCAAAGGGACTAATTTGAGAAGACCCATAAAATTAACGTCCAACTGTATTATTAGTAACAATGGATGAAGGCATGAAGCAATGGAAAGTTGAAGTCGGAGATGTCCAAGTAAACCGTAAAAGAAATGGGTGTTTTAAGAAAATTTAATTAAATATCAAAATTATTATTGTTTGAGAAAATCAAACTCACTATTAAGGCATAAATTGGGCGACGGGATGGGCTAAGATTTGGCTTGGAACAAACAATGGGTTGTGCAATAAATAAAGGCTACGATTGTACCCCAAAAAATAAAGGCTGTGAATATTAATTAGAAAGTGATGGTATTAATTTTTAATGCTTCAGCCAAAGCAATTAACCCTGAGGATTATATATAATGTCCTCCCTCCCTCCTTAAATATAACACAAAAATTAAGGAGCCACCAAAATTTATGAAGTGAGAATGAACAAATTAAAATTATGACGTTCTTTGGTCCTATTTAGGAATTAGATTTTTTTTGAAAAATAACATAATTTCTCTTAATTTAAAATATGAGGGGGAAAAAAAGAACTGAAAACAACGGTTTAATAAATAATAATAACTTTAATTTATAAAATAACAATAATAATTAAGACAATGACAATAACTAATTTTATAAAAATTTCTTGTTGAATATCAATAACAATGATTTACAAAATACTAACTTTAATTTATTAAATGACAACAACAACTCAGTATAATTTTATTGAGGAAAATCAGTTTATTCCCAAAAAAAAAAAACTAATTTAAGAATAGTCTCTAAGTGCTCATACAGAGTATTCTATAGGAATTAAGTCGAACGAGGGACCATTTGAAATTCTATCATTCTTAGATGTATTAGTTCTCTAGAAAAACACCACCATTATTATATAAAGTTTGCCCAACTAGGGAAGTCGAATTGAATAAAGTGAGGTGAGATTAGTTGTTCAAATGCTCTCAATACATAAAAAGTATAAATAAACTATTTTTATTACTATTTCTTTTAAATATATAATTAAACTATATAAAAAAAATCAGTATGTTAATCAAACTAGCCTTTTCTCCAATAGTAACAAATTGATTATCTGTATGTATATACTCTATAATATTCTCTCTCATCATTAATATAAGACCCGCTTTATAATTTAATTTCTTCATTAACATGAATTTTTTTTTTATTAAAGACAGAAGATATAGAAACATATATAACTTACTTCGCTGGAATTACTAAAACCGCCTTTTCTTTGTTGTTACTTGTCACTTTCTTGATTGCATACCTTCATTTATTGTTGTCAAATTCATGAATTAATTTTTCGAATTTATCATTTTTACGTTTCTAACTTATAAAATCATATCAAGTCACTTTCAAACTCAGTGTAGTTGTACAACTCAGTTGAACTCGCGAGTTCATGTACTGAGTTTATCGTCTTTATGTTTATAGGTTACAAATTCATGTTAAATTATTTTTAAACTCATGCTAACTTTTTTAATTTGATATGCAAGATGACCTTATATATGAGTTTTATATAAACTTTTTTGTTAAGTATAATAAATTATAGATGTTAATGATTTTAATTTCAATTATTTAAATTTAAAATATATTTAAATCAAATTGTTGTCATTTTTATATTTTAGCTATTTAATTATATATTATTAATTCATATTTATTGATAAAAATAAACTTTTATAAGTTTACATTCGAGTTCATTATACGAATTTAAAATATTATTATAAGTTACTTAAATTTATAAGTTTGACAACTTTACCTTTATCACTAACATTTATTTAATTTCTAAAATACCTAATCATTAAAATATATAAGAGTTGGTGGGAGTTGAATTTGATAATAAATATATAATCTTACTTTATTTTATTTTCTAAATTTATAATTTCTCTCAGAGTATTCTATTGACTATACATATTAAAGAATTTTTATCTAATGACAATTATTATAAAAGATATTTTAACAAAGTCAACATATATTTATTATAAATAATTAATATAACTATTTTGTTTTTTAATCTACCTGAGAACTAGCTCTTGTAAACAAGAGTAAATAACAAAATGCTACCATTAGGCTTGGGAAATCTTTTCTTTTATCGTTTTTGGGGAAAATAGAAACTTGGTCCTCGTCCTCAACCTCAGCTTGAAAACCAAAATTACAAGGATCAATATTTGAAAAATGAGTAGAAGTGTCATGATTAAAATTAGGAAAAAATCCCGCCAATGTCTTAATAAAAAATTAATATCAAAAAAATCTTATAACTTATTGATAACGCTACATTTACTTGTTGTTGGCAACCTAAGAAATTTTTCTAATATTATTTTTTTAATTAGAACTTGCTGCAATTTTGTTTTAAAATTACATTTTTCATCTCCATTCCATTCATGATTTCGTCTCAGACTCATGGTAGTTTCTGTCTTCCCCTATTTATTTATTGTTTTTTTAAAATATTTTCCTCGTTCCTTGTCTCTCTTTTTTTTTGTTCAAACTCTTTCCTCGTCTTTGACTCGTTGTACTTTTACACTCTCATTCTCTCTCTGCTGTCTCCTCTTCTCCTTTCGCCGATGCCGGAACCTGCATTGCTCGCCGGAAATCTCTCCCGCAACCTCCATTCAGCTGTAGACCACCGGAACTTGTTCTTGAAGCTGCTTCTTGCCGGTCGAAGTACCGGGTTTTCTTTTCGGGTCCCCACTTGTCCATGAGTTGAAGAGGTGTCGGCTCTGACTTGAAATTGTCAATGGAGTTTCTGGGCGTGTGATTTCCGTGAGGAAGAATAGATCTACGAAGCTTCGTGCATTCTTGAGAGTGAAGAAGAAGCTGGTTTTGTTTGAAAGAAAGGGTGAGGTTTGGGTGTGGACAGTAGCGTAGGGAGGAGGTTGAAATTGTTGCATATGACGACCGGACCTCCGTCCATCGATCGGAGAGGGTGGTGGCGTTTCACTGAATCTTTCACATGGAATGGCAGATCTTGCTAGCTACGGGAATGCTGACCGTGACATAGAGCAGGTCTCTTTCTCTCTGGGTCACAAACTTAGTGTGAACTGTTATACTTTTTGCTTTACTTCTTGTAAATATTGCAGCTTGCTTAGAGGTTTTGTTGTTTGGTTTGTTTCAACACAATATAGTAATCGGGTTTCTTGTTGAAGGCACATTCCCTGCCCAAAAATATTATGATCAGTGGGTATTCCGTTATTTGGATACTGAGGGAAGTTGGAATTGCTGCTGACTCTAGTTGTAGAACCAGAAGGGCAATGGTTGAAATGAAAATATAGAGGAGCACATGTTGATTTTTTTTTTTTTTTTAATGGATGATTATTAAACTTTCAAGCTGTTCTATTTATAATGTAAGTTTGGACCATTTTGAATAAGAAGGGTTGATTGAGTGATCTAATGCTTTATCATTGCTATTGAACATGGGGGGTCTCAAAAGATTTGATGGCACTGACTATTTGTGTTCCAATGGGATCTTCAGAATGTGTTGTAAGTAGCTTTGATTCTTAATTATTGATGGCCTATTCTTTAAAAGAATAGATGTCTTTGGATGTCATTTTCTAATGTTAAAATTTCTCTGATTATCTCTTTCCAAAAAAACAAATGTATATTCATTGAAATGTCAGTTGGATAGTTCTTTTGGTTTATTATCTGCAGTACCTTTGATGAACATACAACAATTGCATCTTTCAATATCTTGTCGATTATTTGCCAGTCATTCTGATCTTTCCTTTTGGTTTTCTATGTTACTTCTGCATTCTGCAGGCATTGATTCCTTTGAAAAACGGTGCCCAACTGCTTAAATATGGTCAGAAAGGAAAGCCCAAGTTTTATTCGTTCAGGCTTTCCAATGTAAGCTGGCTCATAACTGAAGGCTGATTTTGGGATACTGTTATTGAATACTCAAATGTTCTACTTTATTAAGTGCCTTCTTGGACTATAATCAACTTCTTGATATTGACGAGTGATGTCGTATGAGGTGACTGTGCGAATGCACGTGCGTGTATGTGTGTGTGTTATATTGCAGTCTCTCATTGGATTTTCTTTGATTTTTGGTGGGGGATATGTGTATGAATGTCCAAGTTATATTTTGTGTGATATTTAATGGATGACTTTATTGACAAGTTTCAGCTTTGTCACTTTGATGCAAGTAGTATTTGAAATTATGTCCCTGTTTTACCGTCTAGCACTTGGTTCAACTTGCAGGGGGTTGTACTATCTTAACTAGAGGGCAATAGTATTAAATACTTGGTGGTAGAGTTTTGCCGCCCTTTGTGGTCGTGTTCGGCTCAAACCGGATTAGTCCGGGCCTTCAATAAATACTCCAGTTAAAGTGATGTGCTTTTTTTCAACATTTCTTGGTGATTTCAACTTTAAGTGGAGTTAGATGTAAATGGGTTGAGACAAGAGAAAGCATCTCTTTATTCTGTTGGAGGATTGAAATTTGACATAATGCTTTGACTCATTGTTTCACATTCCTAGTGGCATTAGTGTGGGGTGACAATGCAAGTTTCAAAATTGAGACTTTCTTTGACTAACATTCATACGTTGACTGTATACCCTACTCCTCATATGTTCATAACTATCTTCTTTCTGTTCTTACTGCATGGGAGTAGTGCAATCAATTTTAATTTTAACAAGTATGCCATATGTGAATTACACAATTAATAATAGGTAAAAATATTCCATAGTTGGCATATTCACTTCTCATGTTTGATGAGTCCTTTATATTTTTGTTGGTGATTTCCAGTTTAATTTAAGGTCGTCATTTACATGCTTTTAGGATCGGTATTGAAACTTAGTATATATTTCTTCACCATACCATCTTTGGTATCCATTTTGTTTTCCAGGAACGGAATCGTGTCAATTTTATGTATTTTGATGTATTATGTTGATATACTCTTGAATTCTTGTTACATTGCAACTTTTCTGTGTTACCTTGCATCATCATGCCTGTTTAAGTTATTTATTTTTGGACTTGTTATATTATCTGAAAACAACAGGATGAATCATCTTTAATCTGGATTTCGAGCAATGGATAAAGAAGATTGAATCTTTCCTCTGTGTTAAGAATCATTCCTCGACGAAGAATAGTGAGATCTCTAGAATTTTATCTTATATTATTCAAATTCTTCATCATGTGTTGTTATTACTAGGTGATAATTATAAACTGTTCCATAGGCTCATTCTTCATACTGTTTGCTTTTCCTCAATTTTCTGGCATGTTTTTCAACGGTATCTGAGTCCTGAGAAGGACTATCTGTCCTCTTCCCTTATTTATAACAGCAGAAAGCAGTTTCTTGATTTGGTTGGTGATGAATTCTGAAATTCTATGTATGATTACGTCATTATCTAATTTCTATTTCCTCTGTTTTCTAGCATTAGTAGATTTTTTCAGTTCTTTACAGATTTGCAAGGATAAAGTTGAGGCAGAAGTGTGGATTGCTGGCCTCAAAGCTCTGATATCTCTGGCCAAGGTGGGCGGTCCAAAATTGATGGGTGGAGTGATGGGGGTGTTTATCTTGATGTAAATCCACCTCTGTGTAGTTCAATATCATTTTACTTGTGTCATGTTTCTTTTACCAAGATTTATAATCTAGGAGAAAATATAGATCTTTTTTCTTGGAAATAACAGAGTGATCCACCATTTTCCCCAGGATTAAAGTTTCAGATGGTCCAAGACAGAGAACGTACTACTTTTGTGATGATTGGAAGAATGTATTGTTTCCTTTAAGGAAACATATTGTCTTTATTTTCTGAATTAATTGCTGTTCTCTGAAAGGATGTATAGGACAGTTTTCTGAAATCAAGTGTTGTTCACTTTCTTATGCAATTCGTTTTTCATGATTTGTGAGTAATTGATGTTATGATTAGTCTCTCTTAACTTTTCTACAGTGATTTGAATTTTTGTGATTATAGATTGACTAATTATTTAAAAGCTTAGCAAATTACATGTATTTCTACTGGTGGCATTAATCTGCCTATTGCTTCCATGTTGTAATAGATGGTAAACTAGATATAATTCTTTCTGGCTGAATTACTTGCAGGATGACAGGGACTTGACATCAAGTAGTCCAAGAGAAAGTTCAGTTATGTATTAAATCTCCTGATACTGCTGTGAATTTTAATCCTAATATTGCTTCAAAGTCCTTTTGATCGGTGAAGTCTGTGAATTATTTACCATTTGACCCTTAAAATATGCAAGCAAAAGGACCTGGTTCTGAAGCTATTCGAGTTAGTGTTTCAAGTGCCCCCAGTACATCTAGTCATGGATCTGCACCAGATGACTGTGATGCTCTGGGTGATGTGTACATATGGGGGGAGGTTATCACTGAGACTGTTATGGGAGTTGGTGTAGATAACATTTTCAATCACTTCAGTCCAAGGGTAGATGTGGTTTTGCCCAGGCCACTGGAGTCCAATGTAGTTTTGGACGTACATCATATAGCATGTGGTGTAAAGCATGCTGCACTAGTCACAAGGCAGGGTGAAGTATTTACTTGGGGTGAAGAATCTGGAGGACGTCTAGGCCATGGTGTTGAGAAGAATGTGGTTCAACCTCGTCTAGTTGAAGCTTTGGCTTCTACTACTGTTGATTTTGTTGCCTGTGGGGAGTTTCACACCTGTGCTGTTACGATGTCTGGAGAACTGTATACTTGGGGTGATGGAACTCATAATGCTGGACTTCTTGGTCATGGCACTGATGTAAGTCATTGGATACCGAAACGAATTTCAGGTCGACTAGACGGACTTCAAGTTGCTTTTGTCACTTGTGGTCCATGGCACACAGCCTTGATAACTTCAACCGGGCAACTCTTCACATTTGGTGATGGAACATTTGGGGTCCTGGGTCATGGGGATAGGGAGAATGTTTCATATCCTAGAGAAGTACAATCATTGTCGGGGTTAAGAACAATAACTGTTGCATGTGGAGTGTGGCATACTGCAGCTGTGGTTGAGGTTATTGTGACACAATCCAGTGCAAGTGTTTCATCTGGTAAATTGTTTACTTGGGGTGATGGAGACAAAAATCGCCTTGGACATGGAGACAAGGAGGCCCGACTTGAACCAACTTGTGTGCCTTTGCTCATTGATTACAATTTTTATAAGATTGCTTGTGGTCACAGTTTGACAGTTGGCCTCACAACATCAGGACGTGTTTTTACAATGGGAAGCACTGTTTACGGTCAGCTTGGCAATCCACAGTCTGACGGAAAGCTGCCCTGCTTGGTCGAAGACAAGCTTTCTGAAGAATCTGTTGAAGAAATTGCATGTGGTGCATATCATGTTGCAGTCTTAACATCCAAAAATGAAGTTTATACGTGGGGGAAGGGTGCTAATGGAAGGTTGGGTCATGGGGATGTTGAAGATCGAAAAACCCCAACTCTGGTTGAAGCTTTGAAAGATAGACATGTTAAAAATATTGCGTGTGGTTCAAACTACTCTGCTGCCATATGCCTTCATAAATGGGTATCGGGTGCTGAGCAGTCTCAGTGCTCTACTTGTAGACAGCCATTTGGTTTCACTAGAAAGAGGCACAACTGTTATAATTGTGGGCTTGTGCATTGCCACTCATGCAGTTCAAGGAAGGCATTGAGAGCAGCTCTGGCTCCTGATCCTGGAAAGCCATATCGTGTTTGTGATTCTTGTTTTGTAAAATTGAACAAGGTGGCAGAAGCTTGCATTAATAGTAGAAGGAATGCCATGCCTCGTTTGTCTGGTGAAAACAAGGACAAGTTAGACAAGTCTGAGATCAGGTTGGCCAAGTCACCTGTTCCTTCTAATATGGATTTGATAAAGCAGCTAGATAGCAAGGCAGCTAGACAAGGGAAGAAGACTGATACATTCTCTCTGGTCCCCACCTCACAAGCCCCTTTGTTGCAGCTGAAAGATGCTGTCTTGTCTACTGCTGTTGATCTGAGACGTACAGCTCCAAGGCCAGTTCTGACATCATCTGCAGTAAGCTCCAGGTCTGTGTCCCCTTTTTCTAGAAGACCAAGTCCACCTCGTTCAGCTACGCCTGTTCCAACAACGTCAGGACTTTCTTTCTCAAAAAGTACAAATGATAGTCTGAAGAAAACCAACGAACTTCTAAATCACGAAGTGCTGAAGTTACGCTCTCAGGTATATAATGCCCCCCTCTGTGTGTGAATTAAGTATCTGTTCTGAATCTGAAAGTTTTTGCCCTCCTAATAATTTGATCCTGTTAAATGCTGAACCAAAGAAGCACTGTTTTCTCCAGTGACCAGAAAAGTTGATTTACACTGTTCAAGAATATATTCCATCTCTGCTTCTATATCTATAGTATCAAAATGAAGCTAACATGAATCTGATTAGGTTGAGAGCCTGAAGACAAGGTGTGATTTGCAAGAATTAGAGCTTCAAAGGGCAGAAAAGAGGACTCAGGAAGCTATGGCAATGGCTGCTGAGGAATCTGCTAAATCTAAAGCTGCAAAAGAAGTTATAAAGTCACTTACAGCACAGGTTAGGTTCTGCTTAATATATTTGTGCTGGAATTGAGCCAGCCATCTATCTTGAAAGGGGTTGAATTTTTTGTGTGGTGCTTTACTTTTGTTGCTTAATGCATGCCTTATTATGAATTTGTCATGGTTTTCTTCTCAGAAAACAAATATGGAGACTAAACTTCTATGAAATTGAGCTTCATGATATACAAATTGCTCATGGTCGCAAGATTTTGGAGTTTTTGTTTTGAGCAATGTCACAAAGTTTTCTCCATATTATTGCATGGGATTATATTATTCTTTTTTTGGTATTTTCAGTTTCCCTTTTTCTTTTTTAGCACATTACAAGCAAAAGTGCACTAAATTTTCTTGAATTTTGATTCAGCAACAACAACAACTTTATCCCTCCAGGTAGGGTTGCCTGCATGGATTGCTTGACACCATTTTTTTGAATTTTGAATTAGGTAGGGTTGGCTACATGGATCGCTTGGGACCATTTTCTTGAATTTTGAATTATGTACAAGTAATCCTTTGACCTTTTAAAACTTGACAATGCATCCTTGTATTTGAAAAATTCTGCAAGTAATTGCTGTCGTTAGTAAATTTGTCACTTGTGAATTTACTAATAGAAGGATGACAAGTCAAATTAAATGAATCCACCTAAACTTTGTGTCGATGACTCTTTTGAATTTTGAATTATTTACATAAGCACCCTAAATTTTGGCTGACATGCAGATAAGCTCCTAATGTTCATGCTTAGCTTATATTACTGAAATAAGGGATTGACAAGGTGTTATTTGCCTATATTTCAAATTTGGAAGGATCCATAGTCAAGTATCAAAAGTCAAGATTATCTACACATAATTCAATGTTCAAAAAGACTATATTCATTTTAGACCAAATTATATTACCATATGTCTATATAATTGTTTTTTGTTTGATGGTAGAGGGATTTTAACACATATAAAGATATTTTTCATATCTGACCCTTTACTGTTATGAAATTTTTGGCGTTTTACTTATTTCTCTTTCAAATTATTTCAGCTTAGAGATCTAGCTGAGAGGCTACCTGCAGGAGCTCATGTTGCTGACAGCATCCGGCCAGTTTACCTGCCAAATGGTCTAGAGCCAAATGGCATCCACTATCCTGACTCAAATGGGGAGGGACATACCAGAGCAGAATCAATCAGTGGATCTAGCTTGGCTTCCTTCGCTCTTGAATCTTCTCTATTCAACAGAACTGAGGTCACAGGAACTTATGCTCCCAATCCTTACCTGCAAAACCGGGTTCTTGGGCCTTCCAATGGGACAAATGAGTATCCAAATGCTATACTTGCCAATGGTGGTGTGTTTCAGGCAACTAGCAGTAGCATATTAGATACTGATGATAGCAGGAATTCGGGGCCTCTTCAAGATGGCGAGAATGGTTCAAGATCGAGGAATGCTGTAGTGGCTGCTAATATTAATCAAATTGAGGCAGAATGGATTGAACAGTATGAACCTGGGGTGTATATAACACTAATGGCTTTAAGTGATGGGACAAGAGATCTAAAACGAGTGCGCTTCAGGTGCTTAATCCAGTATAATCCACACCTCCAGGTTTTGTATATCTGTTATATGGCTGCCAACCATGGAAAACCACTGATAACTGACCTGTGATATAAAATTCAGTAGGGCAATATAGATTGGAATTAGTAGTAGGATTAGACATATGTAACAATAAACTGCATGAAACACTTTTTATAACTGAAGATTCCATTGACTGAAAAAGCAATCTTTCTTCACATGTCATAGTTCTGTCAGAGAATCTATTGGAAAGTACCTGAAAAGCCTAAGTCCATGCTTACGTATCTATGTACGTATGTTTCGATTGGGCTTCTCGAAGCTTCATGAACCTCATATATGACCAGCATTGCCTTAAAACTGAAGGGTTTGAAAGTTTATACTGTCACTTTATTAAACATCTAACCTGTTGTGGTAATTCATGTGCAGTCGTCGAAGATTTGGAGAGCACCAAGCAGAGACTTGGTGGTCCGAGAATCGTGAGAAGGTATATGAAAGGTACAATGTTCGTAGCAGCACTGATAAATCTTAGAGCCAAGCAGCTCGTGGGGCAGAAGGCGAGGTTTCACCTATTTCATAATCCTAGGAAAAGTTGTAGGCACAGTGTTGTTCTCCATCAACACATTTTGTTAAAGTGAGCATAATTGTAGTTAAGCAAGAATCAGAACGAGGGAAGTATGCATCCCTTTTCAGGTTTTTTGTCTACCTTTTTTCCACCTTCCTTGGTGTTTTTTGCCTTTGGTCCTTTGCTCTTAAATTAGTTATCTTCTATTTCATTTGGGTATATTTCCTTCACATATCTGTTGTAATGTAGTGTATATATAAAAAATATATATCAATAGTGATAATCTTTGGCAAAGAATCTTCCATCCCCATGTTTTTCATAGAACTTTTCTACATGCCTTTTTTTAATAAAGAAAAAATCTTTAACACTATATCCCATTGTCCCCCTACCAATTGTATACTAATGCATTAAATTGTACCTTTAGTGAGATGAAATTTAAAATACTCCGCAAACTCCTCTATGACGTGATCTTGGGGGGCTCATTGATTATTGTGCTTTCAGTTTATTTTACTTGCCTGTTAGCTATATCTTATGTATGAATAAGCATCTCATACGAAAAGTGTGGCCAATTGACTGATATAGCTCGCGTGGGACCAGTTTTGTGCTTAATTTGAGGGCCTCATTCTCTCTATTCATGTCCTTTTTCAGCTCTCTTTACTCTTTGCTTCTCAGATTGAGGTTTCCTTTATATAAAAGAACTTAAGAAAGTGTGGGGCCATCTATGAAAAAAGAGAGGGGGATTGAGAAATGGTCAAGATTGGTGTAAAAAGCTACCAAACGCATTAATGAGTTTCTCAAAGAGAAGACATGAGGCAACACAACGAAATGGCTTCGGCAGTTCAATTTTCTTACAAGGTTAATACAACAATATTTGTTGTCTCAAGTTTACTTTCATTTTGATTTTTATCCTTCAAATTTCAAATTATAGGTTTTGATCCTTTAAAGGACAATGATCCAGGTTTTTATTTAATTATATGGATCAATATTTTAAAAAAAATGGAACATGAGGGACCGAAGAAGTTTGAATATTGAGGAATCAAAATTAAAATGATAGAAAATTTGGGGGATCAAATATTGTATTCAACTTTTTTTTTTTTTTAATATAAACTCGGTCTCTTTCTCATGTCTTAGCTAAACATCGGAATATGGAAAACTAATAAATACAACAGACAGGAAAAGTCCTCCATAAGTCCTTATTGTCATGGAAGTTTTTGACTTGCATGAATGGACGGCAAAAAAAGAGAAAGTGGGGATGAAAGATGGGGAGCAAATTATAATTAACTACGGCAAATTGTGTTTGGTGATACGCTAATATTTCCATGTAGAAATATATTATACGGTAAGTTTAACTAAGACTCTAAGCGGACAATAACGCCAAGAGTATGATTATATTTGAAGCTTATCTTATTTACTTTTACCAATTTTTCTCCCTAAATATGTCATTGTTCACGGTTGAGCACTACAAGTGGTCACAAGTAATATAATAATGTTGCTCCCATGAGCACTAAGACAAAAACAAGCTACTTCTCGTAATTATGCTCTCAATTAGGTTGAGTGACAACCAAAGTTCAATTAAAAAGGGAAGTTTTACTTTGAAAAGAACAAGGGTGAAATTTTGACTTTAAGATATTTTGGAGTTTAGGATTATCTCTCCCTTTTGTATTTCATGAACCCGGCTAGTATTCAAACAAAGAAATGTATTTGTTTAAGAATCAAAGCTATTTGATTACGCTCTCTCGAGTTAAAACCAACATATATTTTCAAATAGCTCATTCAATCTCTTGCAATAAGCTAACAAAAATAATCTTTAAAACCCAATCTTATAATGGCAATATTAGGTTAATAAATAGATCTTTCTTTTATTAACAAATCATCATTCCGATGCATGAATTTCAAGTCTAATATGATTTTATCCAAGTTTTTATACCAAATAATCGTTTTCAAGCATTATCTCATTCAACAAGACAATCAAGTGATGATCAAGCACTTAGAGGCATTAAACACAAAATAAAATCAATATATAATACTTCATTAGATGCTAAAAGAGAGTAAAACACAAAATTCAATCCACAAAAAGGTTCAAGATAATCCTAGAACAAAATAATATGCATGAACTTCAAGTCTAATATGATGTTATCCAAGTTCAATTCTTATACAAAATAATATTTCTCAAGCATTATTTCATTCAATAAGACAACCAAGAGATGATCACGTACCTAGAGGCATTAAGCACAAAAAAAAAAAAAAATCAACATAATACCTCATTAGATGTTAAAAAAAAGTAAACACGAGTTTCGATTCACAAAAAGGTTCAAGATAATATTATAACAAGAGGTTTAGCTACTCATAATCAGAAAAGAACAACACATAGAGCCTTCGTGTTTATAACAGGAAAAAAAATAGAAGAAAGGAAAAGAATATTAGAAAACCAATGAAAGAAGGCCAAAATATACCTCTTCAATCCTTCAATCTTAAGTTCCAAGATCTTCAAAATCCCAAACCCTAGCACCTCTCTGCTTCCCAAAATGTTTACTGGTCGCTTTCCCTGTTTCTAGGTTGAAGATGACGTCATAATGAAGAAAATCAGGTTCTCTAGATTATTTATCAGCAAAAATCGAAAATGTGCATTTTTTTTCTGTAAGTGTTCCATGGAACTCCTAGTGTTGTGCCGTGGCACCCGAGGTTTTTTGTGATTTTATGTCTTTTCTTTGCTCAAAGTGCCAAGGCATGTCTACTATAGTGCCATGGCACCTAAGGGTTGTATTCCATCTCTGAACCAAGAGACGTGGCACTTCTACTAAGGTGCCTTGGCATCCATAAATCCTCTTAACTTGACTTCCACATTCATGGGTTCCTTCCTTGCTTAGAATATCTATGCTTACCTACCAAAACAAACATTTATGAGTGGAAAAATTTGCTTGCTTCAATTTCTAACAATGTTTACATGAAATTCCTATTAATATTAAGAGTTAATATAACTTTTGGTTCCTGAAGTTTGATCCAATTTTGGTTTTGGTCCTTCAAGTTTGAAATCGGTAGTTTAAATCCTTGAAGTTTCACCCGTTTTGGGTTTTGGTCCCTCAAGTTTGAAATCGGTGGTTTTGGTCCTTGAAGTTTCACCCGATTTTGGTTTTGGTCCCTCAAGTTTGAAAAGGACTTGGCGACCTGTTTTTGAAACCCGACCCGACCCGGAAAAAAACCAAGTCCTTTTCAAACTTGAGGGACCAAAACCAAAATCGGGTGAAACTTCAGGGACCAAAACCACCGATTTCAAACTTGAGGGACCAAAACCAAAATTGGGTCAAACTTCAGGGACCAAAAGTTATATTAACCCTAATATTAACATTATGCTCATTTGATGCTTTTGGCCTATAAACTCATGAATGTTATGAATATTAAATATGTGGATGTCCATTGACTCATATTACTCTTCCAGTCAACTTGACATAAAGAAGAAAAGATGACTTGATACAAAACAAAAGCAAAAGAAGACAAGGACATAAAGAAAAGCAAAAGAAGACAATGACATAAAGACGATATAAAGTAACTATGGTCATTTAAATATAACCATGGTAATACAACCAGGGTTAGATTTCTGCCTCTATATAAAGGGCTGTAATCGATTGTTTCAATTGAACTGAATGAGAACATCTCTCTAACATCTCTCTAGAAATTCTATCAATTTTCTCTGAATTCTATCAATCTTCTCTCTTATCACATATACTTTTATAACACGTTATCAGCACGAAGCTCTAATAGAAGGTATGATCTTCTTATGATTTCTTTAATGATTATATATATCCTGTTTTATTTATAGATCTGGGATAATCTGAGCCACTATATGGAATTAGAGAGATATTTTTACCGATTGTTATATAACATCGGGTTCCATGGTTAAGATTGGAGATCGTTATTGTTTTATATACAAGTTCTTTTATATTATTATTATTATTGTTATTATGGCCAGAAGCCATATACACATATGATTCTTGAAATTATGACCAGAAGTCATAATGTTTTAATTTCTTATAATATGGCCAGAAGCCATATCCATTCTTATTATATAGCCAGAAGCTATATACATTTTTCATCTTATTATATAGCCAGAAGCTATATATATTTTATCTTATTATATGGCCAGAAGCTATATATATTTTTATCTTTTATCTTATTGTATGACCAAAAGTCATGTACAACTTTTATCCTGAAGATAATAGTTAATTCCTCATCTTGAGATTAAATGGCCCGAAGCCATACATGGCCTGAAGTCATGAGATTAAATGGCCCGAAGCCATACATGTTTTAATTTTCTTATCTTGCCTTATGAATTATTTATTGTCTTTATGAATTTACAGTTATTATATTGCATATTTACATTTTATATTATTTTCATTTATTTCTTTAATTAGTTTGAACAATGGCAAACCTGGAAAAACTTGAAATTGTGGCTCTTGATATTACTGGGAAAAATTATTTATCTTGGTTGTCACTCGAATATTTGACAGTAATGGACCCACTTGTCCTTTGGAACAATTTGAAAGAAAGGTATGATCACCAGAAGATGATCATTCTTCCAAAAGCTCATTTTGAGTGGATGCATTTGCGCTTGCAAGATTTTAAATCTATAAGCGAATATAACTCAGCTATGTTAAGAATTACTTCTAAATTGAAATTATGTGGATAAAATGTTACTGATGATGATATGTTAGAAAAGTCATTCTCCACATTTTATGCATCCAATTTGCTCCTGCAGCAGCAATATTGTGAAAAAGGTTTCAAGAAATATGCTGAGTTAATTTCTTGTCTCCTTATGGCTGAGCAAAATAATGAGCTTTTATTGAAAAATCATGAATCCCGTCCAACAGGCTCAACTCCATTCCCTGAAGTGAATGTAGTAACTAATGAATTTTATTGTGGCCGTGGACGTGGACATGGACGTGGACGTGGGCGTGGCTACAGCCGTGGGCGTAGTCGTGGTCGATATCTTAGAGGTTCAAATTTCCTACCAGAAGTGGGACAAGACTTATAAGAACCAAAAAGGGCGAGAATTCTGAGTATGGTGATATAGATAATAACTATTTGGATGTTACATATTTCTTAATATAATTTTAACTGTTATATTTTATTTAAAGTTGTTTCTATTATATATATTAATTTTAATTATGTTTTTATGAAGAATGAATCCTATTGGCATCAATCCTGAAGATTTATGTCTCGTTGATAGTGCAACAACCCACACCATACTCAGACATGATAAATATTTTTCTTCCTTGGTAATACGAGAAGCCAATGTTCAGACTATATCTGGTAGTATAAATTTAATTGAAGGCTCCGGAAGAGCTAATATTTTGTTACCTGAAGGAACAAAATTATGCATTGATAATGCATTTTATTCTACCAAGTCTAAAAGAAACTTACTGAGTTTCAAAGATATCCGCAGAAATGGATATCATTTAGAAACAACAACCAAAGATAATAAGGAATATCTTGTCATTACAAATATAATTGCTGGTAGAAAATGCATATTAGAAAGTTTTCCTATTTTTTCTTCTGGTTTGTATTACACATGTATAAACACAATTGAAACACATACTATTGTGAACCAGAAGTTCAATAATGCAGACCAGAAGTTTGCCAATACAAACCAGCAGTTTGATAATGTAAACCAGAAGTTTACTAATGAATTTAATGTTTGGCATGACCGGTTAGGCCATCCCGGTTCAATAATGATGCGACAAATAATTGGGAATTCATGTGGACATACCCTGAAGTGTAAACAAATACCACAATCCCATGATTTCTCATGTGCTGCATGTTCCAAGGGAAAATTAATTATTCGCCCCTCACCAAGCAAAGTAGAAAGTGAGTCTCTCACATTTCTAGAACGGATACAGGGAGATATTTGTGGGCCAATACACCCACCATGTGGACCATTTAGGTACTATATGGTTTTAATTGATGCATCAACTAAATGGTCACATGTTTGCTTATTATCTTCTCGCAACCTGGCGTTTGCGAGATTACTTGCTCAATTGATTAGATTAAGAGCACATTACCCTGATTATCCTATCAAGAAAATACGTCTTGATAATGCTGGTGAATTTACATCACAAGCTTTTAATGAATATTGTATGTCCCTTGGAATTGATGTTGAACATCCTGTAGCTTATGTTCACACGCAAAATGGACTTGCAGAATCATTGGTTAAAAGGTTGCAACTAATTGCAAGACCTTTACTTATGAAATCCAATCTACCAATTTCTGCTTGGGGCCATGCCATTTTGCATGCAGCAATGTTAATTCGCATTAGGCCAACAAGTTATTTAAAGGTTTCCCCCTTACAAATGGTTTTTGGTCAGGAACCTAATATTTCCCATATAAGAATTTTTGGGTGTGCGGTATATGTGCCTGTAGCACTACCACAACGCACTAAGATGGGCCCACAAAGAAAGATGGGAATATATGTTGGGTATGAATCTCCATCAATTATAAAATATTTAGAACCATCTACAGGAGATTTATTTACGGCACGATTTGCCGATTGTCATTTTGATGAATCATTTTTCCCAACATTAGGGGGAGAAAACAAACAGCTGGGTAAAGAAATTAGTTGGAATGAATTATCATTGGCTCATTTTGATCCTCGTACAAAACAATGTGAACTTGAAGTTCAAAAGATAATTCATTTACAGAATTTAGCTAATCAAATGCCAGAAGCATTTACTGACCCAAAGAAAGTGACAAAGTCACATATCCCAGCTGCTAATGCTCCTATTAAAATTGATGTCCCTGAAGGACAACCTGCTATGAATGAATCCAAAGCACGCCTGAAGCGTGGCAGGCCTATCGGTTCCAAAGATAAAAATCCTCGAAAAAGAAAAGGAGCAAAGAATATAGATGGTCAAGTCGAGGATAATGAAGAAAAAATTAGTAGCTCCAGAAGAGCGATCTCCTGAAGAGATATTATCTCCAGAAGAGAATGTTGTAGTCCCAGAAGAGACCCAGGTACCTGATATATGTGAAAATAATGAGATCTCAATAAATTATGTTATGAATGGAATCCGATGGGATAGAAATGAAGTCAACGTTAATGACATCTTTGCTTATCATATAGCATATGATGTAATGAATGATAATGAGGATCATGAGCCAAAATCCATTAGTGAGAGCCAACAAAGAAAAGACTGGCCCCTATGGAAAGATGCCATTAATGCAGAATTAAAATCATTGGCAAAACGAAAAGTATTTGGACCTGTAGTCCTTACACCTGAAGATGTAAAACCAGTTGGATGCAAATGGGTCTTTGTACGAAAAAGAAATGAAAAGGGCAAAATAACTAGATATAAGGCACGTCTAGTAGCCCAAGGTTTTACGCAAAGACCTGGCATTGATTTTGAAGAAACGTATTCACCAGTAGTGGATGCGACTACTTTTCGTTATTTAATCAGTCTAGCAGTAGATGCAAGACTTGATTTACATCTCATGGATGTTGTGACTGCCTATTTATATGGATCACTTGATAGTGATATTTATATGAAAGTCCCTGAAGGACTTAAGATGCCAGAAGCATCCAATTCAAGTTCTCGAGAACAATACTCAGTTAAGTTAAATAAGTCCCTGTATGGCCTGAAGCAATCAGGGCGCATGTGGTATAATCGCCTTAATGAATGTTGAAAGAAGGATACAAAAATGATCCGATATGCCCATGCATTTTTATGAAAAGATCTAATAGTGATTTTGCTATAATTGCTGTTTATGTTGATGATATCAACATCATTGGAACTCCTGAAGAGCTTCAAAAGGCAATTAATTGTTTGAAGAAAGAATTTGAAATGAAGGACTTGGGAAGAACAAAATTCTGTCTTGGATTACAGATCGAGTACTTCAAGAAAGGGATCTTTGTATATCAAGAAACTTATACAAAGAAGGTCCTAGAGCGATTTTACATGGATAAATCTCATCCATTATGTACCCCAATGATTGTAAGATCTTTGAAGGTGGATAAAGACCCATTCCGACCTCGAGAAATTAGTGAAGAAGGTGATGAAGAACTACTTGGTCCAGAAGTACCATATCTTAGTGCTATTGGAGCACTAATGTATCTTGCTAATCACACACGTCCTGATATATCATTTGCTGTTAATTTACTAGCAAGATATAGTTCTTCACCAACACGAAGGCATTGGAATGGAATAAAGCACATTTTTCGTTATCTCAGAGGTACAACAGACATGGGGTTATACTACTCAAATGTATCCAAGCATGAACTGGTTGGTTATGCAGATGCCGGATTTTTGTCTGATCCACATAATGGTAAATCACAAACGGGCTATCTATTTACATGTGGAGGTGCAGCTATTTCATGGCGATCTATGAAACAGACTATATCAGCCACATCATCTAATCATGCAGAAATTCTAGCAATACATGAAGCAAGTCGAGAATGTATGTGGTTGAGGTCAGTAATACATCATATACGTACAACTTGCCATTTATCTTCCGGCAAAATGATCCCAACAATCCTCTATGAGGATAATGCTGCATGTATCGCTCAACTTAAAGAAGGCTATATCAAGGGCGATAGAACGAAGCATATTTCACCAAAATTCTTCTTCACTCGCGACCTTCAAAAGGATGGTGAAATAGATATCCAACAAATCAGTTCAAGTGAAAATCTAGCAGATTTATTCACCAAGTCACTCCTAGGTACAATCTTTGAAAAACTTGTTCATGATATTGGTCTTCGGAGATTCAAAGATTTCAACTGATATTATCAAGAGGGGGAGTCGATACACGCTGTACTCTTTTTCCCTTATCTAGGTTTTGTCCCACTGGGTTTTCCTAGAAAGGTTTTTAATGAGGCAGCACTCGATGGTGTATCAATGAATGATGTACTCTTTTCTTTGGCTAGGTTTTTATCCCACTGGGTTTTTCCTAGTTAAAGTTTTTAATGAGGCACATTCATAATGGACATCCAAGGGGGAGTGTTATGAATATTAAATATGTGGATGTCCATTGACTCATATTACTCTTCCAGTCAACTTGACATAAAGAAGAAAAGATGACTTGATACAAAACAAAAGCAAAAGAAGACAAGGACATAAAGAAAAGCAAAAGAAGACAATGACATAAAGACGATATAAAGTAACTATGGTCATTTAAATATAACCATGGTAATACAACCAGGGTTAGATTTCTGCCTCTATATAAAGGGCTGTAATCGATTGTTTCAATTGAACTGAATGAGAACATCTCTCTAACATCTCTCTAGAAATTCTATCAATTTTCTCTGAATTCTATCAATCTTCTCTCTTATCACATATACTTTTATAACAATGAAAACACTTTTAATTTTGCATTGATGACTCCTTAAATACACTTAAAACATATTTTGAATCGATCAAAAATGGGGAATCATCAATCATTCTAAATGCAGAGAAATTAAACCTCTCCAAGTAATTTTTTTTTTGGCCTGAACTCTCCATGTAATTATTTCAGGCTAGTATATAGTTGGTCGTGTTTTATTTATTTTGTGTCTTTGGCCAATTATATTCTAATGAAATTATAAGATCAAATTTCTTTGAATGGAACCCAAAGCTAGATATCTCTTTGCGACCATCATGATAATTTCTTATAATTTATGGAAGTGCAACTGATAGTTTCTTAGAAACATAAGGGAAAAATAAAAAAGGGTGAAGGTGTAAATTTAGCAACTAACTATTTGTTTATGGACACCAAACACAATTAACTATTTTGGATGTAAAAGTAGACATAATCATTTTTTTTTTGTAGCATATATGTCAACGCCGTTAACTCTGATTAATTTTCATTACTTTTTGCATTGTGAGTTTCATTAATCTTCTCATTCTCTATTATTTTAATATATTTTTAGAATGACAAAAGTGTAAATCTAGCAATAAACTATTTCTCTATGAGCACTCAACACAATTATCTTTTGTTGGGTCCAAAATTATACATAAACATTTTTTGTCTTATAAATGCCCATATATATTTGTCTTGAAAAGGAATTTAAAAGAACTCAAGGAATTAAAAAATTTTGGTCATTCACATATTTGTCTTGTCAATTTTTTTTTAATTCCTTAGATTCTTTTAAATCTATTTATTTGTCTTGTGAATACCCTTGTTTGTTTTGTAAATGCTCTTATGAAAAATAAAGTAAAGACATTATCATTTTTTCAACAACAAAACTTAATTTGATTTAAACCTAAAGGGGTGTAGTGAAATTTCAAAACTTTTTGGGGGTTGACAGAAAATTGCTTCCATGAGGTCTAAGTGATATTTTTCCCATTAAAAAAGCGACATATTTCTAGAAATATATTAAAATAATAGAGAGTGAAAAGATTGGTAAGACTCACCATGTAAAAAGTAACTGTAGTTAACCTTGGTTAACGTGTTGCTAAATATGCTACAAAAAAAATTGACTATGTCTATTTTTGCACCCTGAAATAGTTAATTGTGTCATACGCCTATAGAAAAATAGTTTGTTGCTAAATTTGTACCTTAACCCAATTAAAAAATATCGAACATGTGAAATATTGAAATAAGAATGAATTACACGTCTTTCATTGATTAATTAGCGGCATATATATAATACTAATAGATGCGTACCCTAATGAAGAATATCATAATAACCATATTTTCATAATAATATTTACAATATTAGCTAATGATAAAATCATAAATTATCACAACAAAACCATATCTTCAAGTATCCAAGTTCCATTGGCTTCAAGTTTTTGTATTTCCTTTTGCTACGCCAATGAGCGTGTTTACATGTATGTTGAAAGGTTTTGCGCTCATCATATAACTAGATGGTCAAAAGATAAGCTTTATGTAAGATAGAAAATAATCCTTTATTTGAATCATAGTGTGATAAAGGATACCTGACTGGGTTGCTTAATGGAGGAGGTGGGTCTGATGGGAGGTGAGTCTGATGGGCTGATGACTGTGGTAAATTGACTTCATATCTATCCAAGTGCGGAGGTACATGCCACTTGCGCATACTTCATTGAGGCTGTTGTTGTAATACCCCGAAATTTGGGATTGGAGGCTTGGGAATAAGCCTAAATTAAGTGGACTGCTAAGCCCCAATTTATTAGGAGCCCAAATTTATCCTCTAATGATTTCTATATCTTTAGGGTATTAAGAAAGTAAAATGGTGAATTTTAGAGAAAGTGATTATGCTTACGGTAAAATCACCTATGAGGCAGTGAGCTTATCATAAGGTTTTTGAAGACTAAATGATAAGCAAAAATTATGAAATTTTACAGGATAAAAGTAGACATCCTAAGATTTAATTTGATAGGTCATATGAACCAATTAGAGCTATACAAAAAAAGATATGAATTTTTGAAGTCAGCACAGAAAAACTATGAAATTTCTGGAACAATATGCAAAGATTGAAATTCTGGGAATTTTGTGATTCCAGAAAGCAAAAGTCTATATTTTTCCTTGAAACTAGACTCAATAAGGGTTCTATAGGCTTTGGAATCACTCCAATTCAATTTTTTTAGAATTAGTTATGATTTTTCAAAATTTGGGCAGAAATCTGCCAAAACTTTGTAAAAATCCGAAAATTTTGAAAAATTATTAAATAATGAAATATGACATCATCCTAATATTAAAGCACCTTTTCTTCATCTTCCTTCCTCCAAACCGATGCCATATTCAGCTGAATGAGTGAGAGAACGTTTGAGATGTCTAGAGAGAGAAAGGAGAAGAAAAATCACAAGGTAAGCCGATTTCTCCGATGATTTAGCTCCTAACGCGTATAACTCCGATCCTAAGCTACTCCTTTATGTTCTTTAAGGCTTGGAACCTCAGTTTTCATGGTTAAGGAGGTTAGGGTTTCATCAAAGAAGAGGAAAAGTCAGAGGCAGCTTGAGGTAACTTCCAAACCTTTGTGTATTGACTATTCTAGCTGCTGTGGGCATTTTAATCGGTGAAATTTCGCCGGATTGCCATTGGTTTTAATTTTTGGAAATGGGTATGTGGGGCTGTTATGCTACCCAAATTGATACTAAATGGTACTTTTAACCTAATGGAATAGTCAATAAAGTGGTTAGGAGTAGAAAGGAACGTGTTTACGAAGCCGAAACCGAAAAACCCCAATTTTTCCCTTAAAACCTATATATTTTGGTCAGCATTGTAAATGGGTCTTAGAGTTGGATTTTCAATGATTTGATGATTCCATTGGATTCAGTGGGCAAAAATAGGTGGGGTTACAGTTGGGCACTTTTTCGGAAAAGGCCGAGAAAGCATAATTACGGAAACGCCCATAAAACCCTAAAAGTAGGGCTGCCAAGGGCAATTTCGTAATTTAACATTGAATTTGATAATTCTGAGTTTGGAGATGGATTCCTTGGATGAAAATATGTCAGGATAGCCTTAGTCAAAAATTTGGGAAAACGTGCTATCGGGCTGGGTACAGTGGGGCCGGGCCGGGTCCCCGGGGGTATTTTAGTAATTTTTCAAGATAAACTCATATAACCCCCAAAAACACTATGGAAGTGTCTAAATGGTATATTTGGAATTGTAGGACCGAGATGAGAGCCCGAGTTGCTGGCACGCAAATCGAGGAGAAAGCTGGAGGTAGGAGACTTACCTTACTTGCATGTATTTGATATATTTGCTTGTGTAATGATGTATGCGATTGCTTTACTTGATTTTGTAAAGCATATTTGAATAAATGAAGCTCTGTTTCTGTTTTCGCTGTGGCCATAATCTTGTTGTATGAAACATTGAGCATGCAGAAATGTCATTATGGGGCATACATCTAGATAAAGCTAACATGTCATACACATAGCATCAATCATGCATGCATTATGGTATCTGTTTCCTACTGAGATTCTCTCGAATCTCACCCTCCCCTACCAACAATTTAGACAGGAGACGACATAAGATATGCAAACAACAATGCAGAGTACCGTACGAGGGGATTACAGTAGTGGAACGAAGACGGGAAGAAGTCTCCGTTTCACCGGAATGAGTTTAGACACCCTAGTAGCATTGTGCGGCTACCTTAATCGTAAGTATCATGTACAAACCCTTATGGGGAATTTATGTAATCATGTACATATTATCAGTATAGTTATACTATTCCTGTGTTGCCTACCGAACCGCATGTCGTTTTCCGTGAATACTCTGGTAAAGGTGAAATTAAAATAAGGGCGTGACAATTGTGGATCCTCTACAATAGGCACTTGTGTTACTTCTTGGCCGATCTCATTATCATGCGGCTGATTAGACTCCCCTTGAGTTAAGGGAACACTATTGGTATCATGCTCAATATGACATGACCAAATAGCTTCATCATCATCAATGACTGGGCAATAATAAGGTTTGCTTGGTAATGATTCACTGTTGTGCTCTTGCGTGGCATACAGAAAGTGATAACCAAAAAACACAACATCACGTGTAACATGCATCCATTCATCATGAATGTCCTATACATAATATCCTTTTTGACCAGTGGGGTATCCCAAGAAAACACAAAGCCAACCTCTCTCATCAAATTTATCTTTCTTGTTTTGTTATGAGCATAGACCAGATAACCAAAGATTTTCAAATGATGATTCTCAGGTTGTTTGCCAAGTAATATTTCATATGGTGTCTTGTCTCCTAGAGTATGGGATGGTAGTTGATTAATTAGATTCATTGTCGTGAGCATGCATTCACCCTAAAACTTGATTGGTAAGCTTGCTTGAAAATGTAGTGCTTGAGAACTTCAAGTATGTTTCTATGTTTTTGCTCCACAGCCCCATTTTGTTGTGGCTTGTAGGGGCAACTATTCTGTAACAGAATTGCTTTATCAGAATAATATTGCATCATGTGCTCATATTTGCATTCAAGGCCATTATCTATTCTAATCCATTGGACTCTCATGTGGAATTGTGTTCCCACCATGTTTAAAAAATCGATCAAATTCTTTGTTGTATCTTATTTGTGTTTCATCAGATTGACCCACTTTCACCTACTATAATCATCTACAACGGTTAAAAAATAGTGCATACCACTCAAAGAGACTATATGAAAACTACCCCAAATATGACAACATATCAATTCAAAAGATGAAGAAGTTTGTATTGAACTAATTAGAAAACTGAGTCTAGTTTGTTTGGCTCTTATGCAAAAATCACAATGAATTGATTTAAAAGAATTACAGAGCAAGTTAATGCTTTTAAGCTTCTCCTCAGAGGGGTGCCTAAGTTTCTGGTGCCAAATTTTTGATGTCTGGCTTTGCCGTACATGAAAGGTTTTATTCAGTTGGCTCTCTTCCAACAAATAGAGTCCATCATGTATTCTACATGCTCCAATCAAGTTCCCTGAATGCAAATTTTGTATCACACACATGTCACTAACAAATATTACCAAGAACAAATAATCTTTGGTTAACTTGCTAATAGAAATCAAATGTCACTTAAATTCTAGTATATGAAGAACATTTATAACTATCATCTCATTTGACAAGTGAACATCTCCTATGCTTTTAATTGATACAGTTTGCCCTTTAGCATTTTAGCCAAAAGTTGATGTCTTGCTGGAGTCAAATTTTGCAAGAGGCTCTCATCAAATGTTATATGTATCATTGCTCTCGCATCAATTATCCAAGGTTCATTAGGAATAAATTTACCTACCATATTTACCATGAGTGCATTGTCTCTTCCAAGATTCAAGGGACTATCTTCCTTGTTGAGATGTTACACCAAATGATCATACTGTTTGGGCGTGAGACTAAGAATGGACCTTTTATTGGAGCTCACTTATGTCACTCTCGAACCTTGCCTTTGTTCTCTTTTGTCACATCCTCTCTTCTTGAAGTCTTATGGATAATCTATGATTTCATAACATCAATCTTTGGTGTGTCCAAGCTTTCCACAATGATTGCATTTTAATGGTTTCCGCTTGCCATCTCACTTATCTCCATTCTCTTGAGGAGAGACAATGTTATGAGATGTGGAGCTTTTCATCATCTCGTCTGACATAGTTTGGATATCAAGAAGATCATGCTCTGATATCACGTAAAATATTGAAATGAGAATGAATTGCACGCTTTTCATTGATTACTTAGAGGCATATATATAATGTTAATATATGCGTATCTTAATGGAAACTATTATAACAACCATATCTCCATAGTTCATACTAATATTTACAATATTAATTGATAATAAAATCATAATATTATCACAATATTATAATATAAAATCTTGTGATATTCTATGAAATATATTGCCATCAAAATTCTTTCTTTGGCGCTATGGCGCTGGGGAATTCCTGAACGTATCAAATTCTTTCTTTGGCAAGTATTCCATGATAGGCTTCCTACTAATGAGCTTAGAGCGAGACATAATCCGAGAGCCTCAAACACCTGTCCTTTTCTGTGTGATAGTGTGGAGAGCACCCTACATATTTTGAGAGATTGTGAGCAAGCTCGGAGAGTGTGGTCTGCTTTAACTAACCCTCTATATTATAATATATTTTTCTCTGGTAATTTGCAGGATTGGCTCAATTGGAACTTGCAGAACTCACCAGGAAACAATAAGATGGCTAGATGGCCTTGGCAAAATGTTTTCAGTATCGCTTGTTGGATATTATGGAAAAATCGATGTTGCCAAGCTTTTGAAGGGTTATCAGATAGCCCGAAAGAGATAGTTCATAGATGTATTTATCATCTCTCGGAAGGTGTGCAGAACGGCAAGTTTCGGCATCAGATATTCCAAATCCCAGAACGAGGTGTGCTTCACTGGAAACCTCCTGATCCAGGTGTCTATCGTTTAGATGTTGATGGTTCGGTTATCGGGGACGGGCAGGGTGCTTGTGGAGGTGTTATCAGTGATTACCAGGGTAATTGGGTTCGTGGATTTCAACAGAAGTTAGGACATACTTTCCCAACTGCTGCTGAAATCCATGCAATCCGATGTGGTCTCCTTCTGTGTAAACAGTTGGGGCTACAGAAAATCAGGATATTCACTAACTCAATACAGGCAGTCCATTTATTATCCTCTCATTGTGATTCGGATCATCCATTACATGATGTTATCTTACAAACTAGATCTCTCGTTTATAGTGACTGGGAGGTAGAAATTTCGCATGCTCACAGGGAAAGCCTTCGCTGTGCGGACTATCTTGCAAAGAAGGTGCACATGATTCTACAGGATCACGAGGAACTTGGGTTTTCCCCAATTGAATGCTTTCATTTTTTTGCTTTGGATTGTGGCTTTTTAGCTCAAGATCATCTTATAGGGCCTAGCCTATAGTGGTTGACATTCTCAAGCTTTGCTTGCCTTTGTATCAGAAAAAAAACATCTTGAAATTTCCTTTCATTAATTTTACTTATGTTATCTTTTTTTTCAGCCATGATAATGGCGTTATCACTAGCTTATTACTTTATGTAAATTATATACATGAAAAATCATTACTATAAATACGACCTCTTATACAAATACCTTGCCTTTTATAGATCACTCGACATTATTATGAAACTTATAGCTTTAACACTTACAATATGTGTATATATATAACGTTTAACAAGGAACCATAAAATTCTTATATTGTCGCCCACATGTTCACCAAGTTGAAGAGCCAAATTAAATGAGCCTCAAATTTCAAAGGAAATTTCAAATGCCTGTGGAAACTATTGGAGAAGACCTTGTTTGTTTAACCAAACCCACTTGAATTTCCCTCCTTTTAATTAAATCCAAAACTTAAACTTTACCCACCTTTTGACTTGAGGAATAGCCCTTGAAAATGACCTTTCCGAATGGGTCTCACATGGCTTCAAATTAAGCTTATATCACTCGAAAATTCAATGCATGACACAGAAACAGTTTAGCTACCCAACAAAAGACGTCATTGACATGATAATTAGTTTTAATAATCATCCTTTTGTTGTATCAAATATGGTATTGAAAGGATGATGTGAATGTAAGAAGCTGGTTCCACCCTTTGAGACACCACTTGATTAATTCCATTCAAACCAATATAAAAACAACAGGAAAGTCGCATGATTTAATAATTTTGAACCGATAAAGACAAGGAAAAGGACAAATTGGAATTTAGGGAAGAAGTTGAAGCGATATAGCTGTACAAATAAGAGTAGTATACGGTACCTATTAGGGTTAGAATATATATATAAATATATAATAAAACAAGGGTCGTACGCATTTATTTGATACATAATAAATCAAATCAAATCAAATCAAAATATCTCTTTAAGACGATTCCCATGTCAACCCCCCAAATTTCATGACAAAGTATGGTCATTCATAGCAACAGTTATCATCCCTTTATTTACGCTTTTAGAACGCATTCAAGTTCAAAAAAGTACTTTAAAAAACAATATTCACCAATTCCAGTAATAAGTAACGATACAAATAACTCGCCTTCATAGATCAGGTTAAATTTGACTCATAATAAAGCAAGCTAGGTTTCATGATCGATCAGTTATGTCAAAAGTTAGTATACTGTTTGTATCTACCAACCGAAACCGATAACTTACTTGCAAAAATTAAACAGAAGCTTAAACAGGAGTATACGTGTGTGTGTGTACACATATAGCAGGGCATTTTTTGCAGGGTTATATATATATATATATCACCTTAATAATTAATCATGATCTCTTTGCTTTCAAGTACACGAGCTTTAATCTCTAAGTAAACCCAAAAAATTACACATTGATTTTGAAATTTCTACATAACCCTGAACAAGGCTTCTTTTACAAGTATACGAAGGTAGCGGAGCTAGCTATAGCTAAAACCAGATAATATTATCCTCCATGGAGAGAAAACAATCTGCATAATCCTTTTAAGAACTAGCACGGACCTTAAAAAAGTCCCAAAAACGATAAAACCAAAAGAGATAAAACTCAAAAAGAAGATGGGAAAAATAAATAAAGTAACATATACATTACCCATATCTGCAACTATATATATATATATATCTGCTTGGTAAGCTTAGATATATATATCGTTGAGGACTATGGATTTGTTTGTGAGCTTTGTAATCCAACGCCGTTGTGTTCCCTTGATGGAGCTGAAGGAGGTATTGGAACTCCTTTAGGCAAGAAGCCATAAAAGTTGTGAGACTCATGAGACTTTGGCTTTATTTTGAAAACCTGAGTGTGTCTTGACTCACAACTATGCCAAGCCAAACATAGCAGAAACAACGAAAGCATGAGAAAGACACAGAGATGCTTTCTTCTTCCCATTTGATTTTACCAAACTAAGAAAGTTTCTTTTAATTATGGAAAGAGAAAAGAATCCCAGAAGAATGAAATATGGAGAGAGAGAAGGGGGGTTTGTTAAAGGAGAAAAGTTGATGGAGAGAGACTGGCCTGTGTAAGTTATGGTGTATTTATATATGAATATGGTGGAAACTAGAAGGAGATTTAATTTCTGATATGCTTAATAAATGAAACAAAGGAATTTGTAGTGTTGGTAGAGTTCGGCTCTAAGAATGGCTTGTAAATGAAGGATCCATGAAAGAATATGAACTCAGTAGAGCATTGATGAATGGAACGTGAGATGAGAAGGAGAGGAGAATTTAAAGATATTAGACTGGGTCCGTTAGAAATAAATATATTTACGTATGCATTTATTATTTGATTGGCATTATATGACTTTTTTCAGTCTTGTATATAGAAAATTATCAAATGGACTTAGTCTGTCAAATGGCGTGGGTCATATCATCAGTTAAATAATAAGGATACAGATTACAGAGTCACGCTTTCTAAGCTAAACTCTTTTAGCATATTTAATTATGTCTTTTGACTAGTTTTAGTTATATTAAAATAAATTGAGTATTCAAGTGTAAGAATTACTTAAAGTAAATACAATATGTGCTTATCCCGTATGTTATTTTGAAATCGTACGTATTTACTTAAATCTTTTAACACAACATAGACTTAGTTGATAATATAATTTATACCCTAGATTATACATAGCTTACTTTACTTATTAAGGATAAGAGCCTCTGAAATAATTTAGTTTTTGTCAAATAAGAAAATTCTCTACCTAACATGATGACAATGATTTATTTCTAGTTAGCATGCATATGACTTTTTTTGGCCAATTAGTATGCATATGGCATTGAAAATTGCCAGGTTTAGTTATTTTTTGTTTTATTTGATCAAGGTTTTCTCCCTCGAGACTTAGAGGGTAAAGAGTTGTAATTTTATCTCTTTACTTAGAGGGTAAAGAGTTGTAATTTTATCTCTAAAGGAAGAACGTTTGTATTTATATAATGCATAAATTGAAGAATATTTAAATAAATATAGGAAAAAATGAGTGAATTTCTTTTACCAGACCATGAAATTTTACCAAGCCATGAATATATCTTTGTAAGATCTATGGTAAATAATAGCTTTATTTATAAACTATAAGCATTATGATTTTTTCCAATGGCATAAAAAGGTGTCTAATTAAGGAAATTAAAAAACTACACTAATAAATTACAATGTTTTCCCACTTTGGATTAGTTAAAATTCAATGTAGTTTGTGTGCGTGTGTTTTCTGTGAGACCAAGAGTTTCTTTCGCTAACAACAAAGACTCGTCACTTTCAAAAGTAGATAGAGTGAAAGACAGATTCATAATAATTATATTTATTCCATTAGACTAATATTTCTTGAAGTATAGAAGTTATGAAGTAGATCCCTTCTAATTAACTTTGTTTCATACATCAATCTGATGTAGCTTTTAAAAATCGGTTGGTTGATGTGACTAGCTTTCTGACTTAGTGGCATGTAAGTTCCTATATACATAGAAAGTTGCGGGTTTGATATTGTTTGTAACCTAACATTGTTTTTGCCTACCCCTTTAATATTTTTTTTTTAAAAAATCGGTTGATATGAAAAAGGAAAAAGGGTAACCTCATCTCAAGATATGTATGTGAAATGGATATTTGAAGCAGTATATAAAGGTACGAATGTAGGGAAAATGAATGAAAGATCATGTGGCTAAAGATATGGATGTTGGAAGAGGAAGGGAGAGAGCAATAAATGAGACAACGTGAAGCAATATTTATTTTGTCCATTTCATTATTCGTTTGTTAGAGACTACATAGTCCCTTTTCACAGGAAACCTCTTTAACAACTCAACGGGTCTTCAGGAGACTGGTTCTCTCCTTTCTGCCCAAAGGGGTATGGCCAATTTTAATTTCAAATTTGAAAAATATAATATGGATATTAAATTTTATAATTATTTTTAAGAATTTTTAAGACCAGCTACCTTAAAGTAAGTTGAATATCTTAAACTATAATTTTTGTCAAGTAGTTTGAGTTTTTTTCCATATATTTTCGTCTGTTATCTAGTTTGGGGTTCGTGGTTGTCTCTCTCAACACAAGTGACTTTTCTAGGACTCAAACTCAAAACCCAAAAAGATCTAGTGGGACATTACATCGCTAAACTAACTCTATATATGTTGGTAGTTTTATTAAAGCTATAATGTTTTTAGTTTTGAAATAAAAATTATCCCCTCTTGCCATACACTTTAGTTTAATTTTAAATTTTCAGTTAAAGTACCCACCTTAATATAACTAAATAGTTTTAAAAAATAATTATAAAACATTTTGAATAAAACAAAAAAATAAATAAAATTGAGCTATATTTTATAATAACATTCTGTTTCGGAGAAGACTAGCTAATATATTTTTTGACTTTGAAAGAGTAGTGTGTGTGTGTGTGTGTGTGTCTGCTTATGTATCTAATAAAATTCTAGTGAAATCTATCATATTTACACTTGTTTTTTTTTTCCCGCATAATACAATCTTGAACAATTGGGAATGGGTTTTAGTTGCAACTAATATGATTTAATATGTTACACAGAATTTAAAAAATGAATCATATTATATTTTAGAAAAGAGTTTTTGTATTAGTTTGCCCTTGTAATAATTGCGTGTTGGATTTAAAATGGACATGATATGTCTGCAACTTAAGAATGGAGTGACATTGCTGATGGCTTATGTAGAAACCTATATATTGTTTGCAAATTGTTCTGTTTGTGACTTATATCAAGCTCTGTACACACAAATACACCATATATAGCCACATTTGTCATAAATATTATATATATATATATATATATATATATATATATATATATATATAATATGTGGGGGAGCAGATGAAAGTGGGGAGCGTTGTGTGGTTAGGTGAGGTTGTGGGGCAATGCAGAAATTAATGGCCGACTTAATAAGAACTCCAACTCTCAAACTCACAGATATGCTAAGTCTCATGGTAACATGGAAATGTCCCTCCTTTCCTTTAGCTTCTGACTTAATTAATTTCATATATATGCCTTTCAATCGCCTAATGTCATAGAGATACAAATGACTCTTTATGTCTGAATTGTAGCCAAAAAAATTAGCCAACTTCTTGAATTCATTGTTTTGTCAATGCCCATCTACCTACGCGTCAAGTCATATCCTTATATTTGTGCTTATATATATATATATATATATATATATATATATATATATATATATATATATATATAATATTTTATGACCAATTTGCATCCAATAATCTAAAATATTTTTTTAGTTCCACTCGGTATCTTAAAATAATCTTGGGTGTATTCAGCATAATAGAGTATTTTTTAAATAACACCCAATATCCTAAAATAAGTTTTGGTGCAATTTTTTCTTAGATTATATCTATCAATAACAATAAGCACCTTAAACTTGAAATACTAAATGCTATATTTGGAAAAAATACTTTGAAGTACTGGATATGGACCAAAACTTAGTCGGCTACTAGGAGCCATTAGAAAAATATTTTAGGGTGTTGCATATGCACCCAAAAATTAGTTTAAGATATTGAGCGATATTGATTAGAAAAATATTTTAAGGTACTGAATGTTGCTTAACCCAATACTTTATATGAAGCATTGAACCAATTTCAGAAACTTACAACTACCATTGTGTAGTACTCCATCTGTCTTTATATATATAAGTCTTTTAACCAAATCGCAAGATTATAAAATTGTTAAATGTAATAATTATGTAAGAAATTTATTTTTTTCCCATAAAAATATCCTTGTTTATGAATGGGTGAGAGACGGAGATAAATCGATGAAAGAGAATGTATGTAGTATAATAATTAATTGAGGGCAAAATCAGAAAAGTGCATTTATTATTGTGACAAACTTAAAAGAGATCTTATATTTAGAGATAAGCCCACTCAAAAAAAAAAGCTCTTATATATAGGGACAGAGGTAGTAATATGTATCCCCTCTATTTCTTTTTATAAGAAACACTTGATTGAATCTCACGGTTCAAAACGTCGATTAAGAATAATAAATATGTCAAAATTGTAACAATTTTTTTATTAAAATACTCTTATTTATGAGGAGATAGGAAATAAGATAGAGAATAAGGAAATTATTATAATAAAGAAGAATGCATAAAAGAAATAATAAGAAAATAAATATAGTAAAAGTAATAAACCTTCGGAGTTTATGAAAATTTATTATATTGACATTAACTAGCATAATTAAATAAGGGTAAAATAAGAAAATAATAAATAAAAAATAAGACATTCTCAAAATATTCCTTATAAAAAGGAACGAGCATATGTAACCGTTGTTTCCTATAAAAAAAATGGAGGGAGTAACTTGTAAAGTATAATTTGCAAGTAGAGTTCTCATGCATGTTGGCTCTTACTCTCTCTTGTCTTAAGTATAAGATCAACTTTACTAAATCCACTTTATAGTTTAAATGGAACTACAAAGAGGGTGTTATATGTAGATGGAGAGGAGTATTATCATAATCATCTTTATGATCCCTTTTGATGAGAATATAACAGAACCCACGCATTTAGTGTGGATAACTAATAACTGTCATGTGACGGAGCAAGACCGTTGATAAGCATATGTATGTGTGTGGAGGGAGAAATGAAAGGATTGGGGGTGGCCGGTGGGGTAGGGAAGGGCAATGAAGAAGGGCCCTCTTGCACTTAAGAAGAGAGAGAAAAGAGAGACAAAGAGACAGAGATTGGAGACAGATTGAAGAAGAGTGAGAGGATTGGATTTGTGTTGTATTTAATGCCTTTCTATAGGTTTTGTTGGGGCAAGCCATAGCCTCTGCCCCTTTAGGCCACTGCAACACATAACTCACAATCAAACTATGTTTAGTAAACATTTCTTCACAATGTAACTATTTTAGTCTAATTAGCAAGCATGCCAATGATATAACTCTGGCAAAGATGACATGCCATGTTAATTTGTAGGTACCTCAGTAAATTCAGCATGTTAAAAAGATTATGACAAGGAAAAAAAAGTTTATGCTTTTATCCTTATAATTTTGACTCAATGCAATCAAGTGCTTATAAATTGTTATTTATAGTATACGAGATAAGAATGTAAGAGGAGTTTTATCTCGACTTACGTAATAAATACTTATTTTCCAAAAAAAAAAAAAGCTATTCCAAATATTGCTGTAGCTAGTCCCTAAACTAAATATATTTTATAAAGTTTATAGACCAAAGTTTTAAATAGTTAAGACTATATGAACTGAGTAGTTATGAATTGCTAAAGGTTAAGAATCGAGTTTTAACTAAGTCAGAGTCATATAAATTGAGTTACATTGTGTTAAAGCTTATGTACCGAGTTGCATAGGAGATTAGTTGCTTCAAGTTAAAATTGAATAAATCAATTACAGCCAGATTAAAACAATAAAGATTAAAAAAAATAATATATCCTAGAAGAATCACATTCCTATATCAAGCTTACTGAAAATAAGATAATATACTAATACTATGTACCAGTGTAATTATACTAGACCCAATTTTCAAAATGCTATTAATATCTCGCAAAATTATACATTTAATTTGTTAGTATCTTTATTAATATTTTTTCACTTATAAAATTTACCCCAACTTTCATGACCCAGCAAACCTTTTTTAGCAATATGTCCAATACATGAAGATGAGACCATAAGACCGATACACAACTGGGTCAACAGTGGAACATAGTGGGCTGTATAAATGGGCCCAGAGCCCAATATACAACTGGGTGAACAATCTACCCCACTTTTCCCCCCTTTTTCTTTTGTGAAACAATTCTCAAGTCCAAAGAGATTACCATATGCTAATGGGGGTTGGGTTCAACGGAAGATGCTAATCCTTCACAACGTGACAAATTAATGTTTGAATCTTCATTACAGGGGTACTCATAATTAGTGTCCGACAATGCCTTGAAAAAGATTGGCTCCAATAACCTATGTTGGTAATCAATAACACACATATTTAACATTTCCACCCTTTTTAAGCAAACACATCAAACCAAATTAAAAATTGAGTATGAAGATTACAAATATGTTGTTAATAATTTTTTAATTATTTTAATTTTTTTTAAGAGAATCATCTAGAACAAACAAGATGGATTCTTTGTACATAGTTGGCTTAGAATCCTATGAAACAAAGAACCTCAACAAATCCTTAAATTGAGTTAGATAGATATATTGCAGCTGACCTAAGAAATTAATCTCATTTGTAATTGGGTTTGGCATTTTGTCACGGTGGAAAGCTGATTTTGAAAAATATAAAATTCTCTCCCCCATGATACAAAATGTATTGATTATGCTGATTTCTACTGGACCTATTAATTTGTCTTTAGCATCAGAGGGCCTGTGGTTAATCATTATAGGAACTCTCTGTCTCCTAAAAAGACAAAAGCACTAATTTGTAGCAAAAAATATGGCTACAACCTAGGCATTTTATCTCTTAATTTAATGACAAATTTCGTGTGTTCAGTAATTTTGATAAGATAGAAAATGTCATTCAACTTGCAAGTAAACTTTATTTTAAAGCTCAAGAATTCATTTACACACATACATGTTACTTCATAATTTGTATTTTGTAATGCAATTGTTCTTTTATTCCCCCCCCCCCCCTTAGATGCTACACTTGGAGGGGAGAATGTAGTGGCTAATGATGATTGAAAGGTCATTTTACAAGTATGAGTTGCCAAATACCTAAGTTGCGGCCTTTAAAATTTACAAACAGATTTTTTTTTCTTATATACTTTATGATGTATTAAATTATGGGTGCTTTTTGAATATTGTCCAGATACTTCATCCTTTTGTTAACTTTTGGGAGATTAATGCTAACTATTTGAACTTTTCAAGGTTTCATTTATAATCATTTTGTCACCTTATTTATAATAAACTATGGATGTTATTTAATTCTTGAATTATGGATATTTGCTAAGAGGCATAGTAGTTTTTTAAATTTCAAGCCTCAAGTTGTACTTCTTTTGAAATATTTCAAGGTTTTATATTTTGAAATGATTTTTGGAGTTTACGATAGTGTTTTATCATGCATCTCTGAAGCTGGTTTTGTTTTTTTTTAACATATGATATGGGTAAAGTGTCACTACTTAGGCAGGAAAGCCTGTCCTTACCCAACTCAAAATGACCAGGGCTTCTACCAAACAACAGGCTGAATTTCATCTTGAGTTATGCATTAAGAAGGGCCCTGGCCTTATCTCACCCTACCCATAACCACACCTCAGATGTGGACCATCATATCACAGTTTCCTATGCTATTATTTCCGTCTATTTGGGATGGTTTGTGGGTTTTTTTGGACCAAAAAGTTGTAGGATCATTCATGCATCATATACTTGTAAAAAAAACTTCTCAAGTTCTTTATGTATAACCTAATCAAAGAGTTGACGTTGGTTCTAATTGTAAAATGATTTTTTTTTAAAATTATCTCTATTGATATTCCTTCAACAATAATAATCATATAGGAATGACAATTAAGGAGGATGAATAGAGTGTTTTAGAAAAAATACATCATATTAACTAATATAATTAATTTACTTTAATTAATTAATTAAATTTTATATTAGAAAGGAGTAATAAAATAGTTACAAGACACGTTATTGAGTTTGCCCCCCTCAACAATATAAGTTAGGGAAAATCACTCTCAAGTCCCAAGGAAACAAAATATTGTCAGAAAAATCCCTAGAAAAACTAAAATATCTGAAAAGTCCCTAGGGACTTTTTTGATATTATTTTCCAAAGCGAAATGGCACACATGCCCCTCTTCTATTATCTCTCTCTCTCTCTCTCATTTGTTCTGTGTTCTTTCATATCTGATCTCCGCTTTCAGCTCGCTGTGCTCTCTCTGCATAAATGGTAGCGATGATGAAGGAAGCTTTGAGGTGGTGAAAGATTTGTGAGATGGGATGTAAGATAGAAGGAAGAAGAAAATGGAATGAAGGTCATGGATTTTTTGATGCTCAAGTTTCTGTCATTTTTAAAGAAGGAAGAAATGAAGGTGATGATGATGATAAATATTCCAACCTATCCCCCTTTTCCAACCTCATTGAAACCCCATCTCATAGTGGTGAAAACATTGATGTGGAAAAAAATTGTTGTTAATTCGTGCAGTAGCAGTTGTTAATATAACAGTTGTAGTTGTTAATGCAGAAAATGAGGTTGGGTGTCATAGTACTCTGTTTTTGGGAAAGAAAACAGAGGAAGTGGTATGTTTGAAGTGAGCAAACATCGTTTCAAGCTAAAACGTGTGGGAGGTTGTAAAACACACTTAACAGGTTGTGAATACACACTTTAATAGTTGTAAACATACCATTTGTCATACTTAATGTGAGAAAACATCGTTTCAAGCTAATTCGTATGGGAGGTTGTAAAACACACTCAACAAGTTGTGAATACACGCTTTAAGAGTTGTAAACATACCATTTGTTATACTTAACGTGAGAAAACATCATTTCAAGCTAATTCGTGTGGGAAGTTGTAAAACACACTAAACAGGTTGTGAATACACGCTTTAAGAGTTGTAAACATACCATTTGTCATACTTAATGTGAAAAAACATCGTTTCAAGCTAAAACGTGTGGGAGGTTGTAAAACACATTCAACAGGTTGTGAATACATGCTTTAAGAGTTGTAAACATACCATTTGTCATACTTAACGTAAGAAAACATTGTTTCAAGCTAATTCGTGTGGGAGGTTGTAAAACACACTCAACAGGTTGTGAATACACGCTTTAAGAGTTGTAAACATACAATTTGTCATACTTAACGTGAGAAAACATCGTTTCAAGCTAATTCGTGTGGGAGGTTGTAAAACACACTCAACAGATTGTGAATATACGCTTTAAGAGTTGTAAACATACCATTTGTAAACACACTAAAAGTCTTGTTAATACATGCTTAACGAGTTGTAAACAGACGATTTCATAGTGTTGACATGATAAAGCATTGTTTTTGGTAGAAACGGTGATAAAGTTGTAAAACGCACTCAAAGTGTTGTTAATACACGCTTGACGAGTTGTAAACAGACCATTTGGAATACTGAACAAGAGAAACCATTGTTTCGGGCAGAAACGGGGAGCAAGTTGTAAAACACATTGAACCCGTTGTTAATACATGCTTCACGTGTTGTAAATAGACCATTTTGCATTGTTCATGTGAGGAAATGTTTATTCAGGGAGGAACAGGGAGGAAGTTGTATGTCAACACCCGTTTCCATTTCGATAATCAAAGAGTAATAACGACGAAATTCAATGGGCATACAGAAAAGTACAATTATACTGATAAAAATATTCATTTACAATCCCAACGTCGTTCGTTTACCATGCCACTATTGTTCGTCGGCGGAAACAAAATACAGCGGAAGTTTTAATATTTACAAATTATCCAAAATATTCAGGCATAGACTAAAGCATAACCGCGTTCATATCCTCGCCTCGAGACACGTGTCACTCACTTCTCGGCGACAACTTCTTTGCCTTTTTTTTTCCACTGGTACTCGCTGAGGTGTTTATTTAAAAATAGGGTGAGATTCCGAAGAATCTCCGTAGAGACATATTATCGTTCATAGAAAATGCGAAAAGTAAATATGTCATGCGCTAAGGTATGCACAAATTAATGAACAACATAAACACATCATCGTCATGTATACATGAGTAGGGCCCAGCCCCACAATCTACACCGGTTGGACTTCTGCCAACTCCCAGTGTAAGTGCACCTTTGGCACTAACAGCCTCTCTCTAGGCAAATCATATTATTAATAAAGTGCATTTACAAAACAATGGCATCCACACAATCACATAACTTATGGCATAGTGTATGAAGGATAATGTCCCTACCTCAAAGCTGTGATATTCCCTATTTAGTAGTGTCTCGAAAAGCGTGCTGTCCCGGCGTCCGACTCGGTCCTAACATATTAAATGTACCAGAAATAGATCATAACCTATCCAAGTATCATTTTAGACTATTCCATAGTGTTTATTGTGGTTATATTAGTCTATGGTGAAAATTTACAAAAATGCCCCCGGGAACCCGGCCCGGCCCGGCCGTACCCGGCCTGATGGCACGTTTTCCCAAAATTTTGACTAGGGCTATTCTGACTTATTTTCGCCCAAGGAATCCATTTCCGGCCTCGAAATTTTCAAATTCATGGTAAAATTACGAAAATACCCTTGACAGCTCCTATTTAGTGATTTCAGTGGCGTTTTCGTAAATATGCTTTTTCGGCCTCTACTGAAAAAGTGTCCAACTGTAACCCCACCTATTTTTGCCCACTGAGTCAAATGGAACCATTTATTTCATGAAAATCCAACTCCTACTACCAGATCTGGTCTGGCCGAAATATTGGTTACAATTTGGAAAAATGGAGCTTTGTGTTTTAGCTTCTAAAACTTGTACTTTTTCACTTCTAACCCTTGATTAACTCATTTAAACACTTCTTAATCATGATTCAAAGAAATTTGGGCCGCATAACCCCTTAGGATTAGGACTTTCCAAATTTACAAACTTAACAATATAACTAAATCCAACCATAATCATCAACAACAACCACATCTAACATAATCTTAGGATTTGTGAAGTTACCTTCTTGAGTTCTTTTTCTTCCTCTAGAAGTTCTCCACTCTCTTTCTCTTTGGCTCAAGATTTGCTTGCTAATCCATGGAATTTATGGAAAGGAAGAGATTAGAGAAGAGATTTATGGAAGATTAGAAGAAGAAACCTTTAACAAATCTCAACTTACCTTAGCTCTTGCTTCTTTTGCTCTCTAAATCTCCAAGAGCTCCCAAACTCACTCTCTCTCTCTCTCTTTTCTCTAGTCTTGTGCGTGAATAAGCATGAAAGGAGGAAGGGAAAATATGTTTTATTTGTCATCCCTCATCTTTATTCCTAGCCCTTGATCTAACCAAGAGTTGAGATCTTTCCACCTTTCATGAACACTTTAATTTCCATCATGACACCTTGCTTTATGCCATACTCCTTCCACTTTATGTCATACTTTGTGATCATGAGTGTACTTGGGTCTTATCTCTTCATATGTTCATGAAACTTGGCATTTTAATTTCATTAATCAATTTCTAACACTTTTCATTTTCAATTTTCGGAATAATGCCAATTCTGGCAGATTTTCTGCCTTAACTTTGAAAAATCATAACTAATTTTGTAGACATCGTTTCGAGTCGATTCCAAAGCCTATGGAACCCTCATTGAGTCTAGTTTCAAGGAAAAATATGGAATTTTACTGTAAATGATCATATTATTCCCAGATTTTCAATCTTTGACCGCTGCTCCAGAAACTTTCCAGATTTTCTGGATTAACTTCAAAAATTCATATATTTTTGTACATAGCTTCAATTGAGTCATATGACCTATAAAATTAAAGCTTAGGATGTCTACTTTCACCCTGTAAAATTTCATAATTTTTGGTCATCATTTGGTCTTCCAAAACTATATGACAATCTCACTGCCTCACAGGCGATTTCACTGAAAATACTATTCAACCTTCAATTTTCAATATTTAATTCTTTTGGCCTTAAATATTCACCATTTCATTGAATATATATAATAATTATAATATATTCTTGGTGAATAAAATTTGGGATGTTACATTGTAAAATGCACCCAACCTGTTGTTAATACATGCTTTACGAGTTGTTAATAGACCATTTTATAGTGACTAATTTTTTGAACACAGGTTGTTTGTCAGCTAAATGCGAAGTATTTTGTACAACAAAATGAAGTTGTTCCAATACAAACATAACCACTTGTACAACAGGGCATATGCAATTGTAAAAATGCCTAAAGAAATTGTAAATATGAACTTGTCACCTACACATGATAGTGAACAAAAAGGAATACATGATTGTCTTTCCTACAACAAGGCTTTCCCACAGAAAGACATTAAGTTCTCAAAGGACCCACAACAAAAGTTTGTTATGAGTTTATACCGCTTAATAGTTTCCTTTGAACCCAACACGAAACCCATGTTCATATGTGGTTAATCGCGCTCCATCCCTCCTCTATCTAAGAACAGCAACTGGAAGATTATCCAAAATCCTGCATGTTCATTTCAAGGCTTTATTGTTCAAGGTAAGTGCAGAAAAGTAGCAAGTTTCATGAGTAACTTATGTCAGCAAGGATATACACAGCAAAAGACAAGAAAAGATGACTAATATCTAATAACTCTTCAATAATAGTAACCACTAAACCTTGTGAGACTAAGAAAATGATATAGAAAATCCGTTCTTAGAAGAGAAAAGATGACTAATCACTAAATGAGAAAAGTAGAAAATAAAGATGGAATCCATATAACATTAAGAAAATATCATAACACGTCAGCCAAAATACTTGATTTGTGCAATATTAGTATTACATAAAACTAAAAAAAGAGATTCCAATGATCATCTATTGCTGCCACTTATTATTATTAACGTATATTATACACAACAGGAAAGGTAGCTTCTAATATTACTCACCTGATTAGTTGTACTAGCTTGGATCACCAAGAAAAGAGAAACTCAAAAAATAAAATATATGGTTAAAGTACCACAGCAGCAACTACAGGATTCCCTCAATATAAAACTCCAACAGAAACTGCAAAGCTAGGATAGCCATATGCAAAGTTTGTCGTTCCATCTACATACATATCAAAGATCAGTAGGTAATTTATCTAAGTATCAAATCTATATAAAATTAAATACAAAATCCATGAAATAGGATCATTTCGTAATGGACAAAGGAGATCCCATATTCTTTTAATTATCTCTTGGATATTAGTAATTGATCACACCTAAAAACTAAAAACCAACCTGGCAGGCATTTACTCGGAGATCCCATATTCTGACATTGTGGTCTAGAGAACCAGACATGAAGCTATCATTGATTGGAAACATGCAAAGTGAAACAACTCTACAAAACAAATTATAGAACATAACCACCATTACAACCGTGCATATAAAGAAACTGATATGAATTGCAGTATTGGCATATAATACTCCTACATTAGAAAATGATAAAAAAAAATAAAACTGTCATGAAGAGGCATAATAAAACAAATGAAAGAAACTAAAAATTATATAAGATAACTGAAATGAACTGCTTAACTTTGATATAAAAAGTTTCCCTCTCTCTAATTCTAGAACCTTTTTATCTTATCCACAACCAAATTAATTGCCATATAGGAGTGATTTTCCCTATATTTTTTACCTGACTGAATAGTGCATCTGTATAAGGACAAGCAATATAACAAGAAATGCATCAATCTTTGGTAATTTCAACAAATTTTCTATTGCATAGCTATGATACTTTGTACAATACTTGGTTTCCTCACATTTTTATTTAAGTAAAATAAATATAGAAACTTGCCCATGTTGCAACCTTTCAAGAATCTTTCTATGACAACAGCGAGAGACGAAGAGCATTAGCCATATCATGGGAAAAACATATAATCAAAGATCAGAACAACCACATAATCCACGAAAGCTGAAGCAGAAACTGTTAGGCAAATATGATCATTTCTCACTCCCGAATCTTGAACGAACACGAAGGAAAGGACATAGATCAGGCCTAAAATCTTAGATCCAACAACTATCAAATGCAAAAATTAAAGAAAGTCTGGGATTCAAAGAAATTCAACGATCAGAGAGAAATAGGTAGTACAACCATAATCAACCGATATAAATTAGGAAAATAAGAGTAAAGGGATTGGGGAGCATATAGTATGAAAATCTCGAGGAGTAACGCTAGGAAGGTAGAACGAGTGGACGCATGAAATGAACATACCTTTGCCTTCGGAGGAGCGACACTGTGGCTGCGGAGGATGAAGGAGCCTTCTGCACCGGTGGAGTGATAGACGGCGCCTGGGAGTGGAGCAACGACGGACGGCATTAGGAGCAGACCACCAGCGACGAACGGCTAGAAGCAGAGCAAGGTTTTCAAATGTTTTTGAACAGAGGTGAACACGCGATTTGAAAATTTGAACGAATGAGAGATTAAATTAGAATGGGGTATGTTTATCATTTTACTTTAGAAAATAATCACAGAAAAGTCCCTAGGGACTTTTCAAATATTTCAGTTTTTCCAGGGACTTTTCTGACAATATTTTGCTTTCTTAGGACCTGAAAGTGATTTTCCCTATAAGTTATTGCCATTCCCTCCACACACATGGAGAGATGATATGTAAAGTTATATTATCTCCTTTGTTTAATACAAAACTTAGTTGATTAATTTAGAAATATTAATAAAGCTAAATAAATTACTTAATTATAGTAACATATGTTACATGATCTATCTAAAATATGATAAATATTTATAAATATTATTAGATTATATATCAGTTTATAAATTAAGAAATTAGTTAAGATAAAAATGATAAATATAAACACTTTAAAATAATATATTAAATTTCCTTATTTTCACCAAATTAGTCAATCGGGTCTTACATGAACTATCTAGGTGGTATATTTTTTCAATTTTATAGTTGAATACAATTAAAATTTAATAACTCATGTATATATATACAAAAAAGATATTGTATTATTATTTGTTAAAAATACTTTGGTAAATTTTGATTTAATTATATATATATATATATATATATATATCTAATTGTATCTAACTGTACAAGTTTATCTCCGGCGCGCGCATATATATATATATCAGTCTCTCTAGTTATACTTAACTAGTTTTCGAAAAAATAAAATTTTTTGCCAGTTTTTTTTTTTTTTTTTTTTTTTAGAAAGACAAAACGATACAAAGCGAAGAGAGTTTACCTTTACCATTTGGCAACAGTTAAAATACCAAATTGAGACTTTAAAAAATTATGAAATACGGGCTTTAGAATGATCTTAATACATCAGAAAAATTAGAATTATACTTCGAAAAAGGACCACTTTAATTAAACCTGGAATTTTTTTATATATCGCACAAGTTAATGAAGAATTTGTCTAGAGACTCAGGAGCGAGGAAGCGCGAGGTTGTGGCTCACCCAGAAAAGGAAGAAAGTTTAGGGTTTTGGCAATCTTTCAAATCAAAGTCCAACTCAGTCTTCTTTCCCCAATTTGGGATTCTTGATTTCTCTAATCTTTCACAATGACGGACGGCTACTGGAATCGGCAGCAAGCGATGCAGCCGGCGATGCTTCCCTCCTCTGCCGTGCTTAAACGACCTCGTACTGAATATGGTTCGCTCTCTTTCCCCACTTGCTCGATTCTACTCTGAAATCTTTGCTTGATGCTCGCTTTGGGTTGTTGATGTGGGTTCTTGGATTTGTCAGATGTTAATTGGCTGTGATTTACCTTTGGAAGGTACCCCACCTTTAGTTGTGTTTAATTTCTAGGTTATGTGTCGATAAAATGAGGGTTGGCATAAGATTTGTGTGTTCACTGACAATTCCTATGGAGTTGATCCCGTGTCCCGTTTGATGCTTCAGGCCAAAGTCGGCACTTTGGGTTAGGAATTATGGTTATGTGCAATCTCTGTAGGCGGGGATACAGTGGTGTCTTTTTTCGCACGTGGGAAAAAAATGGCAATTATCTCCCATGGTTTTGTTTAAACTAAGAACGCGAACTCGCGTAGCACTTGGTCTTTCAAAACTGGGGTTTCATTTTAGAACATCGTAACTAGGTGTGTATTGTGAGTCTTATTTGAATATGCTGTAACAATGGTGGAATTATAAACTGAACTGGTCGAACAGACAGAGAAAATAGGTGCTTTTCTTGGCATGTGAGATCTTATCGATTAGGCTGACAGTGGGATTTATTGGCTTGTGATATATTTTTCAGAGATTATGGTGTCAGAGGGTCGAATTGATTTTGCTATTATATCTTTGGGTTTTGCTAGTTGATTATGAGGTGACAGACTCTTGGAGTTTTTATTGGGTGCCACTCTATAGAAAATATTTTGGTCTTGTTGAAATACTTATTGAAGTGGAACTCCAAATGTATGCTGATTTTGTCTCTACTAGGGTTTAATTTATTACTGTGTTGTCTGAAGGAGTTAACTATTAGTTAGAAGTCTTTATAATTTTCTTTTACGAGTCTATATTGTAGTTAATCTCTATGTTGATGTTACTCCCTCCGGTCCTACTTATAAGACAAAGTTGACTTTTTTGGAGAAATTAAGGAAACCAATTAAATTACTTTAGAGTGTTTATAGTTTTAGTATCCTTAGATTATATATTAGTTTATTAGTCAAATTAATTAGTTTGGAGAAAAAAATAAAAATAAAAATACTCTAAAGTAATTTAATTGGCTTCCTTAATTTCTCCAAAAAAGTTAACTTCATCTTATAATTAGGAGCGGAGGGAGTATTATAGATAAAGGGGAGGAGCGCCATGACAATGAGTGTGAGACTTCTGCCTGTGCGCAAGCCTCCTTATTCACTATATTCCCATTCTCACCTAAGGTTTACAGGTCTTTCAATGATTGGCTTGAAATTAGAAGAAAGTATGAAGAATGTGGGGTTTAAGTTTGTTTAGGTATTAGCAAGTGTAGTTGGACAAACTAGGAATATGGGTCTGGCTCTTGTGGTTTGTCCAAGGAAATAGTTTTGATGCTTCTTTAGATCAGTGATTATCTTTTGTCGTGCACTTGTTTTTTTTTACCTTGTTTTTGGTGTAAGCATAGTTCTTACTTAATAGTCTGCTAGTGCCAGACAGTGTTGCCCTTTTTTTGTGGTGTGCCGCATGTGAGATGCTATTCATTTGTGTCTTTGACCCATGTGTTGCTCCCTGGCCTTTTCTTGGGAAATGCTCTTTGGCAAGTGGGCCTATAAGAGGATGGGTTTGTCTCAATTTTTTTTGGTATGGTAGATGTTTGAAGGTAAAGTTCATGATAAGGCCTGTTCTTGGCCTCTCTCCTTTCCCATTGACCTGCAGATTGTAAAAAGGGGAAGAAACTTGTGGAGACACTTTAGATCAGTGTTGCTATATTCATTCACTATGGTACATTGTACAAGTATGGGATATTTGAATTTATATAATTTGTGTCAGTCGCACGGTAGTAGGTTTAGTTACTGATATTTTAGTACATATAATGTTCTGAAATGGGGAGGCAATATATTAATTATGTTAATAAAACATTAACCAATGTTGTGAATATACTAAAGCAAATTAACAAAATACTATAATTAGGAAAAGTAAGCTTTTATTAAATGATAGGATAAGAGGTGAAACATTTAATATAATGCACTACTATAGTAATGTAATTGTTACAATTAAAATAGCATACGTATATTTAAATAATTATTCTGACAAATTCTACTATTCTTAATTGTTCTAACAAATTTTCCATTAACTTATTTGTTCTTTTCTCTATTATGAAAGCTAAAAGTCAAACTTAAATATCTCTTCCATTCCCCATATTTTCCTGGTCCTGCAGTAGCTCTCCTGTTACTAGTCCCCCTATTCAATTTCTTCTGCCTCTGCACTCTTCTGTTCTGCACCTTTTCTTCATTCACTCGCATGAATCAACTGGTATATTCTCTGCATTTCCCTTCCTCAACTCTTGTCCTCTTCATCTTATTAGACACGCCAACACTCTTTCTCTTCCTTTGTTTTGTCTTGGTTCATCCATTGCACTGTTACAGTTTGTGAATATACTATATTTTGGCCTGGTAGAGCAATGGAATCAGGATTCATAGGAAAGAAGGGAAAATTAGGCGACCCTCCTTAACACTACATATGGACTCTTGAGATCTTGTTTGGTTAGGGTGCTTGCTAATGCTGTGTTATTGTCCTTTGTCTTAGAGTCTCCCTGAACTGTGAGAGTACACAAAGTTCAGCATATGAAATACCTTCTAAACTTTAATATAAGTGCAGGTATATGTATAGACTACCTGCTTGGTTTTCTTTGTGATAAGCTATTGTAATCTGAATGTTTTTAGAATTGGGAATTAGGGTAGAAGAGAAGAGAGAGAGGATTGAAGAAGAAGAAGTACAAGAGATTAGAAGAAAATAGAGAGAGAAGAGTAATCTGAATAGTGCAGAATCTTATTAACAATGCAAAACTGTCAAATACAATGGGATTATGCCCTATTTATAGGCTAGAGTGACTTACTGATCAAGCCAAGCTGTAACTAACTAATTAACTAATTCTAACGGCTAGCTCTAACTAATTGACATTAACTAACTTTTAAGTTTATATTACATTTATATATCAATACCCCCTTTCCAAAACAGCCTTGCCCTCAAGGATGATTGACAACAAAACACAAATCTAAAACCAAAAACTCAGCCCTGAAATTCTGGAAAAACTTCTTGTGAAACAGTGTAGGAGTTTCTATCTTGAATGCTACTACCTAGAAGTACAATTCACTTGTTGGATGCTGAACCAAATGGAAATAATAGGTCTAATGTTGATCCAAAAAACATTTAGACCAAGCACACAGAACCTTGCACTAAACCAGAGACCTGCAGCATTTTCACTTATTTTCCCATGAACCAACTGATAACCAAGCTTCTTGCAAGAGAATATTGAAAGCGAAAAGCCCACTTGTGATACAGAGTCGTGGGTACATTATGCAAACAACATTGTAGAGATAACTCCGGGCCTAATTCTTGAAAGATAAAGCCCATATGCCTAGAAGTTTCAAAAGTTTTCGGCCCTTCCAAGAATATGCAAGCTAGCTGTGGAGTGAGATTTGACTTATCAAACTATACCTTGCTCAGCCACAACCGCGTGAATTGAAATGAAAGAGAGTCATGCTCAAAACACTCCTTAGCTTGCCACGTACAACCTAATACCCCGTTCAGCCTGTCTTGATCTTGAAAGAAGCGCATAATCCGCACTTAGTGAAAAACTCGAACTCAAAGGCACCAGCACTTAGTGAAAATCCCGACTAAGGGCACCAGCATTGCAACCCAAAACCAGAATTGGTAGCATCGATCAGAGATAGCAACGAACATAGCACAAGTGGTAACTTTGACCCCTCTGTCAGTAACATTGCCGGATTCCCACGAACCAGTAATGACGCCGAGCTTGCCTTCACCTCCTCGGTGTTCATAGTCGCCCTTGAATCTTGATGCGTTGACAGCTCAAGGTTGCTTGATCTTGTTGATGCTTCCCCACTTGGCTCTATCGCACATGTCATTTTCTTCATTGCAATAGTCTTGGCGGTGTCGTGTTGAGCTCGTGGTGCTTGTTCTTGAAGTCGCAGTCACATCCTTCTTGAGGTGAGGACGCTACTAGCGACTCGCAACGCTTTTCTTGGAGGGTGGTCGAATACGACTCATCGTCTTCTTTATCACTTAAAGTTTTTCTCTTGGTATCTTGCTCAAGGACAGAGGACTCAAGACCTTCGTCTTCTTCTTGAACTTCGTTAGATGCTTTAGGAATGACCGGCCCCCCTTCTTGCTCGGCCAAAACTTTTCTTGCCTCCGCCGCTTGCAAGGATTTTTCTTGCACTCTTGCCAAGCGTTGGGCTTCCAGCGTTGTTCCTGGTCCAAATAATCGGATAGACTCTGCTATTTCATCTTTTAAGGCACCAACATAAGCATCAATCAGATATTGCTCCGGGAGATCGAGTTCGGCAGAAATAGCATTGAATGTCACGTTAAACTCTGCTAAAGAACCGGTTTGCCAAAGGTGAGTAAATTGAGTTGGGTGATCGTAGCCCCATCTGCCATTCCCTCCTTGAATTTCTAGATCTCTGGGTTGTCCATGTTGATTGTTTCTTTAGGTTGCCAGTGTTAAGGCTCGCATTTCCTACGTGAGAGTCTCCATATTCTGTTGCATTCCACGTTGTACTAACTGCCATTCGTCTTTGAAACCTTGGAGAGTATCGTGAAGTGTTTCAATTGATTCTTGGAGAGCATTGAAGGTTCCTATCTTTTGTTTAATGGCTGGGAATCTTTTTTCCATAATTCTTGAATTTTCTTGGGATCTTGTTTCTACCATTCAACATAGTGGGTGACGAGCCAATAACCGGGGCCAAGAACCGAAAGCTCTGATACCATTGATAAGCTATTGTAATCTGAATGTTTTTAGTATTGGGAATTAGGGTAGAAGAGAAGAGAAAGAGAGGATTGAAGAAGTAGAAGAGATTAGAAGAAAATAGAGAGAGAGAAAAGTAATATGAATAGTGTAGAATCTCATTGGCAATGCAAAACTGTCAAATACAATGGGATTATGCCCTATTTATAGGCTAGAGTGACTTAGTGATCAAGCCAAGTTATAACTAACTAACTAACTAACTAATTCTTATGGGTAGCTTTAACTAACATTAACTAACTTTTAAGTCTATATTACATTTATATATCACTTTGTCAATGAACCATTAATCTTGATTTGTGTAGTATGACTTTGATTGTGATTTCTCTTTAATTTCAGTTCCTGTTTCTTATTGTTCAGTTCTAGTTTGATTTTACTAATTTATGTGGTGATTTAAGCTTTTTTTTTCAAATTGAATTGCTGAAGAACTTGACCCCATGACCCAGAATTTAGGGCCAAGTCTTTGACATAAAGAAATATCTGGGTATATGTTTTGTTTTGGGTTTGGCGTAAAGCTGAAGGTAGCATATTTTACCAATTCTACACATGCCTATTACAAGAGAAAGTGTGTTGAATTTCACAGGTCATTTGCTGCTTTCACTTTTAGGGTTATGTGTGAACTTTTGTGTTTTGGTCTTGTGGTAATCTTTTACAAAGAAATGAGTTGGAAGACTAAGAACGTACTTTTCCCTTTTCAGATATGTCAACCTCTGGCATGGCTACAGGTAATGAGATGCAGGGTTATGTTGCTCGAGATGATGATCGAACTGGTTCTCTTGCTATAAAAGACACAAAAACGATCTTGTCTGCTTATGATCGCTACCTTCAGAGTGCGGTAACGTTTTGAGCTCTTATGTTTGCATAATATGGACACCCTTATGAATTCACTTCTAGTTTGCTGAAAAGATTTATCCTGTTTGGTTTTGAAGCAACTGCCTTCATATAATTCTGGAGAAGCCAGTACAATGGGCAATGTTGGTATGGCAAGGCCTGTTGTCAGTACAATGCCAGGTCATTCACTAGCTGATCCCTCCATCATGAGACGCCCTGGGAGTGGCGGTCATGATCTTGCACCAAATGGACGAAATGTTAATTTTGGTGGTCAGCTACCAGTGGAAACTGTTCCAAGGCCTGGACCTGAGACGGTACCTCTGCCACCAGATGCTTCAAGTACTTTATACGTTGAGGGCCTCCCTCCTGACAGCACTAGAAGAGAAGTGGCTCGTATCCCTTTTTGTTCAGAGACACTGCTATGGAATAGTATTACTCCCTCCGGTCCTAAATATAGGACATAGTTTGTAGTGCAATTTACACTACAAACTATGTCCTATATTTAGGACCGGAGGTAGTATTATGTTTTCATCTTTTTCTCTCAGACCTAAAAAGTGTTTGGCAAATTGCCAAACCTAGGTTTCAAATCTAGGTTTGCGCAACCCGAGACAAAACTCTTCTCACACACTTACCTCGTAAATTGTAAAAACTATTCTCAAAAGCTAATCCAAACACACACCTAGTTTGTTTCAATTCAGTGTTTCACTTTCCTTAATATATAACCTTTAGATATCTTCCGCCCTTTTGTTGGATACAGAGAAGTAAGGCTTGTCACTAAAGAGTCCAAAACTGTAAGTGGACTCTCGTTCTCTTTGGCCATTGCTTGTAATCGTGTTGTACTAGTTGGCAGTTCTAAAATCTTCATGTTCAAATGCATGTTTTTGGCAGCGTAGCGGAGAACCTCTTATCCTTTGTTTTGTGGATTTTGCAAATCCAGCTTGCGCAGCAACTGCTTTGAGCGCCTTGCAAGGTATGAAAAAATGGGTAGCTCTTATTGTGATTATTGAACATTAATTACCTCAGCATGTGATGGTTTACGTTTTAGTTTTGAATTGCCTCATATCACCGGGCTCCAGACAGACACATTCATGATACTGTAATGTTGCAAAGAATGCGAGATACATGAGGACTTATCTTGTTATTTATGGAGACTTTTAGATAAAAACTCGGTGCTTAATGATTTTCTTCACATAAAAACTTGCTAATTAGTTAATTTGCCGACTTTTTTGTTGTGCGGCACGCAGGTTATAAGGTTGATGAACTCAACCCCGAGTCTAGTCACTTGCGCCTTCAGTTTTCTCGGTTTCCTGGACCAAGAACTGGACCTGGACATCGAGGTAAGAGGTAAGCAAGATTGCCTAGGGAATCTGAATGAAAGCACACCATAGTGATCATCTTCATACATCATTTTCATGGATCAAAGATACTTCTCATGCAATTTTTATCACCCCTCCGGCCTACGCTTTGTTGTAACAAGGATCCCCTGAGGTGCTCATAAAATCTAACGAGTGGATACTTCTGGGATGTCATATCTAAATTCACCTTGTGTTACTTAGTTTATTACTTTGCTGAATATTAACTTGTTAGCTGATTTATGTAGGATCTGCTTTTTTATCGGCTGAATAAATGTTTCTTAAAATCATTCTATAGTTCTAGTGTTGGTTATGGTAAACATGAAAAATGTTTTAATGTTTTTTATCTTGTATATTCTAGTGTTTTTATTTAATGGTGATATTTGCAGGTTGTATTTTAAGTATTATATTATTTATTATTTTTCAAAAGCACTGTATTGAACAAGGTATTAAAACCCGGACCGAGTATTGAACCGGTTGGGGTACTGGGTTAAGGGTTAGTGGGTCAGACCGGGGCCAAACCGGGACCAAACCGGTGAGAAATTGTAAATTTTAGACTTATAGTATGAAATTTTAAAGGAAAAATTTAAAAAAATTTTTTTTTTAAAAAATAGGTAACCCGGACCGGACCGGTTTACCGGCTGGTTCGCCGGTTTCCGGGCCAGACCGGCTGGTCCGGTCCGGGTTTCATTACTCTGGTATTGAATAAATCAAATTATTGGAATTGATGATTTAATGCAATATTGAAATGAAATGTATTAATCAATGATTTATCTATAAAATTGTTATTAAATATCACTTCGCTCGTCCGTTTTGTTTTTTTTGTTTGGGGGGGGGGGGTGGTTTCCGTTTCTGTATTTCTTAATTTTTTGGGGTCCTTTTCCCCGCTTCTGTTGTCACTCCTGAACATAGGCCAATATATTCGCATATCAAGAGAAACTAGTTATGAGAAAAAACCCTAATTTTCTTGAAAGGTATGCAAACTCTTAATTCATTTTAAAATATATTATTAATCCAAAACCAAGCATTCTTAGATATGCTAAAATTAGTTATGAACTCGAAGTTATGGTTATAAGATGTCAAACTCTCCTATACATGTCAAAGTTATGCATCTTAAAATTATAAGTTACTATTATCAGTTTTTTAGTTTCATAATTGATTTTGACATGCACAGAGGTGTTTGTTTTGGATTCATGATTCTGGCCTGTATATGGGGTGTTTTGGATATTTTTCAAGAAAATGGTTTTAGCTCAGTTGATTTTGGCATGTAATTGATATATAATTCCCTCAATTGGGTTAATGAAAATAATTGACATGAATCGTTGTTCTCGAGAGAATCGCTCAGCCAACCCAATTTCCAGTATGGAATGAATAGTTTGGTAACATTGATATTGGCCCAATTTGTTTAAAATTAAATAAAAAAAGTGATAGTAGTTAATTTGCTGATGAGGGAGTTCATTAGCATATTAAAATCAGTTAGAAATAGATTCATTTCCACCACATCCTCGTTTATTTCAAGGTTTAACCTAACAAATTCCTCTAATTATCCAGAATTATTTTTTCCTAATCTTAAACAATTAGGCGATCATGGAAACTTCACTCTTTGCTCATCTATATAACTTTCAAATAATAATTTGCTCAATGATCGAGTCACAAATTTAATAATCGGGACGAATGATCAAAATAATAAATTGCTCGTAGGATTATTGTATGCTGCAAGGATAAAAGTGATATGCCTCAATGTTATAGGGTGTGTTTGTTTCACCGTTGAAACACCCAATCGGTCGATTGGCACACTCAATCGGCATTATACAGTGATTTTGCATTTTGTTGATGTTTGTTTTGGTGATAGATCAACAGAAAAAAGTTAGAAAAAGTCCCGATGGAAATAAGCTCTGAATTGAAGCTTATGGGAGTGATGACTTCTGTTTGGAGGAGTATTTTCATATTTTTGGGATAAATGAGATACTCAAAATCACTTCTAATCATAAAGCTTCTTTTATAAAAAATGTTCTAAATAATTTTCTCTTTATTTAGATAGTAATTTTCTGCTAATTAGAAAATACTTTGGGATAAGAGTTTAGGCAAGTTTTGAGTTTTGTCAATATATGACTGTAGAAATGTAGAGAATAATTAATAATTAATTTTAATCAGTTTAAATTTATTATTCAGTTGTTTTATGATTTTATAATCAATTTATTTTTATAAACATGTCATAAATTAGTTTCTATATGGTGTTTTTACCCATTAAATTTAGTTTAAATAATTTATTTGGATTATTGGAGGTATTATTGAGATTTTAATCGGTTTATTTTGTTAGATTTTGAGCTATGTGAAAATATAAGTTAGGATTTAATATTTAAATTAGAGTTTGATATAATTTATAAGATTTAAGCTTGAGGTGCACAGTAAAAAAGACTTTTGGAGTGTACCAATTTAAATTAGAGTTTGATATAATTTTATTAAAATTGTACCATTACCAAATTTTCAAAGTTAATTTTTGAGAAAATTGTGAAAAAATCTCTCCGTGTGTAGATATCTTCCCAGGTCTCATTGGCAATTAAGTTGCTAATGAGGACTTTTTTCACAATTATCCCTTCATTTTTCATAATTTTTTCAATTTTTTTCTCTTAATTAATATAAAAGTTACTTATGCAAAAGTCAAACCAAACATCTTAACTTTTACATAAGTTACTTATCCAATCGCTAATCCAAACACTCATCATTTTACCAATCTAACTTTTTTCCAATCTTAAGATTCCATAAGTTTAAGTAAAAATAAGTTACTTATCCCATCGCCAAAACAAACACACCCATAATCACCCCCAACTAAATCAATATAGTTTTCCATAGCCTTCCATTAAAAATAAATAAATAAATTGTAATTTAAACTTAAATCCTTTAAAAATAAATGTAACACATAACTAATAAGAATTGAGTACAATGGAAGGGGTTAGATGTACCCACATTTAGTGTTGCACAGTCTCTTAAATATAATTGCTTCTAATTAAACGATGCTCATACCTTTTTTTTTTTTTTTTTTTTTAAAAAGCAACACGTAGAGTCAAAGTTTATGGGGAAGCTAGTGGATTGCATAGCTAGGGTAGGATAAGGTGCTATTCATTCATGTGGTCCAAACTTTCGAAATTGGTGTTCATCTCTCGGAGCCGCCTCGCTGCCATCTTTTTTTCAAAACAATTAATTCAAATTTAAAATTGGTAGCTTTAATTAAAGCATTTCAACAAAGAATAATTTATTAATTAATTATGTTAGAATATTTTAAAATGAATGGATGCATTTATTGTAAAGTCATATCTTTATAAATTAAGAAATTTATGTGAATGGTTGTATAGGAAGCAATAATACTAAAGGTCACCATAGTTATATCTCTTTAGTTCCTTAAAAAACATATGAAAAGTTATAACTAAAGGTTTTTTTGTTAAAGGTTATGTTAGTTTTTAAAAAATCCTTACATACTATAAAAGTGTAATTCTTCATGTATTTGTTCATGAATCAATATATGGGATTCATGGATCTATCAAATAGTTCTAACTTTTAATTGAAAAAGTGTTGCTTCAAGAAACATTACTTTAAAGGTTTGTTCGGTGTGAGGGATTTGGAGAGGAGGGGAGGGAAGGGAAAATCTTTATAAGTTGAATTTTAAAAGATTGAAGAAGTGGGATAATAAAATTTTAATAAAGAGAATATATAAGATAAAAAAGTAAGAAAAATTAATTAAAAATTTTTAACCCCACTTCTCTAATTTTTTTAAATTTAACTCAAAATTTTTTTTCTTCCACCCACTTTTCCTACCCTCCCCTCAGATCAAACAAGTCCTAAGACATCACTTCATGATTTATAAATATCATTCATCATCACTGCATTTATGACATAGAACAAATCATATATATCGTATTACACCACACAACAAGAGATCAAATTTATTACCTCCATTATTGATTGCACATAAAGATAAAGTTAAATTATCATTTTGTAGAAGTTATTGTTGTTGTCTTTGCTTGACTGTTAGGAGTGTAATCCATACTCAAGGATCTTCATTGTATTTTACAAAAAATTCACCCATCAATCCAAAATTGCATACTATAATATAAGAAAAGGGTAGGGCGAATCAAGACTAAAAGATAAGTGTTACTGACTTGTTAAAGACATTGTGTACCGTTTTCTTTTTCATGGTTTCTTCTTATACTCCTCAACAACTAGCCCCACCAACAAATCATTCAATGGAGATAATGAGACATGACTAACAAAGGAACAAAGACGTGAAATTGGGAAAGGGGAGAAAGGGGAAAAACCGTGGGCTTTACCAGTCTTTGTTTTCTAAATAATGTTTATGTCATGATTCTTGAGGACGGCTTCTAATTGAATATGTCTCGTAATCTCACTTGACTAACAATAAATGATTCAAAGGAACCACCAACCAAGTTTTGCTTAGTGCTCTATTAATGATGCGTGTAACCTTAGGCTTCAATGGGAAAAAGACACTTAGTTTGGTCTTTGATAAATATATGAATGATTACTTTTTTTTTTTTTTTTACCATAATGCTTAATTTGATGTATATAAATATATATATATATATATATATATTTTTTTTTTACTTTTAGTTTTTTTTTAAATGCTTATAAGACTATTCATTCATCTCACACTTAAATGATGGAGAATTTGTTTAGAATGGAGATTTAAGCTTTTAATAACAGTTTTTCAATCATGATTTATGGTGTCTGAGATAAATATATACTATATGAAAGGAATTTTACTTTGGTTTATACAAACGTGCTCATGATAAGCATCTTTAAATAAGCGCATAGTCTCTACTGTTGATCTCAACGCCATTTTAAAAAAAAAAAATAATTAAATGCCTGAGTGAAAACGCGCAGCCATTAAGAAAAGCTTTGGACAAAAAACGTTTAAAAGAATGGCCTAAGAGTACTTTGCAAGAGGAATCTAAACTCTTATTTGTTTACTTACCATCCTTTGGTTTTAAACTTTCGCATATAAGTGTAGCTAAATTTTATACTCCTCCGGTCATAAATATAGTAATGCATTAGAGAAAGAGTTTATTTTATTCTTAAATATAAGATATCAATTCATTTTATCTCTTAAATTTAAAGGTATATTTTAAAAACCAACACATATTTCTCACAAATAACTAACTTAGCTAATTTCTTAATCTCTACAAATTAATTATCTAGCTTTTTCATTTAAAACCAGCTGAAGATGATTAACCTAAATTAGATAAGAGTCTTATTTTATATTTTACGTCATATAGATAATATATATATATATATATATGAAGAACAAAATTATAAAAATGTCCAAGTTGATCTCTCGGCCCTTTTTACAATAATCTATTAATTATATTATATAAATTAAAAATCTTAATTAAAATTAATTAATATTTTTATAATTTTAAAATTATTCTTAATAAAATTAATTAACTAAAGAAGGTTATTTTTTTTTTTATGAAATATAAATGTATTTATGGCGAAAAGGTATAATCTACAAAGTATCTCAATAATATACATACTTCCTTCAGAAGGTAAGAGAGTCCCCAAAAAAACAATATTCGTTGTAGTAATGATTTTAATATGAGATTGTTTTACTAATTTACAGTGTATAGGAAATGTAGTTGGATGATTTATCTGTTGTTTTTTAAGGATGAAGGTTATAACATCTCGGAGTGCCAATAACTACAGTTGTAGGACTTCAACTAGTTTAATTCGCGGGGCAAACAGCCATTCATGGAATTTAATTGCTATGATCAAAATATACCATAACATATATACTTCTCTTGCCTCTTCTTAAGTTGTTTATACTGAAGATAATATCCCACTTGGTTGAGCAAATCCACTGAAGACGTCTTTTTTTTTTTTTGATCTTTCGATACCCCCGGTATCCGGCGTGAAGACGTCTTCCCCCCCTCCTGTAGGCGCTGTTCTTGTAAAGCATCGTTGGCTTTAGGTTGTTGATGCAATAATTGGGATGTAGCAGTACTTGTTTTAGAATGAACCATTCTGATCACTTTCTGTGGAGATATTATTTTACCAGTATGACAAATTTGATTTTGGACAAACCACAAGGATTGTAGTAATTGGAAAAGCAAATATGTTACGAAGTTACTAGGATCTTAGTGCAACCACAAAGATCCTAGTAACTTCATGACATATTTAAAGGAGGTTATTTATTTAACTAAGAGTAAGGAATATCAAAACAAATAAAATTTCAGAACAGAATTAAATACTTTAAACAAAACGCCTTGTAAATTGTGACAATGTTCTTGTAACAAGGAATGAAGGAACAAGGGAGCAATTGATAAACATATCACTTGAACCCCTGTTATAAGTTACTTTCAATGGATTTCATTTGAATTAAGAAAGTCTAAAAATTAATGGGGCACTATTCTAAACTTGAGAAATGAGAAATTGGATGCTTTAAATAAAAGGAAAGAATCACCAAAATCAACAAAAAAGAAATGAATATAAAAATGAAAGCTAACCACAATCAAAATATTAAATTTAGCACTTTATGGGGGGGGGGAAAGTAAAGAGGGAGACATGAATTTTCTATATAATTAAGTAGATTATCAATATCCATATAAATATGAAAAAAAAAGTAAAGAAGGGAGCATGAATTAATATATTTGCTTAATCATTCTAATATGAAAAAAATATAAATAAGGAAATAAGAAAATATTAGGAAATAATATCGGATGCTGATGTCACTATTTCTAAATCAAATCAATATCCATATTTTTCATCAATAATTAAGAAAAAATCAAATCATTTTTAAATATAATTACTTAATCAATCAATTATGAAGAAATATAAAAAAGGAAATTAGGAGATAATCATCTATAATGTGGGACGATGATATCACTATTTCTATATCCAAATCATCAAATCAATAATTTATATCAATAAAAAATAAAATTTAAGAAATAATCAAACCATTTTCAAGTATGTTTACTTAATCAATCAATTTTGAAGGAATATAAAAAAATAAATTATAAAATTGTCACCAATATATAATAATTATTGATTAATGGATCCAACTGAATCTCCCGGTATTTATAATGTTTTTTTTGCAAAAAAAAAAAAAAAACTATGATTTTGAATTATAATAACTCCTTAATTTATGGACATAATTTTTAATTGTGTTAACTCCATGATTTAGGCCAACAAAACTAAACAATAATTCATATTGGAGAGTGTTGCAGGTTTCCAATACATTCACAGCACTGATTTCATTTTCAATGTCTGTTTCTTTTTTTTAAGCAATGACATTTTCTAGTTTCACTCTTGTGATAAGGGTCTTAAATATTAGTCTCATCAATATTTATCGCAAGCAATAGATTTGGAACTTTCAATATAAAAGTATACCTGCCATTTAAAATAAATGATTATAAAATAATTACATTATTTATTATGATTAAAACTAAATATTGCTTATTGTGCACAATAAAAAAATTGCCTAACCATAAAGACTAAATTATATAATAAATATTACATACCTCACCTCGTAAAGTAATGCTTTAGAATTATAAACTATCCTTATGTGCTTTTAGAAGCTTCGGCTACTCAAAATGTTATATATGAACTCTCCTGTGCAATGTATGGGTGGCAATACTTCTTTTATAATTTTTTAATTTTACCTATATTAAATATACATACATTAAAAATTGGGAAAATAATTGTGAGGTCCTAAAGACCATAAAAAATTACAAAAAAGTCCCAAACCAAATTCTTCTATAAAAAAAGTCCCTATAGACTTCATTGTCGGAATGTGAAATTACTTTATTACCCCCATTGAATAAAAAAGGAGAGGAACAACATATGCCTTTTTTTACAAATACTTATGCCTTTTTTGACAATTGGATGAACTATTTTGACAAGTTCATTTTCTTCCCTAGAGAAGTTTTGAAATTTCAAAGGTAACTTTGAATTTCAAACAAATTTCATTATTTTTTTTTTTCCAATTATAGATGATATGATTCTTCGAAATTCCTCATAGGTTGTGCCTTCCTTTATGCATTTTGTTCTTACTAGGGAGGAAAATAAACTTGTCAAAATAGCTCATGCAATTGCCAAAATAGACATATACACTTGTCCAAAAAGGCATATGCACTTATCAAAATTAGCGCATTTAGTTTTGAAATTTCAAAACTTGCCAAGAGAGGAAAATGAACTTGTCAAAATAGTTCATCCAGTTGTCAAAATATGTATAAGCACTTGTTAAAAAAGACATATGCACTTATCAAAATTGGCACATTTAGTTCTGAAATTTCAAAACTTGTCCAGGAAGGAAAATGACCTTGTCAAAATAGGCATAAGCACTTGTCAAAAAAAGAATATGCACTTGTCAAAGTAAGTTATGAAATTTCAAAACTTATCCAAAATAGCTCATGCAGTTATCAAAATAAGCATAAGAACTTATTAAAAAAGGCATATGCACTTGTCAAAATTGATACATTTAGTTCTGAAATTTCAAAACTTGTCCAGAGAAGAAAATGACTTCGTCAAAATAGCTCATCCAGTTGTTAAAATAGGCATAAGCATTTATCAAAAAAAGCATATGCACTTGTCAAAGTAGAGACATTAAGTTTTGGAATTTTAAAACTTCTCTAGTGAGGAAATGAACTTATCAAAATAGCTAATTCAGTTGTCAAAATAGGCATAATCACTTGTTAAAAAAGGCATCTACTGTTCCTTTCCTTTTTTATTCAATGAGGGTAACAAATTAATTTCACATTTCTAATTAATTACAATGCAATTCCTAGAAACTTTTTTTATAGGAGAATTTGATTTGAGACCTTTTTTTTTATTTATAATTTTTTATGATCCTTAGGACCTTACAATAATTTTTCCTTAAAAATTTAATAACATGCACCAACATTTAATGAAGAGTACAAGGGGAAACCAGTGACAACAGATAATGATGACATGCCCTTATAATTATAACCCAAAAGTTTATTTTTCTTCACCTTTATAAATAATACCAAAGTGATATATAATGAGAGTAAATATCAACACCTTTGTGAGGGGAAAAAAAGAAAGTAAGTGAGTAACGCTTGTTTAGGTTTCTTAATTATTTATGTAGAAAATTGCAGATTATTGTTGTTAATCATGCACATGTATGCCCTGGCAATTTTGGGGTCCAGATATGAAGAAAAATTCGAAAAAGACAAAATGAAATTATAAATGAAGGTGCCCCCACATGCAAAAAGCATTTATTTTCTTTCTTTTGCATGGCATCTTCAAAAGTATATGCCTAACATGATTATTTTGCTCATCCAAAGTTCACATCAAAGTTATGGGTTAAAAGCACAGTTTCCTTTTTTAAGATATTTAAACTTCAGGTCTTCATCACTAATCAATATGTTTAACAATCGAGTTTCTGATTCTCAAGAATCTTTTTGTTGTCAAATTTTTATACAATTATTTAAAAAGAGAAAAATATAAGAAGAGTGAAAGCAAATTTATCGTAACTTTTAGTATGTGTTTGGATGAAAGAAAAAAAGTGCTTATGGGATAAAATCATAGTTTTTTTTTTTTTTAAAAAAAACCCAAACACCCATTCTTTCTATAAAATCCCACTTGCCAGTGAAATCATAATTTTGATGTCTAAAAAGTAAAAACATAGTTTGATGATAAGCTATTTTTTTCCCATTTGTTTGGTTGGTGGGCCATAATATCCCCATGTGATTTTCTCTTTCTTTTGTCCCTAAAGACACTCTCTCTCTTACCGGGCGTCAACTACTCAACTCTAAGCTAAAAGTTATCCTATCAAATAATAGAGATCTAAAAATATCATCATTATAAATAAAACATTATTTAAAAAAAGAGATATAAAAATACACATAAATTTAAAATAAATAAGTTCAGTATATACTCTCTCTCTCTCTCTCTCAATTTTTTTCTCATTTTCCATGCGATTTGGAAGGAGTGAATCAATCAATTACATTCAATTTTTTTTTTTAAACAATTACATTCAAATTAGAGGATGAAGATAGGATTTACAAAGTTTATCTAAAAACATAATGTGATAATTTTAATTTTGCAGATAAATTTATTTCATTTTTGGTATTTATTATCTTTTATATATAATTATCATAAAAGTTAATGTCCTTTTTAATAATTTGTCAATGAAAAAAGTGATTCTGATCATAATACCCAAACACTATAATTTTATCAAAATCACTTTTTCTCCTAAAATCTATTTTTCTCAAAATCTATTTTCTAAAATCATTTTTATCATTTTTTCTATTGAAACTATTTTCCAAAAACTAATCTAAACACACTCTTAATCTCTCTCCATATCATTAGCTCTTAATTATATTAAAAAAATTAGAATAAAATACATTTGCATGTATAGCAATCATACATTTAGGAGATGTAAATGTTGAACTCTCTACTCTCTAGTCTTTAATTTACCTTTTTCTTTTAACAAAAGAGACCTCAAAGCATCCACAAAAGAAAGTGAATACCACATATAGGAGTATATATAATATCCTTATTAGCATCAAAGCTAGAATGCTAGATATCACGTACATATTTAAAATTTAAAATTCAAATTAGTCAGTAAATTTCTTTTTCTAAAGATGCCTAAACCATACCACTTATATTTTAATTAGTATTCCTTAAGTCCAATACCAACTAAATAGTTCCCCTTTGCAATTCACAATCGAGCATAATGACTTGAAATTTATTGAAGATTGTAGTATTATCTTCTTAACATTTAAACCCTATTAAAATGAATAAACAAATTAAAGAACAATTGAATGAGTGGAAAACAGAGTTGCAGGGAGCTTAAATGAGTGGAGAAAGCCTAATGAAAGAATAAGAAAAATTGTATGCAATTTATTAATAATCATATAGTTTTAAGACTTACAAATAATTAATTAGTTCCGTGCATTTATATAAAACAAAAAATGATTTTTGTTGTTGCCGTGATAATATATATATATATATATATATTGAGGAGTGACATTGATTTTAATATTCAAATTTGAATTAGATAAAAGTTAATTATTGAATTTTGTTCTCATTACTATTTACTATCATATCAATCATCATTTTGAAATGAGCAAAAACAAACACATAGTATGAGATTCTTTTTCCCTATCAGAGAGGGATTATATTGTCATATCTCTTATGTCTTGAGTACGAAAATAACAATTTAGTGTCGGCAATTCATGAGCCTCAAATTTAAGAATTGAGTCCTTGTTAGAGGAATATTATAAAACAGTGATACAGAAAGAATAGAAGTCTAAAATGTAGCTGTGGAAGAGTCAAAGCGTCAACAACAAATAAAGCATTTTTTTTTTGCGCCATTGTAATTGAAGAGAAAATGATGGAGATTGGCAATTAATATTTTGTGAAATATATAAATTAAAGGCACTTGTATTTTTCGCTCAAATCTTAGAAATACCATGACAAGTTGACAACCATATTCCACTGTTTATATTATATATACATATAGTATATGATATTGAATTCCGATTTTACGTTAAAAAAAAAAAAATTCATGTGTCGGCTAGGAGAGCACAGTGAAGGGTGGAGACACCCTCTAATCACGGTATTATTGATTTGCCAAATGTTCATGCTTTGAAAATTATCTAATCATACCCAATCAACTTAAAATATCTTGGTAAAATTAAAATGAAGGACGTGGAGAAAAAGATATTTATTAAAAATAATTATAAAAATTATAATTATTTAGAAGGATTAAATATTATAATATAAATTTAAAAATATTAAATTATCCTTAGTCAAACCTCCTACATTATTTATTGTATTCATAATTAAAAAAATGACTAAAATTAAAGCTGCCCATCATTCACATGCATGTAGTATGATCATATCTTTTTTTTTTCTTTTTTTTTTTCCACCATGTTTCATACTCATGTAAAATCAATACATTATTTAATTAACTATATGGTTCAAACTCTTTTTTTTTTTTTTAATTTTAACTTTTAACAAGTTTCATATTCATATAATCAATAGATAATTTAACTAACAAATATATTATCAAGATGCAATATTTATATTATCAAGTATCAACGTTAATATCAATTAAGCTCCTTTTATAAAAATAAAAAACTAATCTCATTTCCTTTATTTTCAAGATATTATAGATTATTTTATTTTATTTTATTTTTTTAACATTAAATGAATTTTTTAACCCACATAAATTTCTTCTAAAATAAAAATAAATCACATAAAATTTTTCAGTTTAACATATATAATAAATTATAAAAGACCATGATTTTTATTAAAATTATATAATTATATTTTTAATTAATTTTTTTTTATTTTAAAAAATTCTAATTTTGACAAAATTGAAGAGTGTGTAATTTGTTTTCATAGATATCTATGTAAGTTGTGAAAAATGAAAATTTGAGAAAACCTTTATTTAATTTAGTGAAATTTAGAATTTTGTATTAGTTTTAAAAATAGAGTATGAGAGAGAATGCAAAAGATTTCCTTAGGGATCTTTTAGTATTTTTAATTTTATATCTTAGTATTTGGTCCTTCTAAATAATTACAATTTTGATGATCCTTCTCAATAAATATTTTTTCCTCTAGGTCTTTCATTCTAATTTTCCCAATTATCTTTTGATTGCTGCTATTGGAGGCATTCCCTGTCATATATGGCTGAATATTAAATATGGACACATTTTCAACGACAATTCAATTCTTAATTTGTGGAAGTAATCCCTTTTGTTAGATTCAACCTTTATTGGTTCACCTCAACAAATTTTTTTTGTGACTTTAAAACTAAACCCAATTTATACCAGCTTGAGTAGTAGGAGTTTTCATATGTTAAGGAGGGTATACTTTTTGTGCCTTGTTAAAAAAATTTGAGAATTTTAATTTTATTAACCAAAAATAAGAAAAATGCTATTATAAAATACTCTTATTTAAATGACTTCAAACCAGATCAGTTATCGGGAGAAGTAAATTAAATTTAAAAGACAAAAATTTCCAAAATAAAAAAAAATATTGTCACAGCTAATCGAGAACATGGTATCTTATCTCAAAAAAGCTGATAAACCAAACATAATTTCAGTAGATTTTATTTCAAATCCCGTCAATGAGAACGCAGGTTAAATTATTTGGAAAAAATCATTAAAAATTGACTAGATTTAATTCTTTTTTTTTTTTTTGAATTACAATGACAAGAGCAAAAGAACTCTTGAGGCCACGACGGGCCAATACAGATAGCAAAACAACAGAAAGGAACTCTTGAGCCCAAATCTCAGCTGAGATCAGCTAACATTTGGGGTGAACAGAAATCTGGTGGGTACTGCAAAAAAGACAGATCACTGTTCGAATCCAGGGCTCGTTTTGCCAAGACATCAGCACATTTAAAGGCTTCTCTGTGGCAGTGGTGGATCTCTAAATCTCAATCCCTGTAGATTAATTTCCTGACATCCTCCAACTCGTATTGAAGCGGATGATATTGACCACCTGTGTGGAATAGCAGTTGAATTGCTTCCAATGAGTCAGTAAAAAGTTTGATCTTTCTGAAATTCCTGAATTTGCAAGTTTGTAGGCCAATGCTAATAGCTTGAATCTCAGAAGCTGTTGAGCCGAGACTGAATCCCGTATTCTGTTGGAAACCGCAAATCCAAGCTCCAGAGCTATCCCGTACCACTCCTCCAACTACTGAATTCCTATGCTCATCTACTGCAGCGTCCACATTGATCCGAACATAGCCTTCTGGTGGAGCACTCCAACCTTCTGAGTATCTGTCTGGGACTCTAAATATCTTGTGTTTGAACCGGCCCTCTTCTATGTCTTCATGGAGAAAATGAAGCCCTCTGTGTAGTAGTTGGTGAGGAAGGTCAGAGGTTCCTTCAAAGACTCTTCTGCATCTGTTCTTCCAAATTAACCAGCATAGTGAACCGAAGACTCTCAGCCAGGGCCACTGAGACATCTTGCGATCTCCCAGTGAGTGTTGCATATTCCATTGATCCAAACCTGTAGATTGTCAGAGAAAAATCCAGAGTAATAAACAGGGTTAGTACAAGAAAACCACATAGATCTTGCGAACTCACAATCTCTCAGGATATATATCGTTGTTTCCTCACAATTACACTCAAATGGACACTCAGGGTTTATCCTCACATCTCTCTTAGCATGAATTGAATTCGTAGAAACTCTCTCTTGGAACAATTGCCACATAAAAAATTTGACTTTCTCTGGAATAGGCCATCTCCAGATATGTTGCCAGAACGGATCTGCGGGCTCCGAGAGCGACAAATAAATCATAGAATAAACTGATTTGACGCTGAAATTTCCATCAGAAGATTTCCTCCACGAAAATAAATCATTACCAGTTTGGGAAGGAGGAGAGACTTGTTTGATCCTTTCAATCACCCACCAAGGCAAAAACATACTCCATCTCTGGAGATCCCATTCCCCGTCTAGGCCGACAAATTATTTTACCACTTCATCATGATTTAATTCTAAATTAAAACTTATTATACACCCCTTTAACTAACCTTATACTGGAAATTGGACTTTTAGGTGGCCCAACTCCGAAAAGTACACTTCAAAATTAGGTTACGAGTCAAACTCGGCCTCGTACGACCGGCAGTATTCAAATTATTAGTATACTCAATATTTTTTTTTTGCCAATATACTCAATATAATTCTATTAAAAATCAATATGATATAGCACTCTATCTATATCTATATATTTATAAAATCTATTAAACCAATCACTGTTCACAAGCATTATTCACATGTAGTGTTCGTTCAATTTGATTGTTTTACTGTTTATGCTTTTTATTGTTCATACGATTTTATTAATTTGTGTTTTCAAAGTTTGTTTCAAAAATAAAATCTTATAATTAAATTATAATTACAATAATTAATAATTAAATTTTTACTTTCCACCATTTATAGTTCATAAGCTCTGTTTATAAGTCTTTTACTATTCATACGATATGATTGTTTTTCTGTTCATAAGCTTGCCTTTCACTGTTCATACGATTTCATTGATTTGTGTTTTCAAAGTTTGTTTTAAAAATAAAATCTTATAATTAAATTATAATTAGCATAATTAATAATTAAATTATTAATATCATTGTTTTTTTAATAATTTATTTTTTGATAAGCGTTTCTTTTAATAATTTAAAATTATAAAAAAATATTTAAATTATTTTTAAATATGACTTGAATGATGTGCGAGAAATGAAATAAAAATTATTTCTTAAGATAGTCATTATTTTCAAAGTTTTTTTCAAAAATAAAATCTTATAATTTCTTTCCATGTTTATTAAAAATTTATCTGATTAATAAATATATAATTTATTTTGGACATATTATAATTGTATAATTATATTATTTTAATATTGTTCACATGCGTTGTTTCTTCGATATGATTGTTTTACTGTTCATATGATTTTTTTAATTTGTATTTTTAAAGTTTATTTCAAAAATAAAATCTTATAATTAAATTATTAATTTCCACCATTTACGGTTCATAAGCACGCTTTATAAGCTCTTTACAGTTCATAAGCTTCTTTTTTTCACTGTTCATAGATTTCATTGATTTGTGTTTTCAAAGTTTATCTAAAAAAAAAATCTTATAATTAAATTATAATTATGATAATAATAATATCTTTTTATTAAATCTATTCCACTAATCAAGGTTCACAAGCACTATTCACATGTAAAGGTGGGAAAATAGGCTGACTCTTCACGAGCTCGACCAATTTAAACCTCTATTCTATAAAATGTCCATATTTTGAAGCCCCGCTCATTTATTCAGGGGCTCTGGTTAGACTCATGGGCTTCAAGCTTGTTTAACAATTTTTTTATTTTTTTAAATAAATGAAATTAAAAAACTAAAATTAAAAAGACGAATATTTTTAAAGAATTAAATATTTTATCTTTTTTTTTTATAAATAGAATAAGTGATTTGCTTTAAAACAAAATTTTTTACAAGATAGAGACTCTAGTTTCTCATTTTTTTTAATATGTGTTATTAGTTTCTCTTTTTGATATAGTTTGCATAATATTCGGTCTTCTTCAAATACAATTAAAAATTGTTCTTTTTTTTTTTACCTTGCATCAATAAAAATTATTCTTTCAATATTTCATAAGGAAAAATTTCGGGAAATATTAAGAGCCAAATGAAAGATAATGAAGAATTGAGTAATTTTTTTAAAAAAAATCAATTAGAAAACTTTTAATTAACTATAATGTCATCAACAAGCTTCTCTAGCTTTTAATATGAATATAATCAATTTTTCCTTTAAAATGTTTAAATAGCAACATTGTATAATTTGAAAAACATTTCCACTTTTAAAAAATCATTTTTTAAAACAAAACTCAATTTATAGTCATTTAATAAAATTAAAAAATTGAGCCCATAGCCCTATAAAGTTAGTCCTTTTAGGCTCGACTCCTTTTAGAGGTTCTAAATCAAAAGCTCGGCCCTTGATAAGCTCGGACCTAAATGGACCGGACCGATAAACTCGGCCCGATTTCCCAACTCTATTCATACGCACTGTTCGTTTGATTTGATTGTTCTACTATTCATACGATTTCATTTATTTGTGTTTTTAAACAGTGTAATGGAACCTGGACTAGGCAGTTCAGATTGGAAACCGGCCTGTAGACCGGTCTGGTCCGATGACCCTGTCATGTTTGGATTTTTTATTTTTTAAAAAAATCAATTTTTTTTGTTTTTCCTTTAAAATTTCATATTATAAGCATAAAATCTTCAATTTCTCACCGGTTTGGTCCTGAATTGGCTTCGGTCTAACCCCTTGACCTAGTATCTCAACCGGTTCAGTGACTGGTCCGGGTTTAATTACCTTGTTTTGAAAGTTTGTTTCAAAACTAAAATTTTATAATTAAATTTTAATTACAATAATTAATAATTAAATGGGTAATTTCTAACATTTACAGTTCAAAAGCAATGTTTATAAGCTTTTTACTACTCATATGATATGGTTGTTTTATTGTATTAGTTTTTTACTGGTCATATGATTTCATTAACTTGTGTTTTGAAAGTTTGTTTCAAAACTAAAATTTTATAATTAAATTATAATTACAATAATTAATAATTAAATTATTAATATCATTGTTTCTTTTAATAATTTAATTTTTTGATAAAAGTTTCTTTTAATAATTTATAATTATTGAAAATTAGTTAAATTATTTTTAAATATGACTTGGATGATGTGGAAGAAATGCAATAAAAATTATTTCTTAAGTTAAAAATTATTTTCAAAGTTTGTTTCATAAATAAAATCTTATAATTCCTTTCCATGTTCATTAAAAAATTATCAGAATTTTAGATATATAATTTATTTTTAACATGTTATAATTGTTTAAATATATTATTTTAACACTAGTATTTTAACCCTTTCATTCTAAAACTTCTAGTTTCTGATAAAAAAAATTATCAAAAGAGTTGTATGAGATAGAAGATCTACTACATTATGATTTATTTTTACTTATGCATGTTCGCATTTTGGGGTTATGGGTTATTTATTTTGTTAGAATGAGTTAGAATGATTAATTATAAAGATTGAAGTCGTTTTATTCAAGTTTTAATTTAATTATGAAAATTATGATTAAAATAAAACACATAAAATTTCATTGATGTGATAACACCGACATGTAATATAAAAAAATAAAACCCTTAGATTAGACAATAAACTAATCATTTGATTAATGTCCTCATAGATTTTAATCATAATAGTTTAATCAACCCGTGCGTTATATCTCATTCATGCAAAATATAAACTTAATATTACTGTTTATAAGTTGGGAATAGTCTCCTTTATCAAATTTCTTATAATACACAAAGATTCGCCAACTATTTTACTCAAACGAAAGCTGTAATGAAATTAAATGTTTGATTTTTTTATATTAAATTAAACAAAAATTATATAGTAAAGGACTTAAAGACAACACTCAATTCAGAAGACATTGAAAATCGATTAGTTCTGAAATCGAAAAGAAAAAGGTTATAAGTAAAACAGTAAACATTGTTCATGTTGTTTCAAAACGAAGTCTAAAATATTTATATTATACTGCGAGTAATTATTTTTTTGGGAAATTTGATGTTTCATGTCTGATCCTTGCTAGCTGCCCTCACAAGAACCAAGGTTAATGAATTTGGAGGGATACTGGATTAAGGGTCGGTGAATCAGATCAAGACTAAATCGATAAAAAATTGAATATTTTAAGCTTAACAATATAAATTTCTAAAAATAATTTTAAAAAAATAGAAACCCAGACTGAACTAATCTATCAACCAGTTTGTTGGTTTTCGGGTCGAACCGACCGGTCCAATCCGGCGGCTCGTGAACCCCGACAAAAACATGTAATTGCAGCATATTATAAGTACTGCACCGGATGAGATTATAGCCGTCGATCTTGTTTTATCGTTCCGATCATGTTAGGTGGTGGTCTCCTCTGGAATCTTCACTGGGTCCCACTGTACCTTTTTAGGTGTCGGCATCCATTCTTGCGCTCATGAAAGATCTAGTCCTTTCATTTCAATTTATTATTTTCCCATAAAAAATTAAGTCTCAGATCTAAGATTGAGATCACTGGTTAAATTAGTATAACCTTCTACTATTAGTTTAACTAAACATTCATCAAGTTTTATTTAATTACTATTACATGATTCCATCTAATTAATTAAAACTAGTAGTCTCTCCACATGTCATTTCTAAATCTGTAAAATTTAAATCTTCAATCCTATTAAAGATAATTCATTCATTTTTTTTAAGTCATATATCAATAAGGAGATGTTTTTTTTTCTTGATGTACTGATTCCACAGAAAATTAATTATACAAAATTTTCTGCTAATTATTATTTTCGATTTTAAATAAATAAAGAATTGATGGGTTAGTTACCTGAAATAATAATAAATAGCGACATTATTGGCTAATGGGCGATTATGGTCGTAAAGCGGTAAAGGATAATATTGGGCACTTGGACGAATTATATTGATATGACAGATAAAAGTGACACGTCATTTAACGATGGCCTTATTAATTATTTTATTATCCACCATAATCGATGCGAATTTGATCCTATAATTAATGTATGGTGTATTGTATTATTCTAAACAAAAGACCTACACTATTTTCACCACTAGTATTCAATATTACGGTTTTTTTATTCCCAAAATATTAAAATAATGTAACTAGATGGTTAAAAAACAAAGGATGGTAACTCTTATCTTTTGAGAGATCAGTGAACTGGTGGCACATGCGATTCAAATTAGATCATATATAAGAAACCGACATTTTGAATTATATAATAGAGTTGTTATCATATAGTCAAAGCTTATTTGTCGGTATCATTATATGAAATATAAAACTCAAATAAAAGGATTTCTGATTAATTAATACAAGGAACGTGATGACATGATGTGAAGCATTCCTTTAAATGTATAATGACTTACAGGTTGGCAAATAGCCAAATAGTAAAAAGGTGATGGTGAAGTTTGGGTCCTATGTTGCTTTTTGTAGTCTATAATCTATGCAGTCAAGCACTTATCCAACTCAAAGGGACCATATCATGTACACTTATACAGGGTAATTTAATTTGTTCATATTCGTAGATTATTAATTAATTTGTTTGATTATTATTTCAAAATTGGTAAATTAATTCTATGGCGAGTGTAATCAATTTCAATTAAGAATCCAGAGTTGTTAATTAAGAGTTTCGTGTTGTTATTCTGAAGTGGCGAGAATGAGAGCTGAAGGGCAAAATCGTCTTTTGACGCCCCCTCACTGTTCATCTGTACTGACACGGTACTAATCCGAGATTTTGGAACTCGGAGTACTGAATTGGCATTTCCCTATTTCAGAGATAGTTTTCTGGGATTTTCCTTATATATATATATATATATATATATATATATATATATATATATATATATATATATATATATATATATATATATCAGATGTGAAAAAAAAAAAAATAGATGTGCCAAAGACAATTCAAACCTTCTGTGAGCATTCTACTGTCTTCTTTTTCAATTTAGGCATATTGATTGATGCCGTGTGGAATTTCAAAATAAATGTGCATGCTAAGTTGCTAATGTTTATATATTTTCTTTCACCGACAATGTTCCTCTTTACTGCGACCGTACCAGTTTTCAATTGTCAGATCAATAATATTCTGTGTATTTGAGAGCCAATTTTCTTATTAGTTTTGTGTTTACAAAAATTGCTAGTAAATTTAAGAAAGTATGATTACAAAAACATATCAAATTAAATGTAGCTTTCGTAAATCCTAATGGCTTCAAAAGCTAATAATAAATCTCATAAAACTATAGTATAACTCTAAATTAAAGTAAACCACCGACTAATGAACATTAGTAGTAGCGAGGAATAACATTGTTAAAGATGGCCACGTATATGATTATTTAATTAAACTTCCGATTAATGAACATTATGACCAAACATCGTTATTTAAAGTACAAATAATAGCTTTTTTTTTTTTTTTTTGCTTCAAAAAGAAAAAAGCTAGTTTGTGTATTTCGGCCTGAAACAAACTTGTTATTGAAAGTTTAGCTTTGAAAGACAACTTTGAAAGTTTTTACGGGAAAAAAAATGTTTTGCAATCGTAAGCCTTCACCAAAATATTTTATGACATTAAATAGCTAATCAATTTTTTCTGTCTCGTTAAGCTAATTGCTACTATTGATTATTCACTTATCAACTGTTATACACTTATGTGTGTGTGTGAGAGAAATCTATTAAACGAAAGGTATATCCTACTTAGCAATCTTGCTTGTATAGCAATATAAAGCAAATCAAATTCTGGGAAGTACTATTTTTTTTTTTTTTTGCCAAATAATTCTGGGAAGTACTAAACTGATATGAAAAAACTAGATTATGGCACCTATCTTGCACGAAATTATTTAAAGCACATCATAGTATCATACTGTTTATAGTTTTAAAGTAATGTTTTCTAACAAAATTTGTATTGGATTATAGATATACTCCCTCTGATCCTAATTATAATATAAAGTTGACTTTTTTAGAGAAATTAAGAAAGCTAATTAAATTATTTTAGAGTATTTTTATTTTTATTTTTTCCTCCAAACTAATTAATTTAACTATAAACTGATATATAATCTAAATATACTAAAAATATAATACTCTAAAGTAATTTAATTGGCTTCTTTAATTTCTCCAAAAAAGTTAACTTTATCTTATAATTAGGACCAGAGGGAGTATTATGTTATGTATGTATATAATATTGTAAACTATGGTATTAAATTAATAAGTATTTTTTCATGTCTGGAAAACGAAATAGGATTTTCATGAATAGACTGATATGTATCATACATCATCATTCTGTAACCAAAGCTATGAGCAAAATCGTTTTTTGTTTTTTGCTCAAAAGGAAAATCGTTTTTCAAATAAATCTTCTGCCAAGAATTACGTTATATAAAATTATATCCAAGACCCAACATATATTGATTTGTTTGGACAACATAGTTACCCCACATGCTTTAAATAATCTATTTAATACAGAGCATCATAATTCATGAATGCTTTATGTAACATACATACATACATATATATATATATATATATAAAGCAATCATGTTTTAGCTTCCCCTACCCCTTGTTCATATATTTCTGTACTGTTGTTCTTTGTTTATTACTTTTTTAAAAAACGTCACCGACACTTGCATGACACTGTTACTTCTCTCCTCCTCCCCCTCTTGACCCAAAATAATAGTAATAACAAAAGATTAACAAGTTTCAATCATGCAGGCTTTTGGACATGTGTGCGGTTGTGTGTGCAAGCTAGATAGATCTATTGAAGTAAAAAATAACCATTTAATGTAACAAAAGAAGGTTGTGTTTGAATATTTCAATTATTACCTATAATGGTTCCAAAATCAAAAGACTTAAACAATAAAGATTATTGTCTTGCTTTTCTCTGCAAAGCAAACAGAGGTATATCAATTTATATTTTATATTGCCAGCTTTATGCCTTACACCTTCTTTTTCAAGATCTAAATCTGCGTTTCCAACCCCACCACTCTGGATCCCAATGTCTTAACAAATCAATCAATAACCCTTTCTTTTTTTTTTTCCTGCATCGAAAATAACTCTTTCACATTTTAAAAAAACACCAATGTGTTATGAATATTAAATATGTGGATGTCCATTGACTCATATTACTCTTCCAGTCAACTTGACATAAAGAAGAAAAGATGACTTGATACAAAGCAAAAGCAAAAGAAGACAAGGACATAAAGAAAAGCAAAAGAAGACAATGACATAAAGACGATATAAAGTAACTATGGTCATTTAAATATAACCATGGTAATACAACCAGGGTTAGATTTCTGCCTCTATATAAAGGGCTGTAATCGATTGTTTCAATTGAACTGAATGAGAACTTCTCTCTAACTTCTCTCTAGAAATTCTATAATCTTTTCTTTGAATTCTATCAATCTTCTCTCTTACCACATATACTTTTATAACACGTTATAAGCACGAAGCTCTAATAGAAGGTATGATCTTCTTATGGTTTCTTTAATGATTATATATATCCTGTTTTATTTATAGATCTGGGATAATCTGAGCCACTATATGGAATTAGAGAGATACTTTTACCGATTGTTATATAACATCGGGTTCCATGGTTAAGATTGGAGATCGTTATTGTTTTATATACAAGTTCTTTTATATTATTATTATTATTATTATTATTATTATTGTTATTATGGTCAGAAGCCATACACACATCTGATTCTTGAAATTATGACCAGAAGTCATAATGTTTTAATTTCTTATAATATGGCCAGAAGCCATATCCATTCTTATTATATAGCCAGAAGCTATATACATTTTTCATCTTATTATATAGCCAGAAGCTATATACATTTTTCATCTTATTATATAGCCAGAAGCTATATATATTTTTATCTTTTATCTTATTGTATGACCAGAAGTTATGTACAACTTTTATCCTGAAGATAATAGTTAATTCCTCATCTTGAGATTAAATGGCCCGAAGCCATACATGGCCTGAAGTCATGAAATTAAATGGCCCGAAGCCATACATGTTTTAATTTTATTATCTTGCCTTATGAATAATTATCTTTATGAATTTACAGTTATTCTATTTACAGTTATTATATTGCATATTTACATTTTCATATTTTAATTATTTTCATTTATTTCTTTAATTAGTTTGAACAATGGCAAACATGGCAAAACTTGAAATTGTGGCTCTTGATATTACCGGGAAAAATTATTTATCTTGGAAGTTGGATGCGGAAATTCACCTAAATGCCAAAAGTTTGGAAGACACGATTAAAGAAGGGAATAAGGCATCCAACAAAGATAAAGCCAGATCCATGATTTTTCTTCGCCACCATTTACATGAGGATCTAAAAACTGAATATTTGACAGTGATGGACCCACTTGTCCTGTGGAACAATTTGAAAGAAAGATATGATCACCAGAAGTTGGTCATTCTTCCAAAAGCTCATTTTGATTGGATGCATTTACGCTTGCAAGATTTTAAATCTATAAGCGAATATAACTCAGCTATGTTCAGAATTACTTCTAAATTGAAATTATGTGGAGAAAATGTTACTGATGATGATATGTTAGAAAAGACATTCTCCACATTTCATGCATCCAATTTGCTCCTGCAGCAGCAATATCGTGAAAAAGGTTTCAAGAAATATTCTGAGTTAATTTCTTGTCTCCTTGTGGCTGAACAAAATAATGAGCTTTTGTTGAAAAATCATGAATCCCGTCCAACAGGCTCAACTCCATTCCCTGAAGTGAATGTAGTAACTAATGAATTTTATCGTGGCCGTGGCCGTGGCCGTGGACGTGGACATGGACGTGGACGTGGGCGTGGCTACAGCCGTGGGCGTGGTCGTGGTCGATATCATGGAGGTTCAAATTCCTACCAGAAGTGGGAAAAGACTGATAAGAACCAAAAAGAGGAAAGCAATAGGCATAATAAATATGCTGATAATCCATGCTATCGATGTGGTGGAAAGGGCCATTGGTCTCGTACCTGTCGTACACCAAGGCACCTAGTTGATCTTTACCAAGAATCAATTAAAAATACTGGTAAAAGATCAAATGTTGAAGTTAATCATGTTGATCAGGGCGAGAATTCTGAGTATGGCGATATAGATAATAACTATTTGGATGTTGCAGATTTCTTAATATAATTTGAACTGTTATATTTTATTTAAAGTTGTTTCTATCATATGTATTAATTTTATTTATGTTTTTATGAAGAATGAATTCTATTGGCATCAATCCTGAAGATTTATGTCTCGTTGATAGTGCAACAACCCACACCATACTCAGACATGATAAATATTTTTCCTCCTTGGTAATACGAGAAGCCAATGTTCAGACTATATCTGGTAGTATAAATTTAATTGAAGGCTCCGGAAGAGCTAATATTTTGTTACCTGAAGGAACAAAATTATGCATTGATAATGCATTTTATTCTACCAAGTCTAAAAGAAACTTACTGAGTTTCAAAGATATCCGCAGAAATGGATATCATTTAGAAACAACAACTAAAGATAATAAGGAATATCTTGTCATTACAAATATAGTTGCTGGTAGAAAATGCATATTAGAAAGTTTTCCTATTTTTTCTTCTGGTTTGTATTACACATGTATAAGCACAATTGAAACACATACTATTGTGAACCAGAAGTTCAATAATGCAGACCAGAAGTTTGCTAATATAAACCAGCAGTTTTATAATGTAAACCAGAAGTTTACTAATGAATTTAATGTTTGGCATGACCGGTTAGGCCATCCCGGTTCAATAATGATGCGACAAATAATTGGGAATTCATGTGGACATACCCTGAAGTGTAAACAAATACCACAATCCCATGATTTCTCATGTGCTGCATGTTCCAAGGGAAAGTTAATTATTCGCCCCTCACCAAGCAAAGTAGAAAGTGAGTCTCTCACATTTCTAGAACGGATACAGGGAGATATTTGTGGGCCAATACACCCACCATGCGGACCATTTAGGTACTATATGGTTTTAATTGATGCATCAACTAAATGGTCGCATGTTTGCTTATTATCTTCTCGCAACCTGGCGTTTGCGAGATTACTTGCTCAATTGATCAGATTAAGAGCACATTACCCTGATTATCCTATCAAGAAAATACGTCTTGATAATGCTGGTGAATTTACATCACAAGCTTTTAATGAATATTGTATGTCCCTTGGAATTGATGTTGAACATCCTGTAGCTTATGTTCACACACAAAATGGACTTGCAGAATCATTGGTTAAAAGGTTGCAATTAATTGCAAGACCTTTACTTATGAAATCTAATCTACCAATTTCTGCTTGGGGCCATGCCATTTTGCATGCAGCAATGTTAATTCGCATTAGGCCAACAAGTTATTTAAAGGTTTCCCCCTTACAAATGGTTTTTGGTCAGGAACCTAATATTTCCCACATAAGAACTTTCGGGTGTGCGGTATATGTGCCTGTAGCACTACCACAACGCACTAAGATGGGCCCACAAAGAAAGATGGGAATATATGTTGGGTATGAATCTCCATCAATTATAAAATATTTAGAATCATCTACAGGAGATTTATTTACGGCACGATTTGCCGATTGTCATTTTGATGAATCATTTTTCCCAACATTAGGGGGAGAAAACAAGCAGCTGGGTAATGAAATTAGTTGGAATGAATTATCATTGGCTCATTTTGATCCTCGTACAAAACAATGTGAACTTGAAGTTCAAAAGATAATTCATTTACAGAATTTAGCTAATCAAATGCCAGAAGCATTTACTGACCCAAAGAAAGTGACAAAGTCACATATCCCAGCTGCTAATGCTCCTATTAAAATTGATGTCCCTGAAGGACAACCTGCTATGAATGAATCCAAAGCACGCCTGAAGCGTGGCAGGCCCATCGGTTCCAAAGATAAAAATCCTCGAAAAAGAAAAGGAGCAAAGAATTTAGATGGTCAAGTCGAGGATAATGAAGAAAAATTAGTAGCTCCAGAAGAGCCATCTCCTGAAGAGATATTATCTCCAGAAGAGAATGTTGTAGTCCCAGAAGAGACCCAGGTACCTGATATATGTGAAAATAATGAGATCTCAATAAATTATGTTATGAATGGAATCCGATGGGATAGAAATGAAGTCAACGTTGATGACATCTTTGCTTATCATATAGCATATGATGTAATGAATGATAATGAGGATCATGAGCCAAAATCCATTAGTGAGAGCCAACAAAGAAAAGACTGGCCCCTATGGAAAGATGCCATTAATGCAGAATTAAAATCATTGGCAAAGCGAAAAGTATTTGGACCTGTAGTCCTTACACCTGAAGATGTAAAACCAGTTGGATGCAAATGGGTCTTTGTACGAAAAAGAAATGAAAAGGGCAAAATAACTAGATATAAGGCACGTCTAGTAGCCCAAGGTTTTACGCAAAGACCTGGAATTGATTTTGAAGAAACGTATTCACCAGTAGTGGATGCGACTACTTTTCGTTATTTAATCAGTCTAGCAGTAGATGCAGGACTTGATTTACATCTCATGGATGTTGTGACTGCCTATTTATATGGATCACTTGATAGTGATATTTATATGAAAGTCCCTGAAGGACTTAAGATGCCAGAAGCATCCAATTCAAATTCTCGAGAACAATACTCAGTTAAGTTAAATAAGTCCCTGTATGGCCTGAAGCAATCAGGGCGCATGTGGTATAATCGCCTTAATGAATATTTGTTGAAAGAAGGATACAAAAATGATCCGATATGCCCATGCATCTTTATGAAAAGATCTAATAATGAGTTTGCTATAATTGCTGTTTATGTTGATGATATCAACATCATTGGAACTCCTGAAGAGCTTCAAAAGGCAATTAATTGTTTGAAGAAAGAATTTGAAATGAAGGACTTGGGAAGAACAAAATTCTGTCTTGGATTACAGATCGAGTACTTCAAGAAAGGGATCTTTGTATATCAAGAAACTTATACAAAGAAGGTCCTAGAGCGATTTTACATGGATAAATCTCATCCATTATGTACCCCAATGATTGTAAGATCTTTGAAGGTGGATAAAGACCCATTCCGACCTCGAGAAATTAGTGAAGAAGGTGATGAAGAACTACTTGGTCCAGAAGTACCATATCTTAGTGCTATTGGAGCACTAATGTATCTTGCTAATCACACACGTCCTGATATATCATTTGCTGTTAATTTACTAGCAAGATATAGTTCTTCACCAACACGAAGGCATTGGAATGGAATAAAGCACATTTTTCGTTATCTCAGAGGTACAACAGACATGGGGTTATACTACTCAAATGTATCCAAGCATGAACTGGTTGGTTATGCAGATGCCGGATTTTTGTCTGATCCACATAATGGTAAATCACAAACGGGCTATCTATTTACATGTGGAGGTGCAGCTATTTCATGGCGATCTATGAAACAGACTATATCAGCCACATCATCTAATCATGCAGAAATTCTAGCAATACATGAAGCAAGTCGAGAATGTATGTGGTTGAGGTCAGTAATACATCATATACGTACAACTTGTCATTTATCTTCTGGCAAAATGATCCCAACAATCCTCTATGAGGATAATGCTGCATGTATCGCTCAACTTAAAGAAGGCTATATCAAGGGCGATAGAACGAAGCATATTTCACCAAAATTCTTCTTCACTCGCGACCTTCAAAAGGATGGTGAAATAGATATCCAGCAAATCAGTTCAAGTGAAAATCTAGCAGATTTATTCACCAAGTCACTCCCAGGTACAATCTTTGAAAAACTTGTTCATGATATTGGTCTTCGGAGATTCAAAGATTTCAACTGATATTATCAAGAGGGGGAGTCGATACACGCTGTACTCTTTTTCCCTTATCTAGGTTTTGTCCCACTGGGTTTTCCTAGAAAGGTTTTTTAATGAGGCAGCACTCGACGGTGTATCAATGAATGATGTACTCTTTTCTTTGGCTAGGTTTTTATCCCACTGGGTTTTTCCTAGTTAAAGTTTTTAATGAGGCACATTCATAATGGACATCCAAGGGGGAGTGTTATGAATATTAAATATGTGGATGTCCATTGACTCATATTACTCTTCCAGTCAACTTGACATAAAGAAGAAAAGATGACTTGATACAAAGCAAAAGCAAAAGAAGACAAGGACATAAAGAAAAGCAAAAGAAGACAATGACATAAAGACGATATAAAGTAACTATGGTCATTTAAATATAACCATGGTAATACAACCAGGGTTAGATTTCTGCCTCTATATAAAGGGCTGTAATCGATTGTTTCAATTGAACTGAATGAGAACTTCTCTCTAACTTCTCTCTAGAAATTCTATAATCTTTTCTTTGAATTCTATCAATCTTCTCTCTTACCACATATACTTTTATAACACAATGTTCATTATTCAATAATTTAAGGACATTCTTCAAAACAAGGTAATAACTTTCACTATTGAATTATTGTGGGGTGAAAAGGGTAAACAAAGAAGCTATAAGAAGGGGGAAGCTCTTGCTCCAAAGATCACAACCCAAAACAACTTCACACAATGGGGTCCCTCATGGCCTCTCTCACTCTGGTATTGGCTTTCCTCTTTGTCACCTTCCCTTCTCACACTTGTGCTGATCACTACATCTACGCTTCTCCACCACCTCCCAAGAAGTATCCTCCGGTAACTCCTCCCTACCACCCTCCATCCCCGCCATCTCCGGTTTACCCACCTCCTTCTCCCCCAGTCTACCCTCCACCGAAGACACCATACCCTTCACCATCACCTCCAGTCTACACTCCTCCCAAGGCACCATACCCTTCACCATCACCTCCGGTCTACACTCCTCCCAAACCATCACCTCCGGTCTATACGCCTCCCAAGACACCATACCCTTCACCATCACCTCCGGTCTATACTCCTCCCAAGACACCATACCCTTCACCCTACACTCCTCCCAAACCCTCACCTCCTAAATACTCTCCTCCCAAGCATTATTATCCCTCTCCCTCACCTCCGGTTTACACTCCTCCCAAGCCATATCCTCCGGTCTATTCTCCTCCCAAACATTATCCTTCTCCATCACCTCCCAAATACTATCCTCCCAAACATCATTACCCTTCTCCCAAATACTCTCCTCCCAAACATCATTACCCTTCTCCGTCACCTCCTGTCTACACTCCTCCCAAGCCATCTCCTCCAGTCTATTCTCCTCCCAAACATTATCCTTCTCCATCGCCTCCCACCTACTATCCTCCCAAACATCATCACCCTTCCCCCAAATACTCTCCTCCCAAACATCATTACCCTTCTCCCAAATACTCTCCTCCCAAGCATTATCCCTCTCCCTCACCTCCAGTCTACACTCCTCCCAAGCCATATCCTCCAGTCTACTCTCCTCCCAAGCATTATCCTTCTCCATCGCCTCCGGTCTACTATCCTCCTAAGCATCATCACCATCATCACCCTTCTCCATATCCTCCCAAGCATCATTATCCATCTCCATCACCTCCAGTATACTCTCCACCAAAGGGGCCATACCCTTCACCATCACCTCCGGTCTACACTCCTCCGAAGCCATCCCCTCCGGTCTACTCTCCTCCAAAGGGGCCATACCCTTCACCATCACCTCCAGTCTACTCTCCACCAAAGGGGCCATACCCTTCACCATCACCTCCGGTCTACCCTCCTCCAAAGCATTACCCTTCTCCATCTCCTCCGGTGTACTCTCCTCCAAAGCATTACCCGTCTCCATCTCCTCCGGTTTACACTCCTCCCAAGCCATCCCCTCCGGTCTACCCTCCTCCTAAGCATTACCCTTCTCCATCACCTCCGGTGTACTCTCCTCCTAAGCATTACCCGTCTCCATCCCCACCAGTCTACACTCCTCCCAAGCCATACCCTCCGGTCTACTCTCCTCCTAAGCATTACCCTTCTCCATCACCTCCGGTGTACTCTCCTCCCAAGCATTACCCGTCTCCGTCTCCGTATCCTCCAGTCTACACTCCTCCCAAGCCATCTCCTCCAGTCTACACTCCACCAAAGGCACCCTACCCTTCTCCGTCTCCTCCCGTCTACACTCCTCCAAAGCATTACCCATCTCCATCACCTCCACACAAGCCCTATGTCTATGCTTCACCACCCCCTCCTTACCATTACTAGATAATGGTTTTGCATAGCTATCATCTCTATGTAAGCTTCTTTTCCTTTTCTTTATAAAAAACGTAGCCTTCTTTTCTTTAAAAGTTTAATAGCAGGCAAAATTTCTCAATGTCTGCTACATTCACCAATGAAGTGGGATGGCAATAAGTTTGCTATAATAAAGTACGTGTTGCTCACTAAAACAAAGCTTTTCAAAGCTTCAATTTTTTTGCTTACCATTTTAATAATAAACTCATCAAAAAATTCTTTGGATGCCATTATTATATTAGAGCAAAAATAGATTTTATATGAAATTTTCCTTTTTCTTAAATGTTAAAAATGAAAAGAACAACTCTTTTAACATTTAATTTGTTTGCATTTGTTGACCAAAAGAAAAATTTGGTTGCATTTCATATAAAACCATTTTTGTTGTCAATTGTTATTCTTGGTATTATTATTAGTTATACTGATAGCTAATGATACGATTGAGGGATTCCGATAGCATGGACTAACAAAGCAACAGTTTTCATGTTTAACTTTGCAGGGTTTGAAGAATATGTATTGAGAGAAATAAAGAAAGCGACGGAATGAAGAGCATAAAATCCACAAACAAGGGTTTAATAGAAGCAAAGTTTCCGCGTGTTGTCTCTTTAAAAAAATAATGCTTTAAATATTTTAAGAAAAGTAATTTTTAATTTAGCGAGTTTCTGTCTGTTTCTGCTTGGAGTGGGTGGTGTATTTAGAAAGTGTAAGCTGTAAAGCACATTATGCTTTAATATTATGGTCCCCATTTGAATTATCGCTCCTGTTACTTCAATATCAAAAGTAGTACTTCATTGCATGCATGCATTGGATTCCTTTGAAATCTCTAAACTTTATTGTTCACCGAATCCCCACAAACCCCACCCTTAATTTGCTCGTATTCATGACTTTTCAAATAATTGGCGCTTAATGAATGTGATCCGATTGCGAGTTTAATAATCGCGGGGCCATCTTGAAATTAATGCTATGAATCAAATCAGAACCTCAATAATTTAAAGATTTAATAACTGCTGGTTTATCATCAATGATCAACCTCTATCTTTTCCTTGGTTTTCGAAAAGGGAAAAAAATCCGCATACCTTATTTTGATGCACGCAATTCACTGATTGCGACCTGAATTCCAGATTGGCACAAAAGAACCTGAATATCAGATCCTTTTCAAAATGAAACGAAATAAAACTCCTATTGAAAGTCCCTTAAAAACACCATATGAAGTCAAAAATCCCTAATAGGTCATGTCAACATGTAAAATCCCAAATCCATACTTATGACCAAATATGGATTTTGAATTGTTGGAGCTTTTACATAATTGCTCATCAAATATTTTTTTTAAAAAAAAGGACAAAAGCTTCTCCCTCACCTTCGGCAGCCGAAGGTCTGGCGAGAATTTTTGGCGCCAAGGCCCAATGAAGAGGGGATTTAATTTGATCCCCAACTGTCAGATCCGAAAAGGTGAGTCATTTGATATATATACATAATATATGTGTCTGTACAAAAGAATACAAGTTAACTCTTAAGCCCCGGTGACATGCATTTTACAACTTCTGTAATGCGTTTGACTAGACTTCAATAGATATTTAACATGACAACCTCTTTTAATTCTCAAACTTGTTAGAATAAATGAATTAGCTCAATGGACACCAACCTTTAAGGATCCAAAGGGTTGTCGGGTCTTGATAACTCTATTTTTTTATATTTAAAATATATTTTGAGTATATTTGAAGAATTATCTAGACAAATTTTAAGATATTTCTTGAGATTTTGATAAGATACATGATTTGGGAATTTCATTATAATTACATATTTGTTTAAAAAAAATAGAATTAGTTTTAGTTTTAAATAATTAATATTAATAGTTTAAAGTAAAGAAAAGAGTTTGAGATCAAGTTGTCTTTATTGTTGGTATTATTAGTATTATTATTATTATACTTCTTTTATTTTATCTTATTTTAGCTTGTGTTCCTCTCATTTTCTGAAGCAAGCACGTGGCCACGTGGGAGGACGAATTTCTTTGGATACCAATTTGAAGACTGCTACATGGGACGGCACCGTTTTATAATTGAGAAGAAAAAGACCTAAAAAAGGGCAGCCAACTAGCCAAGTTTCGGAAAACAGAGGCAGAGGTGCGGCTGGTTCTGGGAGAAGGAAAAAGCACTGTTCTGTACTGTTCACCCGTAACCGTGGCTGTAGAGCGTCACTGTTCACCCGTCACTGTTCAAAATACTGTTCATCATCGTTTGTTTTCCTGGAAATCAGAACCAGAGAGGGAGCTCAGAAAGAAACAGAGAACACAATCTGGTGGCGGAGCAATGGGAATCGGAATAACGATGGTGGTGATGGATCGAACGGATGGGATCTCAAACTGTTCTGCATATTCATTTGTTCAAGACTGACTTTTTTTTTTTTATTTTTTTTTTATTTTTATTTTTTATTTTTATAAATATTCTGAATTTTGGGATCAAGGTTTGGGAATAAATCTAAATTAAGTAGACTGTTAAGTACCGGTTTAGGAGGTGTCCTAAATCTATTCTCTAATGTTTATTATATCTTTAGGGTATTAAAGAAAATAAAATGGTGAATTTTGAAGAAAGTGATTATACTTTTAATTAAAATTTCTTGCGAGACAGTAAGCTTGTCATGAGGTTTTAGAAGACTAAATGATTAGCAAAAATTATGAAATTTTACTAGGTGAAAGTAGATATCTTAAGATTTAATTTGATATGTCATATGAATCAATTGAAACCATATACAAAGAGTTATGAATTTTTGAAGTTTGCCTAGTGAAATTGATTCTTTTCTGAAACAGCATGCAAAGATTTAAAATTTGGAAATGATATGCTTCCAACTGACTAAAGTCCATATTTTTCCTTCAAACTAGACTCAATAAGGGTTCTATAGCATTTGGAATCGCTCCGAAACGAAACGATGTCTACAAATTTAGTTATGATTTTTCAAAGTTATGGCATAAAATCTACCAAAAAAGCAATTGTGTAAATTGTGGAATAAGGAAATAAGAGGAAAAATAATTATTTGGCTCATAATCATGTCAAGTGACATCATCTTAAACCAAGAAAAATATATAAAAATTTATTGAGTTTGAACACATGTTCGATTAGGCATAACTAATATCTTGTACATATGGTTGGACTAAATGAATGAAGCCTAGATTGGTTGGGAAGTACACCCTTAGGACGTTTTTGGGTCAAGGAGAAGGAGGAAAGATTAATTCACATGTAATGGTATTTTATGACATAAGTTGGAAGAGGATAAGACTAAGTACAAGAGTTATGTCATGCTTATGTCATAAATCTCATTTTTGTGATAATATTAATTAGAGAAAAGGTGAGATTTTTGTTCCCTCATTTCACGCCTAAGCATAGAGAAAGAGAGAGAGAAAAAGGTTCAAGAAAGACTTAGGAAAGGAGCACAAGGAGGCTAAATCCAAATGTGAGAACTTGAAATTTCAAGAGCCAAACCTTCTTATGTGTGTAGTTCATCTTCTAATCCCTTGATCTTCATGGAACTCATGTGTATCCAAGCTAATCTTCAAGGGAGAAAAGAGAGAAAGTGATGTTTTAGGGAGAGAAAGAGGAGGAATGAAAGGTCAATCATAAACTGTTGCCTAATATCTTGATTTATGTTAGTTGTTGGTGGTTTGGTTAGTTATTGGCTTGGGTTTCATGACTTTATGATTTTGGGAAGCTCATATCCTAAGGGGAAGTGCTGCCCAAATTTAGTCTAATCATGTTTAGAATGTGATTAAGTAGTTCAATAAGTGATTAAAGGTGATAAGAAGGTGTTTTATGGATTGCAATAATAAAACTCTATTTTCTCCAATTTTTAAAGAATTTCGTCCAGATCTGTTTTGGGCTATGTTTGGAATGAATTTTGGTATTTTTGATGATTTCATTATGTTCAAAAAGGAAAATTGTGTAGGGTTCATGTTGGATGCGAAGTGAGAAAAGCCCTAGAAAGTGAAATGACAAAAATAGCCTTAAGATCCTCACATAGGGTCTGCCAGGGTAAATTCGTAATTGGGGTTGGAATTTGAGAAAACCAAGATAAAAAATGGATTCCTTGAGCGAAAATATGTTAGAATAGCTTGGGTCAAAATTTCGGAAAAAGTACAGTCGAACCAGGTATAGTGGGGCTGAGCCGAGGTCTTGGGGGCATTTTGGTCCTTTTTAATATAAACTCATATAACCCTCAGAAACACTATGGAAGTGTCTAAATGGTATATTTGGAATTGTAGGACTGAGTGGAAAGTCGAGCTACGACACGCTTTACGAGGCATGTAATTTGAGGTGGAAAAAGGTTAAGATAGGGAACTTACTTCTCTTGCATGTATTTGATATTTGTGCTGATGTATTAATGCATGTTAATTCTTTACTTGATTATGTGAAACATATATGAATGATTGAAACTCTGTTTCTATTTATACTATGGCCATAAGTATATTGTTTGAAATATTGAGCACGCAAATATGTTATTGTGTGAGCATGAGTTATGCAATGCAAGCATGTCATGCATTAAGCACTTATTTTACATGTATGTTGGTATTATTTTCCTATTGAGATTCGAGATCTCACCCTCCCCTACGAACAATCAAGACAAGAGGAGACAGAAGATTATGTTGAGAACAAAGAAGAAAACCGTACGTGGGGATTGCAGTGGTGGAACGAAAATGGGAAGATGTCTCCATTTCACTGGGATGGGTTTAAACACTCTAGTAGCCCTGTGCGGCCACATAATTTATAATTGTCATGTATGAACTCTTATGGGGAATTTTTTGTAATCATGCACATATTATCAGTATAATTATGCTATTCATGTGTTGCCCACCGATCCGCATATCATTTTCCGCAAATACTTTGAAATAACTGAAAATAAGATGAGGGTTTGGCATTTTCCAACTCATCTTTGTTATCAGCCGTTCACGAGTTAGGACGAGCTGTACTTCTACCGATGCTACCATACCATAATCTGGTTTTGCTATGATGTCGGTTAAAACCATGTTTGACTAATTATCTTTGAACCTAAACTAATTTGTAGATTTGAGTATGTATGTATTTATTAATTTATGTTTAATGTTATTTTGTTTTCTTAACTATGTTATGTTTCGTCTACTTTATGTTTGATCATCATTAAGTATGAATTGGAGAATTTAAATTAGTCTTGGAAGAGGAATGTTGATTGGACAATATGATTAAGCAGTGTGGGGTTATAATTTATTTTAATTTGTCAATAGGATAGGAATATGCCTATTGGATCCATATAATCCTAATAGAGTGAATTTAGATAATTATTGTCTCTTGTGTAAAATAGTTAGGAATAACAATTTTAACTTGAGAGAGGGGTATGAGTAATTGAAAGATACTTATATCTATCTAAACTCTAGATTAACAATTTAACATTAAGTGCTTTTAATTGGATAATTACATGCTCTAAGACTTCAAAAGGAAATTAGCCAGGTTGTTTTTATCAATTGGAATCTTGAAACATTAGATTTACTAATTTTTATTTTGTTTAAATTGATTGTCAAATTCTATTTCCTTATTTAATTTGCTCAACTTAAATGAAAACGGGGAAATTTGATGCTTAGTCATTAATTCAATTGAGTTTTTGTAGGATAACCTTAATTTATTATTATACTATTTTTACTATCCGTACATTTACAACACTTGATTAAATTTTGATAGGATCAGGCCTTTATCACCCCTTGACACCAAGAATTTTTTTTGAACCTTCAGCACCCAGCCATTGAGGTTCAGGCTGGCGGCCGGCTGGCGAGGGGGAAGCTTATCCTTTTTTCATAAAAAAATATTTGAGGGTCATTTTTTCATAAAAAATATTTGAGGGACAATTTTGTAAGGCACTAACACTCCAAAATCTCTATGTGATCATTAGGTATGAATTTAGGATTTTACATGTTATGATGACCTATTTGGATTTTTTGAATTCATATAGTATTTTAAAGGAATTTTCCCACACTCATACCATGATGCAGCATATTTAATTTGTAATCAACACTGTGTGTGTATATATTCTCCCTCCTATTCAAAACATAAGATATTATCAATATATTCACACAAATTAATAAATGTTAGTAAATTTATTTAATATTTTTTAAATTAATAAAATCTACGTATTTTGCTCTTACTAAATAATGTGATTATCAAATATACTTTTATACTTTTATTATTTGTCACATCTCTCCTACAAGGGATAAAAATGAAAAATAATAATTAATTACACATCAACTTTTTATATTTAAGATCAAAATTTTTTTCAGAAGACTTCTTATAATTTGGATTGGAGGGAGTACTTTATAAGTCACTTTTAACGTATTTCACATAGATCAATAAAAACTTTAAATCTCATCAACTTTTCGTTAAAATTCAACATTTTTTAAATTCTACTCTAACTTAATATACACAATACCTTATAAAAACAAACTCCACACCATAATAAAATACAGATAAACTTGTACATTGAAAAAATTTAATGGAATGACTTATAAATACAAAAAAAAACCCCCCGATTGAGAATATACATTTGGAACCTCGCTATATATGTAATTAATTATGTATATATAGCAGAGTATAGGATAATGTTCTGTGCATGTGATTCGTCGAAGGAATTACGGGGGACCATTGGGTAGCTTGTGACTTGATATTTTAGTGTAGTGAACGGTCCAAGTTTAATTAAAAAGGGCAATCGTTGTCTCGCTTCGAAACAAGATAATTCATTTCCTCATGTCTGAACCCAAGATGGTAGGGCATAATACTGTATAAACTGAGGTGGCCATTGCCGGTTTTTATTTCTTTCTTGTTTTTATTTTTTGCTTTATTTGGGGTTTGAGATTCATTGGACTTTTGTTCATGGCATTATTATTATTTTTATTGCTGATGGCTACTTGATATTGTGAACTGTGCCCGTAATTAATGTAACTAGAGGACACGATCAAGAGTACCCGTGTACATTATTGTGGTCCTACGACATGTGCATGCATGTGATGTTGTTTAAATATATTGATAACTAAAAGCATTTTTAAAGAAGAATTCTTAAGTATACATGGCAGCGATAGCTTTGGGATAAATTAGAAATGGTTTCTCTAACTCCTTTTCATGATAAAAAGCTTGTTTCATATATTAAAAGCCATCTCTGGCTAAAAAATGATACCACATCCCGTTTTTAATATAAGAGCTAGTTTTTTTATTTTGGCTAGTTGGAGGTTTAGATTTAATTCAAAATATTAAGTCTCAATTCATTTTATCTCCTATATTTCATTTTCATGTCACATTTATTTAAATTAACCCATATATTTCATTTTCTTAACCTGCCCAAATTTATTAAATACTCGCTCCGGTCCTAAATATAGGACATAGTTTGTAGTACAATTTACACTACAAACTATGTCCTATATTTATGACCGGAGATAGTAGCTCTTATAATATAGAGCCGACTATACGAGGGAGTATATTAAGAAGCCTCCAATATGCTTGGAACAGTAATCAATTTCTGTGTCCCTTGAAATGATCCAACGATAGCCATACTCATGCTTAAATGGGCCGCTCCACTATCAAACTCTCACTATTCAGTCCACATCCAAATTGCAATATTGAGAGGGCTGTGGCAACATGAATAAGAGATCCACGAGGCTAGCCGACGGATTAGATTTCTCAGCATGCGTGGACGGCCAAGATTTGGCCCAAATTAGGCAATGTTTTAATCAGCAGCAGGCATGGCCGCCGGGAAGAGCTTTAAGATTTAATTGAAGATAGCTCATATAAATGGATTTCCTGCATCCTTACGGACTTAAACTTTATACTGGAACCTGTTTTAGCACTCATTACAATGATAACATTAAGAGTTCACTGCTCTAGAATTAAGATTTTTCAACTAATAATTTTTAAATAAAAAATGTTTTTAAAAAAATGACAGTAAGAAATTATCTTTATTTTAGATTTTATACACATTAAAATATTATTAAAGAAAAAGAAAAAGAAAAAGAGAAAGCAACAAAAATCCATTTTGAACCATCCAAATTAGATTTGAAAGGTATATAATGGTGATAAGTTTTTAGCACTCATCATTGCGATGAGCATTGAAAATGGTTCCACTTGAAACCATATGTATGATTTGTTTGGATGAAAAGAAAATTAGAAAAAAAAAAAAAAGAATATTAGGAGGGAAAACTCCCAAAAATATAGTAATTATTTTTTAACTAGTTTGGAAAGTTTTCCTCCCCCTAGCATTCCATCTCCTTATTTTCTTCTCATTTTTCCTTACATGCAAATATAGGGTTAAGCAATGTAACTTCTACTAGGGCCAACACTTATACCTCCAATATTTGATATAATGAATATCAAGTTAATTCCTGATGAATAACTATGATATGTATTTTTGAAATATATAATCTTATTTTTTAAATATATTTAAAAGATGATATCTTTTAAATATAACTGAAAATATATCATCATCTTTTAAATATATCATTGTTAAGAGTATAATCCACCTTTCTCTTTTTCCTCTTACAATTTGGAGTCTGTTGAAGAGGAAAGAGAAAAAAGGTGGATTATGCGATGATATATTTAAAAGATAATGATATATTTTAAGGTATATTTAAAATCAATTATCTTTTAAATATATTTAAATAATAATGATGATATATTTTAAAGATACAAATGACAATAACTCATTAGAAATTAGATATTTGTTATATCAAATACAGGATATAAGTTTTCTTCAAATAAATACAAGAATTTTAATAATCAATGAGTTTAAAAAATGATATAGGGTAAACTTTATAACTTTTAAGCAATCAAAAATGAATTTTTTTTCCTATATATATATATATTTAACTATGGGATTTTTGTAATGTACATTATTAGTTTATTCAAAAGGTCAGTCAAAGTGTCCTTTGGGGTTGGTAATTTGGCGCAGGAAAGAGCATACACCTTGGGCAGAATGGTAGAACATTGACCTTCATGAATACAAAAAGTACATATAGGATGGGTAAAGTACGAAGGAGTTTAGGTAGTTTCTCCTTTCGATTCCTTTCCCACAGTTGACATCTCTCCACTAACTCTCACGACTACCCGTACATTTGAATCACTCAAATCCTTCTCGGGCTCGTCAACACCCCATAAAAATAAAAGCGTTCTCACCGACCAATATAGATCCCATTTTATTTCTAATTTTCCATCTTTCTCTCTTTACTTTACTAAAGTAATTAAATTTAAAAGAATCCAACTACCTTACCACTCCTAATTATAAATTGTTGTTGATAGCCTAGGATGCCTTTATGCTAACATTCTCAATTATTAGAAAATGCAGGTAAATTCAGAAAAATATGAAATAAAATAAACCAATATTATTTCAATTTTTGTTAGCGTCTTTTGTCATGCATGGATCATATACAATATTTTATTTGTCTGCATATAATTGAATGTAAATGTGAATCGATGATTATTTTTCTCTTTAACCAATGCATAAAGAGAACAACATGAGTTACATTTAACTCCAAAGGAAAACAATTATAGTTAATTAAATGAATTTAGGGTAAGAGATCTTAAATTTAATTTAAAATTATTCTGAAGAACCGAAGACCATAATTATTTTTTTGGTCCTTTAATCATTCAACATAAATATATTTAATCCGTGATCGTACATCAACTATGATTTTTCGTTTATTTTTTTTTTCATGGCCAGGTATAATTCCAATATAGGTTAACAGTAGTATAATGAAGTTGTTAGAATCGATTGTCGCAAATTTCTTTTGCATTGAATATACAAATCAAAGGGGCCATGTTACTCCTTTTTCATATTTCATAAATTTAGTGGACACAAACAAATATAGGGTATTCGTACACACAAATGTCATCGATATGACTTAATTTGCACATACATTTTCTTAAAGTTCATTTGATAAAAGCCGATTCATGCCACAGAATGCGTGGTCTTATGTGGAGTCTATTTTCCCTTCTTTTTTGATTGAAGCTATAAATCAAAATGCTCATGCCAACTACGTACTCTACGAATTTCAAATCATGATTTTCTTATATAAATATATTTCCTTCTTCCCTTATTTTAATAAATTATATTTCGATATAATTATGATTGAATGGTCTTTGATGTTTTTATTATATATAAAAAAAAAAGAACTATTATTCTGCCTGCCTGTCGTTGACAACTATGACATATGCCTATAATGATTAACATAAAATAATAATGAAGACTTGTTAAAATAAAATTCCATGAGGGTTTCATTATAGATTTCACACTACATGAGCATGAAGCTAGCAGCTAAGCTAATTAGTCGATCTAATACCCATATTAACATCAGTTTTAGACTGACATGGTGAAATGGCTACATAAAGGACTTGAATTATAAAAGACCCAGTTCTGGTTGTTATATAGTATCCATCACATGTTCTTCTTAATTACATATAGAACTCTTTCTAAACTCATTTTATGTCACTTAAATTTTGCATTTAGAAGAGTTAAATAAACACAAATGAATTGAAAATTAAAGCCTCTCTCTCTCTCTCTCTCTCTCTCGTTTTGCAGTTTGCAGAAATATATTAAGACAGAAGAAGAGATTGAATTGGATTGGTCATGACCTACTCCAACTGTAATAGCTGAGAGGCAAATGATGAGAGGCACGTGAGAGGATTCTCTGAACAATGTGTCCCACAAGCAAAAGAGACGACAGCGCCATCAATGAATATGCTCATCACAGGGTCAAAAAAGACAGCAAGAATAATCCAAATTATTACCGTGGAGGCAATTAACGATGCTGACGGCTACATACACACACACACACACACACACACACATTTCCCGTTTTAAATTTGTACAAATTTTTCACACATTTCACCAAACCTGATTTATATATTCTTTTCCCCTTCTTAAATGCATTCCTTCTGGATTATAGGAGAAGGGTTCGGTGGATCTTTGCCTTGATTATAAAACTCCCGGGCATTGCATAAGACTATTCAATTTTCTTTTGTGTGAACGCGTATTTGAAAAAAATATATCAAATTTCTTGAATTTTTTTTAAAAATGGAACTTTAATAGTAATTAACATTAATTAAATAGAAATAATAAAATTTTGTTTATATATGTTATACTGATTGTTCCTTCATATGATACGCTTGGAGGTAAATTAATTATAAAGTTGTATTTGATGAACTAAAATCTTCAAGGCTGATATTGTCAAGCTTGTTGGCCCTTAATTTTTTTAATCTTGTTTATCTTGATAAATGAATTAAATTAATGATAAAATGATGCATTTAAAATAAATATGTGATCAACTATAAGAGAAATATGATTATTGTTATTGTATTTATTAAATCAGACTTGACATAGTATATATATATATATAGTGATTTATTCTGGTTAATGGCAAAAAAATGTATTTCTATGTGGTTAAAGTTTATCCTTGGACTCAAATAATAACAAAAAATGTAGATATAGTAAAAACAAGCCTTGGTCAAATTAAGTAGCTTATTATTCTATTAGCAAAACGTCGTTATCAATTAACTAGTAGCTAGCTAGCTGGTTATGTTGAATCTTAGTAACAAATTAATATTAACTTCAAGCTTAGCAAGTAGGACTTTCGTCGATAGAATGTTTTTGTAAACAACCATTTATTGTTCAAAAAGAAATATATAAATAACCATTTCCAATCTTGTAAACTAAACTCCACGAAGATACCGCGTTCATCATAATCTTCCAATGAAAAGTAATTTTCATTAAAATATAGTGTCCAGCTCAGATGAAAAAATATTTTTGGTGGTTAGTTAAATCAATCTATATTTGAATATTTGCAAATATTATATGAATAAAGATCTCCCTTCCGGTGCATTGCATCTGTAATTACTTTTCGGGTTAATACAATTTTGGTCCCTCATATTTGTCCTTATTTTAATTTTTTCCCTTCAAATTTCAAACCATTGGTTTCGGTTCCTCAAGAAATAAAAATGGACCAAGTTTTTATTAAATTATATGGACCAATGTTTTAAACAGAATAAAATTTGAGGGACTAAAACCTATGGTTTGAAACTTAAGGAACTAAAACCGAAATTTTCTGTAAATTTCCTCATAGATCTTTTATATTGGGTAAATTATTACTCATCCCATCTTAAATGTATGAGCTAAATAATTAATTTACAGATATTAATAAAATTACTTACAATAAGTTACTACCTTTGATCTTTAATGTAAGACATAGTTGGCTAATTTGGGAAAATTAGATAAGTTAAATAAATTACTACAACTTTAAAGTATTTATATTTATCATTTGTCTCCAAACTAATTATTTGCTTAACTTATAAACCGATATATAATATAATGATATATGTTAGAATTCAAAAGATATTACATAACATATGATATAATTAAGTAATTCATTTAGCTCCCTAAATCACTAAATTAGTTTGCTAAATCTTATGCTAAAGACTGGAAGTAGTGTTTATTTGTAAGAAATATGTATTGATTTCCTAAAATATCATTAATCATTCCTATACCCCTAATGAAAACATCATTAATTATAAGTATAACTAGTAAGGACAATTTGGAGAACACATTATAAATTAAAAAGATAAAATGAATGAAGTTTTATATTTAGGATCAAGATAAAGTTATCCACTAACTCCTATATTTAGAACGAGAGGATTATTAAAGAAGTAAAGCGCTGAAAGAGCAATGTCGATTAAATTTAAAGAATATTAATATTTGCTCTGAGAGAATATTAATATTTGCTCTGAGAGAGTAGAGAGTTCAGAAAAAGTAACTAAAATGAGTTCATATATGCCAATGCAGCCTCGTCCTCTCTTTATTCTGAAGGGCTTAATTATGTTAAAAAAACTACTTGACGGTGTCGGTGGGTGTACATATATACATACATACATATATATATATATATAGAGGGAGAGAGGGAGAGAGATTAGGCTGTACAAGAAAAGTCTTGCTAGCGTCTTACAACATACAAAAAAGAAAAAAAAAGAAAAAAAGAAAAATTACATTCAAGTCCCGGATAAAAAAAAAAACTTAAAAAATGATTCCTTAAAATCTCAAAATTGTCAAAAAGTTCCATATTTTACAATAAATTCTAGGACAAGTCCCTGAAAAAGAACTTCAAAAGTGTGAAAAGATAAGAGGTGTTTCAAATTTGGTTAATCCCGCAGATGTGGTTGTGACTAAACTAGAATTTTCAATTTCAAGCAGAAATGACCGGAATGAACCTAGGCAACTTAAAAAAAACAGAGAGGAAGAGGGGGAGGCATTCTATTGGGGGCATGGGGCAGTTGCTGTGAATGGGATGTTTTTAAGGAGGAAAAGAGTAGTGGGGATCGGAGGGGTTGGTTGCATTGAGAGGGGAGAGTGGGTCCAAAGTGGGTGTGGTCCATTTGAGGAGGAAGGAAGGAGTGGATGGGGCTTGCGATTTTGTTGTATTTTTCCGTTGAAGTAGAGAAGAGGTGGACTATTCCAGTGGCAAAAAAATGACGAAGAAGAAGAACTGATATTGGTAAAAGTTGTTATTTTGTTTGAGTTGGCTGTGATTGTGGTCGGAAAGAGGTGTCATTCCTTGGTGGTTGGCTATAGAGATGGACGAGAGTGGGACGGAAGGTGGGTTGGTCTATTTCAGGTTAATGGAAGGCATCGACGGTGGTTTGAATTTGAAGGGTAGAACTTGTTATTTGTATGAATCCATTTGAATCACAACACTTGTCATGTGTTAATAGTTTCCCCATTTGACACAAGTGCGTTTATCTGTTTTCTATAATGCTTTTACAAATTAAGACAAGCATTTCATGCTTGGTTCCCCTATAAGAACCCCTGAAAATCTTTCTGTGATTCCCATTTGTGATTAGCATTTAACAATGTTCTTTAATGTTTTTGCATGATTAGATAAGCCTTTCCCAACGTTTATCAGTTTTTTTCTCAGTTTGCTTGAAATGATCCCCTGAAGATATTTTTGTTTTCACAATTCTAGATTACATTTTATCACATTTTTTGAGTGTTTCGCAACATAAGATAAGCAGTTTTGCAAGTCACGCGCACCTTTTTCTCAAACATCCAGTAAAACCCTAGAACATGTGACAGGTTTCACAATTTTATGTGCGTTTACCAATGTTAGTTAAGTGTTTTGTAATTTCAGACAAGGATTTTTTCTAGTGCCCTAACACTTTTCTCAACTTGGTTGTGAATTTGCCCTCATCATAATTTGGTCTTCTCAATTGTAGATTGCATTTTATCAAGTTTTTTAAATCGTTTCGCAACATAAGATAAGCAGTTCCCCAGGTCTCACACACCTTTTTTTCCACCGTCCATTACAACCCCGGAACATGTGACGGGTTTCACAATTTTATATGTGCGTTTACCAAAGTTGGTGAAGTGTTTCACAATTTCAGACTAGGATTTTTGCTGGTGCCCTGACAATTTTCTCAACTTGGTTGCGAATTTGCCCTCAACATAATTTGGTCTTTCCAATTGTAGATTACGTTTTCTCAAGTTTTTTTAATCGTTTTGCAACACAAGATAAGCAGTTCTTACGCACCTTCTGTTACATTGTTGTGCAGTAAATCCCCTAAACATGTGACACGTTTCACAATTTCATATGAGCGTTTACCAATGTTTTTTGTGTTTCACAAATTCAGACAAACATTTCCACTGGAGTCTTCCCACTTTTCTCAACCTAGCTGCGAAGGTGGCATCAACTTATTTTTGTTTTCCCAATTATAGATTACATTTTATCAATTTTTATTAAGCATTTTGCAAAATGGGATAAGCAGTTTTGTAAGTCTTGCGCACCTTTTTTTCCTTGTGTCCATTAAATCCCCTGAACATGTAACGCGTTTCATAATTTTAAATGAGTGTTTGCCAATGTTGGTTAAGTGTTTCACAAATGCAGACAAGAATTTCCGCTGGTGCCCTCACACTTTTTTCAACTTGGTTTGCCAACATATATTAACATTTCCCCAATTTTATAGTACAGTTTATCAGGTTGTATAAAGCCTTTTGCAAAATAGGATAAGCAATTACGTAGGTCGCACGCACCTTTTTTTCCATCTCTGTCCATTAAATCCCCTGACCCTTGCATTGTTCTACCAATTTATTCTAACCAGTTCTCAAATTTGTTTACGTATTTAACAAGTTAAGATTAGCATTTCCGTAGTTCCTGTATTTTTAACCAACTTACACAACAAAATCCCTGATACTTGCTTCATTTTCACAATATCGATCGCTTATGAGTTCGTCATGAAACGATTATAGTTTCCCAAATCTAGATAAACGTTTACCATGACGGTTCACAACTTTTGCAGCATAAATGCGTTAACATTATCACGCTATGACAGTACAATTGTGTTATCAAAACACATCAAAGAGGTCATTATCCTACTTCTATTAAATCCTATACATTAGTTTCAAAAAAAGGAGTGGACAACCTAATATTTTCATCCATTTTGTCAACTCCCTTGCAATAAATAAATGAGCACACTATCAGTAGAGAAAAACAGAGCTACATGCCCACTTCAGTGTTTAACAGATCTGCATTATGGTTTATCAACTTCATCTTACTCATTTCTTACAAAGTCGACCCTCTTTTTTCCTTTCACCCTTATAGCTCTAACTCACCTTATCTTCCATCGTAATCTTCTACCACATTCACCCAGCATCAACAGTTTTCCCCTTGCACTAACATCATCCTTCACCTCCCTCCAACCCAAATACCTAACTCCAAATTCCTCGTTTCCCACCCAAATGAAGATGAGAATAAATAATGATTGAGGTTTGACGACGCAAGGGAATATTTATACACACCTCACATGGGTTGGATTGCGCCAACTTTTTGCTTCCCTCTCATCTTGCCTGTCTTTCACTCCAGTTCAGAACATATCTCTCACTTCTTTTCTCTTAAGATCAGATGGGCAAATGTGTCATTTCTGCTCGAAATTGAAAATTCCAGTTTAGTCACAACCAACTTTGCAGGATTAACCAAATTGGCAAATTCGAAACATCTCTCTGTCTTTTTACACTTTTGAAGCTCTTTTTTAGGGATTTCCCCTAAATTCTAATCATGGACTTATTAATGGGTGCTCATGGACTTACTAATGGGCGTCGATGAACTTGTCAATAGACGCCCCTAAACTTGTTAATGACGCGCCCATGGACTAGTCAGCGGACGCCCATAAACTTATCAACAGAATTGGAATTTATTATAAAAAAGTTTTACGAGAATTTTTGACAATTTTAATATTTTAAAGGACCTTTTCTTTTTATTTTTTTTTGTCCGGGCTCTAAATATAATTAAAAAAAAAAAAGTACCACCAAGCAAGCAACCTCGGCAACGAAGAAGAATAAGACTTCGTGTGCGAATATTTGAAATTATTAAACATAATGCTACCAAAGCCAAAGGACTTTAAAAAAAAATTGAAACCTTTTGTCCTTTTTATTTTCGAATGTAAAGTAATATTAGCAGTAGGGTCAACATTGATAACTACCTCATGCCATTCTTAGCTGGCACCCACCACCAGCGTTTGCCCAAAAACACATCCACCTGGGATCGCAATGGTCCAACCAACTCTCTTCATTAAAAAAACGTTCATGCCATTATTTCGAAGCTGATGTGTATATTCTCCAAAACTAGTTAATTACATTAACCATTTTTACTTGTTCAAAGTGAATTTAGCTTAAATAGCAAGATGATTATTAATATGAATTAATTACTAGTTGGAGGGGTACAGAGAGAATCTATATAAAGAGACGTTCACGCTCTCCCGAAAGCACAAAACAAGAAGCTATTTTGAAAAGCCAAAATGGGTCTCTCAATGACTTCTCTCAGTCTTGTTTTGGTTTTAGTGTATCTAACCTTGCCTTCTCAAATCTGTGCTAACTACCATTACTCATCTCCGCCACCGCCGGTGTACTCGCCGCCACCTCCCAAGCATCCTTACCATTATGCTTCTCCACCACCACCGGTCCACTCTCTGCCATCCCCCAAGCACCCTTACTACTATGCTTCTCCACCGCCACCGGTACACTCTCCACCACCTCCCGAGCATCCTTACCACTATGCTTCTCCTCCTCCACCCCCCAAGAAGCCCTACCATTACTCGTCCCCACCTCCTCCAAAGAAGCCGTATCACTATGCTTCTCCTCCGCCACCGACTCACTCTCCACCACCACCTTACCACTACTCATCTCCTCCACCACCACCCAAGAAGCCCTACCATTACTCATCCCCGCCGCCTCCCGTCCATTCTCCGCCACCTCCTTACCACTACTCATCTCCTCCACCACCACCCAAGAAGCCTTACAAGTACTCTTCTCCACCACCTCCCGTCCACTCTCCCCCACCTCCTTACCACTACTCATCTCCTCCACCACCCCCTGAGAAGCCATACAAGTACTCTTCTCCGCCGCCTCCTGTCCACTCTCCACCACCTCCTTACCACTACTCATCCCCTCCACCACCCCCTGATAAGCCTTACAAGTACTCTTCTCCTCCCCCACCGGTCCACTCTCCGCCTCCTCCGTACCACTACCCGTCTCCTCCGCCACCACCTAAGAAGCCTTACAAGTACTCTTCTCCTCCCCCTCCTCCTCACAAGCCCTATGTCTATACTTCGCCACCACCTCCTTACCACTACTAGATACTGCCTTTGCATGCCTAGCTTGTATCTCACTGTAAGTTTCTTTCGCCTTTCTTTTATTTATTAATTATTAGCTGATTTATTTTCCTTGGTAATTTTTCTTAGAGACAGATGGGCGGCTACTGGGATAATGATCTCACGGCTTGAATTTTTTCTGGAAAAAACTCATTTTATATATATTTAGTAATTAGATGGCATGACAGCTACCTTAAAATATGTTTCAAATTAAAATTTCTAAGTCTTTGTCATTTTTTTTTAAAAAATAAGCTATAGCATGTTCACTTGCTTGTTAATTTTACATCATGTCTTTTACTCATTATAGTGATACAATTTCTTCACATACCTTTATCATTTTATAGAGAACATACAAATAAATTGTATACAATGTTTTTCTCTCAAGGTTTGAGCAGAATAAAGAAAGCAATGGAAGGAATGATGAAGAGGGAGGAATGAAGGAGTTTACAATTCAGGAAAGAGAAGAATGGAAGCAAAGTTTCCGCGTCTTCTTAATTCAGAAAATGTTGTTTTTTTATATGCATTGAGCAAGAAATAAAGTGTTATGGTTTAAATCCTGTGTCTTTTACTTCTTTGGTGTGGGTATTGTATTTATTGAAAGTTTGTAAGGAACTGCACTGAGATGGTCCACATGTACTATATTCTGACAAGTCAACAGCACATGTACTCGATTCTGAAAAAACCATTTTTATATAATAAATATTCATGATTTCTCTGTCAATACCTCTGCCTCTGTGACCTTGCTTTAATGTGCATATTTCACTTAAACAGTTGTCTTTTATTATCCTAAACTAAGGTTTTTCTTTTCTTTATTGATTTTGAACGCGTCCTCCTCCCATAACTTTTTGGTGCTTTTACAACTTTTTCTTCGATTGTTCCTAGCTAATTAATTAAGATTTTGTAGTACCCTGAATGAAATGAAATAAAAAATAAAATAAAAGGTTATTTTGTATTGTAAAGATGCCATTAGTTCCTTATAAACAAAATATAATAATAAAGTCCCTTCGGAAAAATCCGAAAGAAAATATAATAATAAAAATTGGAGAATTAAATGGCAAAAAATATATACGGAAACTTATACTTTATTAGTCCCTATACATTTTTTACTAATAGAGCAAAGAGTAAATATCAAATGCCCTTGCTTATCCCTGACACATACGTCCAAAAGAAGTCGTACTAACAAAATCATGGCTTTTAGACTCTGCAATTGGGAGATAGTTTAATTGCTAGCTTCAAACTACAAAACGTTGACTTTTGAATGTCCTTACGAGGAACCTAAAGTGGCCACCAAATCTTTTTGGTGTTAACCTTTCTAATATCCCAAAACTCATACATCAAATGTTTAACGTGTATTTATTCAATAAATAGAATTAAGGATGAATTTTAAAGGATTTGATTATGCTAACAGTGAAAGTTTTCTGTGAGGTAGTGGGTTTATCATATGGTTTTGGATGATCAAATAATATTCAAAAATTAATGAAAGTAGACATTTCAAGCTTTAACTTGATAGGTCATATGAATTATTTTGACCTGTACATGAAGAGTTATGAATTTTTGAAGTTTACCCAGTGAAACTGGCTACTTTCTGGGACAGTATCCAAAGATTTAAATTCTGGGAATGATGAGCTTTCGGTTGGTTAAAGACTACATTTTTATTGAAACTAGATTCAATAAGGGTTAAGTAGCCTTTGGAATCACTTCAATAGCATGTCTACAAATCAAGATATGAATTTTCAAAATTTGATGAAAATTCTGCCGGATTTTCAACAAAGTGTAAAATTCACAAGATGTAAGGGCAATTTTGGAAATTTGAAAAAATTATCTTTCCTCTATCCATTAAAACGTCCAAAAGCTTAGAAAATCAAAGAAAGACTACAGAAAAATTCAGAAATATTTGAAAGAGGAAAGAAGGTGATGAATAGTAAAAGCTCTAGGGAAAATTCATAGATTTCACTACCGAATTGCAGCTTTCGTCAGAAGAGTCCTTCACAAATCTTCTTCTCCTTATCATAAGCTTCAATTATATGGTTTTATATTTTTGATTGGTGGAGTTCGGTGTCATCTACTTAGGGTAAATACTGCCGGAATCAAGAACTGGTTGCAGAATTGTGTTCAGGTAAGCGTAAGCTTCGATTTGAGCTGAATATTATGATGTTTGAGTAATTATTGATGGAATTGTGTTACTGCCCTGATTTCTAACACCATGAAAATGAAGCTTAATGGACTTGAATCATGAGAAATGAGTTAAAGAAGGTTTAATGATGTTAGATTATAAGTGTTGAAGCTTAATTTGCAAAATTGGATTTTTAGGGATAGGTTTCTGTTTAGTTTGCATAAAATATGAGGAAGAAGATGAATTTTGATGTTTTTGAGTATTTCATTGGATTCTACACGAAATATTATGTGGAATTACATGTAGTTGTGATTTTTGGATGATTATATATAATTCTAGAATTTTAGAAGATTGAAGTTCACTACAAAAAAACATGAAATTTTCTACGGAAAAATTTTCCGAGGCGAATTCCGATGGAAATCCTTTCCGGATGAATTTTTTCCGTGGCAAATTCTGTATTTTGCCACGGAATTTGCGACGGAATAATTCCATGGTAAAATTTAAAAATTATTATTATTTAATTAAATATTATTTTTAATTAAATTTAATTTTAAAAAATTATATTTATATAATTTATTATTTATTAATTAATTTTTTTAAGTTTAATTTTAAATTTATTTATTATTATTTTCTGGTTTTGGTTCCTGTAAGGGCAAAATTGTTGTATAAAAATTTATTTATAAAAAAATAAAATTTATTAGTTATTAATTAATATTAGAAAAAAATATTAGTTAATAATTATTTATTATTTATTAATTAATGTTAATAAAAATTAATTTTAAAAATTAGGAAAAAATACAGTCATATGAAATTTATTTAAGATGTAAAATTTTTTAATTTGAAGTTAATTTATATTAAAAATTATAATAATATATAAAATTATTTTATATTACTATTACATTTATATATAAGAAACAAATACATATTTATAAATAATTGATTATGTATAATAAGATTATATATATAATTGTGTAATAATAGAACGTCAAAGCAGTCGAGCCCATTCGATAAGGCATCACGAGCGTACGAACGAGGTCGTGGATTTGAATCAAAGTAGGGGTAAATTGAGTTGCATTTCTAGGAATAAAGAGGTTGCAAAACGTGGTGGAGCGAGGTTGCGACACGTGGTGGATCTGGGCACCGGTGACAAGGTGGACACCACCGAAGCTGCCACGGGTCTCCGCCTGCGATAAGGAGCCGGTCGTCGGAATTGCCACGTGGCTTTTTAATGTTTAAAAAATAAAAAATAATTTTGTAACTGAATTTCTGACGGAATTCAATTCCGTCAGAAATTGCAACGGAAATGAATTCCGTTGGAAATTTGTTTGTCACACTATTATTACCGACAGAATCCATTTTGTCAGAAATTCCATTGAAAATCCATTTCGATCAGAAAATTCGTCGAAAATTCCGTCGGAAACTCTAAATTCCGTCAAAAATTCTATAGGAAATTCAATATTTTTTGTAGTAGTTGTTGCTGTCCAGATTTGTTTATGGAAACTAGTATTGTTGTGGCGTGTTTTTTAGTAGTCAAACCTTATCCAAAATGCCTGATATTTTACAGACTAAAAGTAGACATTATGGGCATCTATTTAGATAGCTAGTATAAGCTATTTGACCCAGTAGATTGGAAGTTATGATTTTTTAAAGTTTGATCTTATTTCTGGAGTATAATTTGGAACATCAAGGTTTTGACGAATTTCTGGGAATACTATAGTTGTAATAACTAGACTAGGTTACTTTTTCATAAAAGTACACTTAAAGAGCTTCACTTAGGCTTTGCAATCAGTCAATTTGAAATTTTCTAAAATTAATTATGATTTTTCAAAGTTGATAAAAAAATCTGCTAGTTTTCTAGAAAATTGTGAAACTGCATTGAGTAGAGTTGTATTGAGTAGAAATTGTTGAAACTGTGATGGATACTATGATTTAAAGGCAATAATGATACAAGCAATAACCATTTACTTGTTACCTTAAATTTTGATAGGAATTGGAAATTTTTCAAGCCAAAATCAAAGTTAGGACAACTGAAAATTGAGAAAGGAGACATGTAGTAACTCTATCTTTCATAAATTATGTGCATGTTTTATATGTTGGTATATGCTGTCTTCTGTAATATAATTGATGAACACTGTTTTGCTGAGTAGGGCAAATTTTGTGCGAGTAGGCACTTTTACCTGGTTGTTGAGCAAAAACCTAACTGAGATGTACGGATAGTGGGGGATTGAGCCCCTAACTCATGTATACATGCTGTGATGATTATTTGTGTTGTTAATATATTGTTTAACATGGATCATGACATATTTAATTTTTGCATATTATATGATTGATTGTATGTTACTATTGGGATTATTTTGAATCTCACACTTTTTCAAAAATTAAAATATTCCAGCTGAAGGTATATGCTCGAAGAACAAATCAGTGACTACCAGCAAGTAGAGTTCCGGTGCATATGTAGAGACTGTTGTTGGTTATTTAACTTATAATTTAATTCCTTTTGAACCCTCTATACATGTATATGTATATATTTCAAACCCTAAGGGGAATTTACTGTATTGTAAACAAGTACTTAATATTAGTATGTTTCCGCTATTTCTATACACCTTACGGAATTGTGCACTTATTACTTTGCGAATATCGAAATGTTAAGGGGTTTGACAACCTTTGAGTCATTGTTAAGTTGTGACAAGATTTGATGGGTTAAGTGTTTCAGTCACAACTTAATTAACGGGTCACCTCTTTTTTTTTTTGTGACAATTAACATGCCATTTTTAATTAGAAATATTTTCAAGCAAACTGATTTCAAATAATATATGAAATTTAATGAAACAACAATAGGAATAAGTGGGAATAATGTCCGCAAATTTATCCAAGGTATATTGTAATCATCATTTAGTTATCTCCAATCCCTCACTTGAGTAGATCATGTTGGCATAACAATTATCATATATAACTAATATGGAGTTGGTCTAGAGGTGTAAAGCCCTATTAGACCCTTTTATATTTTGAGTTCAAATCATAAAGATATTTGTGTTGAAAGAAGATAACCATAAACTCCAAACCTAATACCAGATGATAATATTAAAAAAAAAAAAAAAAATACAATTATCACACTGGAGTACATTTATGCCTATGCTTCAAACAAAGTACAACAATGGCAAGGAAAAAAAAACAAAGTACGGCATATTGTTGGTGTTGCCTAGCCTCACACTAATCACCCCTTTAAGTCTTATGTTCGCTGTTTAGCTTCCGCAAGCATACGGATCGCAAGTAATAAAGTGATGAGTAAAGATCGTTCCCACGAGGACTACGACGAAAGTGAGCTAATGAATGCAATCATGTATTCAATTAGGTTGAATAGACTCATTTGAAATCAATCAAGTTGAGCCAAACATGTTGTTGTGTGGGAAAAAGAAGTTTCAAAAGATATTTTGATAAAAACTAAGAATTACTGAACAAAACTCTGATTCTTTTGAATTCAATCAATTATACCAAGCCTAGGATTGTTCATCCCCTTTGTATTTCATAAACTTAATTCCTTTCCTCTTCAAGAATACTTTCATGGGATATATATATGTCAGTCTAAAGTTCACCACCAATTGGTTAAGCCCTCTCAAGTCATAACCGAATTTATATCCTCCTTTAACATACACAATCTCTTGCTACAATTAAGGGAAAATAATCATTAAGTAACCACCTTAATTTGACAATGCTAGGTTAATAACTATATCTCTATGTTACTAACAAACCATCCGTTTAGTTCTTAAACTTCAAGTCTAGCATAATTCTACCAAAGTTCTACAATTAAATTAACTCTCTCAAGCTTAATTTAATTGAACAAATTATCCACAGTGATGGCTAGTCATGAATATCAGAAAAACAGGGTAGAATCAACATATATATGCCATTATATACCAAAAGAGAGAGAGAGAGAGAGGAATCAAGTTTAATCCATACAAAGGTTCAAAAACAATCATAGAATGAAAACCTTAGCTACTCATGTTTAAAAACGAATCACATATGTCAACATTCAGTACAACCATATTAGAGTTACAAAGGAGAAAGGGAATGAGTACAGAAAAACTAAGAGAAATGGAGTTGGAATCTCTTTCAATCTTCAATCCCACTTGATTTTCTTGAGAAAACCCCTCTCCTTTGCTTGGAAATTCTCCTTAGCCGCCTCACAAAACCTCTGAATGTCGAACTCCCACTTTTGTTTCAGCATTTTGCCTTTTAAATGACCTAGAAACAAAACGCACAGCTGCTATTTTCGCGTTCTGGCTGCAGCCAGAAAATGCTGTCTTGCCTTTGTTTGTCGTCTGGCTACAGCCAGAAATTTCTGGCTGCAGCCCAACAATTTCTAGAGGTCGTCTGGCTGCAGCCAGCCAATTTCTTGGCTACAGCCAAACATTTGTCTTCAACTCTTCCATCTTTTTCCAATGATGCAATGGTGTTCTACTCTTCTTCCCAATTTCTTAATCCATGATTTGTGCTTCCAATGGCTCTTTGTGCATCTCAATTGTGATCCTATGAACACAAGAAATTCTATACAAAGCAAAGGGTGATGATAGCAACATATTCACATTTAATCAAAGAATTATGCCCTTTTTAACCCAATACTCATTAGGCACATTTCCTTCACACTTCAATCCTCATATACCCATTAATCAATCAAAAAGTGTGATAAATTAAGTGTAAATGTGCCATTTTGATATGCATTTCATCTTCCTTAAGCATGAGATTGCAAATTCGACCTGAATTCTTTCGTTGATGTGAATGATGATAAAAACAAAACAAGACAAGTTCTTCGTTTCTCATTGTTTTCGGTTTTTTAAATCTACATATAGTCTAATTGTTGATGAGAAAATAAAAATAAATGTACATTAAAAATAAGTCCAAACATTTTTTTTTGGACGGGATTAAAATTAAAGAAATGAAGGAAACTGTGCATAGAAAGTCATGGGAATGCCAAACAATGTCACACTGTGTCCTAACAATTTAAATTTTGGACACACCATCTTCGGTGTCCTAACAATTTTTGACACATGATTTAAAATTTTTAAAAAATGGCCTGAAAACACATGAGGTTAATGTCAACTTGTCAAGCGTTAAAAAAAAAGAGGGAGACTTACATTCAGATCCCGCACAAGAGAAAAAATAAAAAAATGGTCCCTTGAACTTGTCAATGACGCCTTTGAGTTTGTCAATTAAAGCCCCTGGACTTGTCAATGGGATGATTTCTTCATTTTTCCTTTTGTGCGGGACCTAAACGCAACTCTCAAAAAAAAAAAAAAAACAAGAGAGGTGCACGAAAGGTTCTTCCTCTCTTTTATTGATATATCCCAACCTTAGCCGCCTCATGGTGAAATCACAAATTACCACGAATTAAATGCAATATAGTGTAAACAACTCGAGATCGTTCTCTTATCAAGGAGTTTTTTATTTTGACTTTCCTAGGAAAAACTAAGTGCTATAAACATGGTTAGAAAATGGATTTTTGAAATTGGTTTTCTCTAAATTTAAAACTTATGAAAATAAAGCTAACTCAATTTTTTTTTTGGTATTTTTGGAAAATAATAAAGAATGATTTGGATTAAAAAGGGATTATATGATAAAATGAACCTTTGTGGCAAATTTGGTGGCTTTCCTAGCTTCTTTAAAATATTTTGGGAGTTACTTTTACATCAAGTCAAATAAAAAACCCTAAGCAATCGCATTAGGTCAAATCAACCTAATTAATGACTAATCCTACAATCGCATTCGTAGTCATCTCTTAGATTAATTGTTAAAACCCACTTGATGTGTGTTGAAAATTTTCTTAATGCACATGCTTCCTCTTAATTGAAAGCATAATCGCGACATTCAAATTAAATCAAATCCATCACACAATCTAGATATCACATAGAATGCATAACTTCATTAATCCAAAAGGAAAATATATTTAATAAAATCCAAGTACACCAATACCAAATTCAACACAAGATAATTTATCATAGACAAATAATCACTCATCTAAATCTCAAAAATACACATGTATCAATGCAAAATTAATCCAAAATAGAACATTGTTCATAAATTGAACTAATGGAAATTATTAAACTCCCCTTTGTAGCACATTGGAACTCGAGCCACCTCTTCTACCATCAAGACCCAATGAAATCTAGCCACGCATAGTCATGGCCACAGCACACTCCAACATAGCCTCACAAATAGCCTTGAAAACCATAGAGAAGCCACTGCCCAAAATGTATGAATTTGAATGAAGAAAAAGTGGATTTGAATGGGAATAAGAAGCAGGACCGTGGGTTCTTTAGAGAATGACAATGACAATGAACCGAAGCTAGAGAGAATGGATATGGAAGGAATGATGATGGTGGTCCTAGACAGGGGTGACTGTGGCTGTGAAGTTTGGTGTAGTGAGATGAAGTAGAAAGAGAAGCGATGGTGAAGTTTAGAACAAAGGAAGGTGGAGGAATGGTGCGGTGATAGTGATAATAGTGGTGGTGTGATGGTTAGGACAGAGAGACAGTGGCGAGAGGGGGACCGTGGTTGTGGTGTTTGAAGGTGAGAAAAGACAGTGAAGAAAAGAAGTTTGCCCGAATCTGGAGAAGGATCATCGGAACTTTCAAATACCTCAGCGAAAGTTGCAGAACAAGCCGGCGATGGTGCTTTCGGCTTTGAACCCTGTGGTTAGTGAGAGAAGGATGACGCACTCTGGTTTTCAATCCTTGCTGCTGCGCTACACTCTGATTCTCAGGTCTGTCCCGAGCTCAAGCTCCTCTGCCTCCAATGTTCTGCGCGGCACTCTCCCTTGCCGAAGCTCTCCTCTGCCCAGAAATGGTGACGGCGCGCGGTGGTGAGGATGAAGACGGCGGTCTTGTCTCTCTCAAACTCCCCGCCCACTCCCTATCTCCGGGTCTGAAGCTGCGGCCCTCTCCCCCTGAGCCTCTCTGTCTCAAAGTCGGGCCTCCTCCCCAATGAGTCTCGAGTCTGCGCCCCTTAGCTCCGGGAAGCGGCCGCCAAACAGTAACCTGCGTTATGACCAGGGACTTAAGTAAAAAGTTTAAAACCTTTAATCAAGGACTAAAGTGAAATGTTTTCAGATTTTCTAAAGCTCAACTATACTTTCTTGAACATGTGGGTCCTCTTCTGTGATTTTCACTGACAACCTTTTCTTCACAAATTTGAGATTTTCAGAAATTTTGGGGCCATTCTGTAATATTTCCCAATTATCTAAATATTAATTCTGACCTCCAAAATCTCAAATTTTATCCTAAAACACCTACCATGCAAGACTAAGCACAAGAAAGCATCCAAAGTCCAAGAAACAATGACACAAAATAATTAAAAAATTATGACCATTTTACCCCTAATTACAATTATTCATTCAATAATGTCCCGGAAAATGCATCAACATTCCAATTTAATTATTAAAAATCATGTATAAAATATGGTTCAATCACTTATCTCCTGCAAATGAGCCCATGTGTCAGGAAAAAAAAAAAGTCCGCATGACCCTTTCGGGTTGGTGAGTTTGTTATGATGAGAATTGATTCCCTTTTGTTTTTGTTTCTTTCATTTTCGCGGCTTTATTCAATTTCCGCTCTTTTTCAGATAAATTGGCTAAATGGCCTCAGATCAGTAACTAACTATTGACAAAAAGAACGACTTTAATTACATATTTTTTTTGAAACTAGGTAGGTGTCGCTTGTCTTGGAACAAGGAAGAATATGCTCTTCTTGTCTAAGCATTGGGCATGTTGGTAGACATTATATTGTAGAGTAACTTTCAAATTTACTCTCAAGTTTTGGTTTTTTTGTGGCTCTTGATCAGCCGGTGTTAAATATGATTATTGCTTTGGTATATATGTTTCTACTTCTCAAAGGACCTGAGAATTAGGCTTGCTACACATTACTTTTCACAAGAGGTTTTGTTAATTTGATGATGATGTTAATACGCAATGTTAGTCATAGCATGAGGACTTGGTGATACCTCTCAAGAGAATATATACCTCAAAAAATTGAGAGGCTCACGTGTAAGCGAAAGAGCAAAGTCACTTGATATGGGCAGTAGGTTATGCAAACAATCTAAACTTCAAGATATAAAGGCTAAAAAAAAAAAAACGCAAATAATACGAGTTGTTAGCTCCTACCACGTTGCATTATAAAGAAGCTAAATATTCTTCAGGTGATGTTTCTGTTACTAGTGCGCGGGCTTCATGATTACAGATCTTGAATTTTCAGAGAATTCTACCAATCTCGAGGTGAAAATTCACAAGGATGGTGATATTGACAGTTTGTTAGCTGAGAGAGGCACAAAACGATTTGTGAGAGATGTTTGTGTCTTTGGTGAGGTTAATAGATGTTTATGGAGTGCAACAAGTCTCTAGCTTTGGGTGGTTCTCCCTAATTACATTGCTCCTAATTAGTGTGCATTCCTGAAAAGAAGACTTATCTCAGACAATATTCTTTTTATCACATACAATATTCTTTCACTGCTACAAAAAACACAAGCTGTGGCACTTAATTTAAAGAATACTAAGCGCCGTAGCTTTCAACGTAGTTAAAACAAGTTACGATGCTTTTTGAATATATGGAAACGCCATAGCTTGATTATTATTTTTTTGTTAAAAAATATAACTTCTTATAGCGCTTCTCCAGGGAAGCGCCGTAGGAAGTCTTTTATTTTTTTAAAATAATTTTTCATAATTATTTTATTTTCTTGATGAAAACTTCTACTTACAATCCAAAATCCACAGCAATTTACAATACAATCCACAGCAAAATGAAATAACATAGCACGTATCTTTTGCAATATTATGTCTTCATGTATCAAGCATAAAAGAACTTCAGTATTTAAGTTTCTTAAACTTGAGCCATACACGCACTACTACAAAAAAGCAAAACTGTGTCGCTTATAAATTGATTAGCTGTGGCGCTAGAGAAGTGCTACATATCTGGACGCCACTAAAAGAAACTGTGGCGTTGGTAAGCGCCACAACATTATAATTTTTTTTTTTAAAAAAACACTCCTGTGGTACTTGGTGGGGCAAGTGCCATAGGAGGGGGGGTCTCCTGTGGCGCTTGGCCCACCAAGCGCCACAGGAGGGTGGGTCTCCTGTGGCGCTTGACCCACCAAGCGCCACAGGAGACCTCCTTCCTGTGGCACTTGTCCCATCAAGCGCCACAGGAGGGTATTTTTTTTTCTCATTTTTTCTTTTTTTGGGCTCTTCCTGTGGCCCTTATTTAAAAAAGTGCCACAAAAACTCTTTTTTTGTTCGATCATATCTCCCATAATTGTACAATATTTCACACTGCATGATTTAATAAACATTTTGTATCTATATCCACAATACTGCAGAATGAAGAAAAGCAAACAACAATAATAGATATAACTTCAAAATGATACAAACAAATGATTAATTAGTTAAAGTAGAACATAAAATAATTATACAATATATTATATGTGAATGAATTATATAACAAATTCAACTTGATTACATGCATGAATGACACAACAATTGCCAAGAAACAACACAACAAAGGCCTGCAGCTAGTGATGAATTAAATAATATAGCTACCTAGAGATTTGCCTAAAAACATATTCACACTATTCCTCGATCACTTCATCAAGCTGATGGTCAGTCAAAGTGTCACAACGTTGATCTTCATAATACTACACATATATACAATCAGCCACAAATTAAAACGAATTAAAATCAGCAAAACGTAATTATCAGAAACTAATTAAATTTAATTAAAACTCAATATGGAGTGCAACTAAATGACTTACTTTTTAAGGAATAAATGCCTGATCATGCGTAATTACATCCTTCATAAATTTCATGACATAATACCCACAATCATTATCATTGGGTTGGAAAGGGCACTGCAAAAATATAACGCAATATTTAACCCTGTTTATGAATAAAAATTGTTTACTAACAAAATTGGAGTAAATTCATATATCAATACCAGTATCTTCTTCCAAGGATAGCTAAAGTGAGGGTCAGTAGCTTTAGAGTAGCTTAACGAGACAGAGGACCGATACGTAGTCAATGTTCTAACAAAACAAATAGAAACTGATGACTTTTGATTATTCAATCACATGCAAATATTTACACATATGCACGTACGCTTACCCATTGAACAATAGTAACATATCAGAATGGTTTTGTGGAAGACCATCTTTTAGAGGATCTACATAGTAAATGCGAGGGCCTGAAGGTTCTGTTGGATTGATAACTATCAACATCCAATGGCGCCTAAAATATTTTAAAAAATTAGTTTCAACAATCATGGTATGATAAAAGTTAAAGAATAACAAGAAAAATTGTACCACTAATAACTTACCCTGCATTGTATGGCACTAAAAATAGCGTAGTCGGTGTCGCTCTCTTTTTAAAGTAATCTTTTAGATCATTAGACTGCGCATGTATATCTACTTTACCCTCATGGTGGCCAACGAGATAAGGGTTGACAAATACGAATTGGACCCTATTTGTATCCATTAAGCAGTCATTGTATAAATGCCTGGTATAAAACAAACAATGTTATGAAAAACAAAAGAAAAGGAACAAGAAATATTAATAACAGTGATAAACGATAATGGTCAAGTACCTTATCCAGAAGTTGATAGCTGAAGCACTAACCCAATCACGAGTACATATGTCGTGCACGACCTCAGCAGTAACATAATCAACTAGACCGCCAACATTGTAGATATGTCTTTCAAGACGTATTTCCCGTCCTCCTGCATCGATCAATTGTGGTGTAATCGATACTAATTGATCACGATATGAGGTCGGTCTCCTTTTGCTCTGTTGGTTAGCTGAAGCTTTAGACTTAGGTTGTGTTGTCGAACACTTTGACATCTTGCCCTGCGAAAATAAAAAAATTAAATCACAGTTTTATAACGAAGTACAAAGGAAAAATGCAGGGAATTGTAAATGAACGACCTTTTCATATGGCTCTATAAGACTATTGGCCAAGCAACATAGCCACCTACAACACCTCTGACCATTATTTGCTCATCCTGAGACGGGATCGGTAAGAGGGCGTCTTCATTAGTGCAAACGTCAACCCTTACTTGGAGTGTGTTGTCAGGCAGCGGTGAATTGTGTAGTATGTCTTTATCAGTGTTGTAGGCAACACCTATTGCAATCACGTGCTTAGGAGCTTGCTCGACATATAGCTTACATTGGAATTCACCCTATAGAAAATAGACTTAATATGTCATAGTTCGGTAAATTATAATATAACATAAAGTTAAGTATAGAAGAAATTAATTACCAAAGGAAAAGGGACTTTAGGTATGGAAGTGCAACTATCTTTGACACTTGGACTATCACAGAAGGGAACATTTTGTGTTGGCCTACATTGTACAAATTGTTGTGTTTGTGTTGTTAACAACACATTTTGTTCTTGCAACAAACACATTTGTTCTAAGAATTGTTCTTCTCATTGTTCCTTATGGCGCATTTGTTCTTGAAGTTCTTGAATTTGACTCTTGAAACTAGTCATCTCGTCACGCAGCTGGGAAACGTCACCTCTACTATGGCGCTTCTGACGTCCGAAGTATGCAGATGGGGTGACAGCAAAACCAGTACCCCGAACACGACCATTATACTCGGGTACTTCCATAGCTCTGCTCAACAAATCGTCCCGACTAACATAGCTCGCCAATGCAGGATCCTCCTGTGACACTTGTCGCTATCACAAAAAGAATTACAACAATATTAGTTATTATAAATCAAGTTCATTTTAGTAAAGCCAATTATTTATTGTACATATAATCCAATACTTACACAATATTCAGCTACTCTTCTTGCTTCCTCATTATGAATTTCACCTTTCTTATTTGTCACACTGGCTATCCACAAATCATGTCATGGAACCTGTGTAATACATGAACCTGATTCTTCTATCTGCACAGAAAATTTAGTTAAAGTTAAATGATATTCAAACAATTTATCTATAAATGAAATAATAATTAGTTCGTACCAGTTTTCTTTCTAACTGTGCATATGAAACAGGTCCTTGTGTGTACCGGTATGGCATATTGAGCGCCTTAGCGCGGTTTTTCTCGCTCAACTCCTGTTTAGATCAAAATGATTCATATCAATGTACAAATGTTAATTACAAATACGTACATTACAAGTAATAGGGAAAGTAAAACAAATTATATTACCAGAAATTCCTGAGTTGTATGTGTTTTGATAAACTCATCCCACATTTCTTGAGTGATGATTCCTTCGTACAATGGATAAGGCAGTGTATCAATGATATTTTCATCATCATCCCTCAAGTAGTATTTGACAAGATCAGATCGAAATTTTCTCATAAGTTTTCCGGCTTTTCTTAGCACGAAGTTCTTCCGATCATCATCAATAATAAAAATGCTCTATAAAAAAGAAAACATATATAATTTGTAAGATTGAGATTAAGTGAAACATAGCAAACCGAACAATGATATAATTAATATGTTACCTGAACTTCACCCCATATCTCATCCTCATAATCTTTTTTGACCATTTTCCAGTTTTGAACTGTAATAGGGACTCTGTCTCGAACTGTAGTCCCAATCAAGTTATTTAATGACTTATCGTTCTCGCCGAACGGATTTCCATATTCATTCCACTCCAGATGTAACTTGATTCCACTACTTCTCAATTTGATCAATGTCGCCATAACTTCCTGCCACATCGTACGTTTGCCTCAAATCTTTGTCTACCAATATGCTGAGAAACATCATCAGCAGTTTCATCGTGTGATGAGTCCATACTTCTGAAAGTGAAATACACCAAAATAAAACATCAGTGTTTAATGTCAACCATATCAACCATATCAACGAAAGCAAATTATTTTGAAATTTATAAAAATGTACATACAAGTAAACAAGTCAAGGCACTTATTATGTTTTCCTTTTTCGTGTTTGATTTAAAATTTTATTCCTTAGAATTCGTGTTGGATTGAGAATTGTGTTTCTCTTGACCCAAGTTCCCTTTTCATGATCATGTCTCACGTATACGGGTCCATCTTCATCTTCATTTGCATCTCCATCTATATCAATCTCTACTGACCACAAATTTTCAAACTAAGGATCGTCATCATTGACGTTCAAATTTTTATTACTTTCAGGATCAACTTGTTCTTGACGATTCTTGTTGGATGGGAGTACAATAGACCAATTCTTTCTAGCAGGATCCGTAATGAAAAACGCTTGTTCTGCTAAAATAAAAGGATCATCTTCATACCAAACTTTAGAAAGATCCACTTGAACAAAGCCTAATTCATCTATCCTCAATCCACTGTTGTTGTTAACCCATTTACAATTGAATACAGGGACCCTGAACATAGAGTAATCTAACTCCCATATGCGTTCAATGACACCAAAGTATGACATTGATGCATAGATAGGGTGTATGTCTTTAGCACTGGATCTATGCCAAGAATCAGCAACAAGTGTTACCCCACTATTCTGCATTGTGCTCTGGGTATCATGATCTTGTGTATAGAATGTGTAACCGTTGATTGCATAACCATTGTAAGATAATACATTTAAGCTCAGTCCCTTTGACAACCACTTTAATTTTTCAGAAACTGAACCAGGATTCTGCTCTATCTTATCATTAATGCGATTTTTCCAAGGTTCGAAAAACCGGACCGGTCATTAAACCAGTTAAGATAGTGGGTTAAGGGTCACTAGGTCAGACCGGGGTTAACTTGGGGTTAAACCAGTCATAATTAAAAAATATAATTAAAATATAGAAAATATATTGGACTATAAAAATTCTTAAAATAGATTGATGAATCATATTTATATATTTTTTATCTTCTTCCCCTAATATTTTTAGTGATGAATTGTGGGTAATTGAGTTTAATTAAATTATATTTTACTTTTTGGTCATTTTATATTTTAATATAATTAATTTTTTATTAAGATTATTGCACATTTTGCTATTGAATATTATTTTGCTATTCAATTGGATTTAAATACATTAATTTTTTATCCTTTTGGGTAAATTCATGTAAATAAGCATTAGGGAATTTAAGGACAATTTTGTCTTTTTGCTATTAGTATTAGGGTTTCGCATATGTCAGGAGTGAGGTAAAGAAAGAATGAGATTGCCGCTGGAAAAAAAATAACAGGGCTGGAAAAGAAGCGGAGAAAAAGTAGATGGGTGTGAATCCGAGAATTTGAGGAACATACTGCCTCTTCTTTCCCTCAAACAATCATCTCTACTAGTTTCAGTCATTTGCTAGTCAACTTTTCTGGGCTTCTAATCTTTCGTTTTTAAATCTCAATCTCGCTCTCTCTCACCGTAATGCTCATTGCAGGTTTCTTAAAGTTTTCTTTGAAGGGATTATTGAATTTGATTCAGGTAATGATTCTAGGTTGCAGCCTTCAATTTTTGCGTTAATCATACTTTTTCCCTTCTTCTTTGTTTTTCTATATCATTGTCTCCAAAGCTGCAAAACAAAGTTGAAATTTCCGTTCCGATCGAAGTTCACGGCTTGTTACTGGATGAAAAAATCTAACCCGGTAGATTGTCTAACCCAGCGGTTTACACTGAGTAACTCCGGTTTACACCGAGTTAATCCGGTTCATACCAAGTTGCAAATCTTCCGGGTCAGACACTGAACTAGACCGGACAATCGGCCGGTTCACTGGTTTCCGGTCTGAACCGGCCGGTCCGATCTGGTTTTTCATACATCGGATTTTTCAACCAACCTGAAAATTGTTTATTGTGTTCTTTTGTTAACAAATTTTTATTCCTATCACCATGTACCAATCGAAGAGAATCCTTGTGTTCTTCTACATACGGTTCGCCTTATCAGTGTTTTGTAGCACATACAAGTGGGCTTGCTCCTGTTCAATCGCCGATATCGTTATTACATCCCTCACAGTTGTTCCTTTCCCTGATCTTCGCCCATCATGACGGGACTTGGGGATCCCTATAGGGTCAATATTTGATAGAAAATCAACACATAAGTCACTTGCTTCTTCAACCATATACCTTTCAGCGATACAACCCTCTGGGCGATATCTATTTTTCACGTACCCTAAATATTTTCATGAATCGATCATTCGGGTACATCCATCTCAAGTACACTGGACCGCACAATTAAATCTCTTTGACCAAGTGTACGGTTAGATGTACCATAATGTCAAAAAAAGAAGGTGGAAAATACATTTCAAGTTCACATAGAGTACATACAATCAGCCTTTGCAAATCTTGTAACTTAGTTGAATCTACCACTTTACTGCAGATCAACTTGAAAAACATGCAAAGTTTAGTGATGGTGTTTCTTAAATTTTTGGGTAAAATGGATCGTATACCAACCGGTAGGAAATTCTGCATGAGCACATGACAATCATGAGACTTGAGGTTCTTTAACCTCAACTCTTTCACTGATACAAGGTTCTTTATATTTGAAGAGTAGCCCTCAGGAACTTTAATTCCTTACAGAAACTCACAAAACAATTTCTTCTCTTTCCTCGACAGAGTGTATGCCGCTGGCGGTAGGTAGGTACGATGCCCTTGATCAATCGGTGCCAACTCTTCTCTAATTCCAAGTTTACCAAATCCAACCTCGAATTGACACTATCATTGCTTTTTCCTTAGATATTGAGCAACGTGCCAATTAGACTATCACAAATATTTTTTTCTATGTGCATCACATCAAGAAAATGTCTCACATATAAAGACTACTAATATGGAAGTTCAAAGAAAATAGACTTTTTCTTCCAACCACTTGTCTCAATTTGTTTTGCAAAAGGCTTGCCAAAATTGTTATCCAAGTCTTTTACCTTGAATACACTTGGGCACCGGTCAACATCTTTGGTGGGCTACCTTCTGCTGAGTCACCATTGAAAGGATTTTTCCACTTGCTCCAACGATGTTGTGATGGTAAGAATCTTTGATGCCCTATGTAAACATTTTTCTTACAATGATGAAGTCGCACTGAATGAGTGTCATCTTCACATATAGGGCATGCACCATATCCTTTGACGCTGTATCCCGACAAATTACCATAAGCAGGGAAATCATTAATTGTGCCAAACAACATGGCTTTCAAAGTGAAACTTTCTTCCCTGTACCCATCATACACATTGACGCCTTCTTCCCAAAGCAGCTTCAAGTCATCAACTAAAGGAGCCAAGTATATCATTCCCAGGTTGCCTTGGCCCAGAAATTAACATGGACAACATCATAAACTTACATTTCATGATCAAGTGTGGAGGAAGGTTATAAATCATCAATATCACTAGCCACGTGCTATGTGTACTACTCTGAATACCGTGTGGGTTAATTCCATCAGTTGATAGTGCAAGGCGAAGGCTCCTTGCTTCATCAACAAAGTCAGGGTACTCATGATCAATTTTTTTCCATTGAGGAGCATCTGCAGGGTGCCTAAGCTTCGTGTCTTTAATCCTTTCATCTGTATGCCATGTCAACTGCTTAGCAGTCTCTGTATTACTGTACAGTCGCTTGAATCTCGGAATAATGGGAAAATACCATAGGACCTTCAAAGGACTCTTTCCTTTCTTCTTCCCATAGCGAGATGCATTGCATTTAGGACACTTCTCCAACGTTGCATACTGATTTCGAAGTAATACGCAATTTTTAGGACATGCACGTATCTTCTAATATCCCATACCAGTTGTAGAGCAAAGAATTCGCTTTGCCTCGTATGTCTTGGTAGGAAGTACATTTTCTTCTAGAAGCATATCTTGCAACAGTTCAAGCAGTGCGGTGAAACCTGAATCACTCAATCCGTAGCGAGCTTTAAAGTTGTACAACTTCAACACTGCTAGCAATCTTGTGTATTTAGTACTCCCAGCATATAATGGTTTCTCTGCATCACCTTTCAACTTCTCAAATTTGCTGGGGCAGTTATGATGCACCCCTTCAACCACATTTAGCTTTTCTTCAAGACCATCATCTTCATCAAACATGCTTTGATCAAATTCATCCGAAGCACCACTCGTGGTATGCACCCGATCACTATATGCATTGTTTGTCTCACTATGCCTTGTCCATCGTATATATGTTTGATCAATACCGTAATACACTAAATGATCTAGTAAATCAAGTGGACTAATCCGCTTTCCAAAACAACAAGATAAGCAAAGACACAAGATTTTGTCAGGATCTTTTGTGTGCTCAATTGCAAATGTAATAAAATCTTTGACCCCATCTATATATTCCCTTGAACACCGATTAGATGACATCCATTTACAATCCATCTATGCCTTCAATCTATTTTTAAAAAAAGTACGTGGTTAGTTGTATGACTATTGCATTAACTAATTACTTTTATATGCTCTTACCAATTTTAAAATAAATTCCCAACATGAAATCTTCAACGTAACGAAAGAAACCATATTTGCCACAACATATCATAGGTAAATTAGAAAACATTACAAGTCAACAAATAAAATACAAGTGTTAAGAATATATAAATAATTATTTTACTTATGCAACTAATCCATAACAATTATTAGAACACCTACAAATTATAACTAACTAGTACTATTATTAAATTCAACTAAAATCACATTTGTAAGCTCAAAATTTCAAAAACATACCTTAAATAGAAGCTTCAATAGACTGATGAGCTGAAACTACAAACACAAATTACACATAAAAAAAGTCAATAAAATATTAGTGGTTGTAAATTTTTTTATTAATAATAATGTGCACAAAACATCAATATATAATAAAATAAAATATGATTAATTAGCTTAAATCAAAAAAGATGATTCAAAAAAAAAAAAGGAAGAAAATAATATAAAACAAAAAGGAAAGCATATATAAATGTTGAGAATATAAAAAAAAGAGAGACACTAATCAGCGAACTTTAATTAATTAAATTAAGGGTACGTTAAAAATTTAAAATAAATTTAGACATCAATTGTATTTCTAAATTATTCCAAACACATAAGTAACAAATAAAATTAAATAGAGAAGAAGCAATGGTAAAACAAATTAAAGTGGAAAGATAGTCATATGTTTTCCTTTAGGTCCTCACCCCTCAATGAAAGCATAAACAAACCAATAACAAATTTTAAATAAATATGCCATTAAATTTCAGCTACTTTTTGAACTGTGAATTATATAGAAAAAATTTCCTGTCTATGAAAATTTGGTAATAATCCCATGAAAATAAATTTGTCCAGACAATCATGCATCCGATATACTGTCATTAATTAACAGGTAAATTTATTAATAGAATGTGAAGTTTAAGAAATTTATTTCTACAAATTCAGTTAAAAAAATTCTATTATTTATCATGTTCTGTTGACTATAAATGATAGATTGATTATCACCAAAAAATAAAAAAAGACCGATTGATCAACTAATTAATTAAATCAAATAAATAGGAATTGTTTATGCTATATATATATATATATAATCACGTGTTATGGATTAGTTAAACATTAATCGACAATAATATATCATCATTAGAAAACACTAATCGACAAGAATAGGAATTCCTATATTCTAATATTTTAATATTTTTGATTTTATATTCTAATATTTTGGAATACTTTAATATTGAATTGAATTATTATTATTAGAATTTATAATTCAATATTAAATTAATCTAAATTCTAAATAAATATCAATATTGAAATAGAAATATTCAATATTTAAATAGAAATATATAGTAAAGAAATCAAAATATATAGTTATATAGTAAAGTAATAATATGAATCTAAAATTAGAAAATGAATAGAATTCAAAATTGGAATATATTTAAATATATTGATATTGAATATTCTTTTCATTTTATTAAATAATAATATTTAAAATTCTAAAATATTTATTTGATTAATAATATGAATTAATATTTAAAATTTGATTAATAAAATGAATTAATATTAATAAATAATAAATATAAATAATATATATAATATATAAATAGAATGATTATTTATAACCTCTGAGCTAAGCGATCTCACATAACAGAAACTGTGCATGCATAGGAATTTAATAAACTACTGAGATCTTAGTTATTAACTCTTTATTCTTAGCTATTGATAACATAATTCCTATGAATATAGAAAAGAATATAGAATTTCAAATAAATATTCAATTTTTTTTTTCTATTCTAGGACATAAAGAACATATATATAATCATTAGAAAACACTAATCGACAATAATATACTATATATATATATATATAATCACGTGTGGCGCTCTTATATAGGCCCACCAACAATTTTCATAGCATGCAAGCACGCAGTCAGCAGCACTTAGAGACATGAGTGGACAGGAATAACATTTTTTTTCCACTTTAGCATATTAGATATAATTGTCTATATGCTCCTCTATCTATCTATATATATAGATAGATGCAGATATAGATGAAAAAATAAAACCAAACGATTATGTATAGTATATGCGGAGAGGTTGGCAAAAAAAAATGCGGAGATGATCATATAGAAATTGAATCAAACAAATTAAAGAGATGTGTGGTGGATAGCTAAACATTAGTAGTTTTTATTTTAATATATAATCAACATATTTATATATACACACGTGCGTGTGATAACAAAAATATGCTACAACCTGAAAAAAAAAAGGAAGCACGTTGAACTTACAGTTTAATTGATCAGTGCAGTGCAGTGGGGGACCACGTTGCCCGTTGGTGACGCAATCTTGAGTGAGGAGGAGGAGGAAATTTGAGCAGCTGGGACCAAGTGGATGGAGTGGGGACCAAAAGTGGATGGAAGATAGTACAAATTAGCCAAAGGAAGGGACAGGAGTGGGATGGATGACAGTTGGAACAAATTAAAACAAAGTATAGATTCGCTGATGAAGATGTGTGAGAGTGTGGGTGTGTTTTTTAGTGTGAAGATAGGAAATGGATGGAAGGGGGCGATGGATGAAGATAGAAAGGGAAAGGGAGTTGTTGAATAATAATGTAGTCAAAAGAGAAGGAATAATGAGGAAGAACGTACGCGGGAATTGAAATTAGAAGATAAGGATAGGGCCGGGGGGGGAGTTCCTATTGGCTGGGAGGATTACACTATCCTCCTTTATTGAATTTTTTTATTTTAATTAATAGGCAAGTGTGGCGCCTGCCACACTTGCTTTAATGCAGGGCCAGGTAGGCAGGCGCCACACCTGGTGCCACAACAGCTATGGCACCACATGTGGCGCCTGCCTAGGCCACAATTGCGTTTATAACACCATGTGTGGCGCCTGCATAGGTAGGCGCCACACTTGGCCATCCCAAATGTGGCGCCTATCTTACTAGGCGCCACAGCTGGTACCCAAAATTAAAAAAATTATATATATAGAAAAAGAAAAAAATAAAAAAGGCAGTTGTGACACTTCTTTAAAGAAGGGCCACAAAATGTGCACCACCTTTCAACCTTTTTGTAGTAGTGACGTTACTTCTACGAAGGATTAAACTAAGTATTATTATATTTGTAAGCTTAAGTTCAAGAAGATAGAGTTGATACTTCAAATAAATACTTGAAAAAAAAATTATGAGTACACATATAATACTCATGACAGATTTTAAATAAAAGAAAACGTGAATCAAATGTTGAAAAAAGAAAAACATTTACAAGTTAGGGAGCTTCTGAAGAAGGCCGAGACAAGGAAAAAAAACACATGGGAGATGAAGCTTTCTACAGCAACGGAGTTCTGGGAAATGGGAGAGCTAGAGAGAAAGTGGGAAGATGAAAGTGAAAACGAAAACAACGGGTTATGAAAATTAAATTATAAGGTGGGAGAAGCTATAACGCTTTTTGTCAAAACGACGAAGCTTCTCAATTTGGAAAAAAAAAACGATGGCCAATTTAAAAAAAAGGCAGAAGCTACAACGCTTTTTCTCAAAACGCCAAAACTTCTTAATTTAAAAAAAATGATGGTCAATTTTTTTTTAAAAAAATAAATCTTAGACGGCACTTGATTAACAAGGGCCGTTCAAAACTGAGCCTTAGACGACGCTTGGTTTGACGCCTTGAAATATCAAGGCACCACATGTGCCTTGAATATTTTCAAGGCACCACGTGGTGCCTTGATATTTCAATTAAAGGTAGCACGTGGTGCCTTGAAAACTTTGAGCTCCTTGGACAGCACTTAGAAATCAAGCAGGTGCCTTGAATATTTTCAAGGCACCACATGGTGCCTTGATATTTCAATTAAAGGTAGCACGTGGTGCCTTGAAAACTTTGAGCTCCTTGGACAGCACTTGGAAATCAAGCGTCGTCCAAGGCTTAGCCTTGATCGGCGCTTGATTTCCAAGTGCCGTTTAAGGCTACATCGTGGCCGATGCTTCATAGTGAAGTACCATCCAAGAACTTTTATTTAAAAAAAGTTAAAATCTTTTTTAATATGGATGATTTATTTATAGGTTTTGACCTCTAAACCGATTTTTAAATTTAATTTTTGTTTTTTAATATAGACAAACTTTTTCAGGAAAGCATTTTATCATAGTAATGGAGCTTTGATATTTACGGAATTTCTATTATTCCATAGTTGCCACACATTTTTTTAATAGTAGTAAAGGGATTAATTTTTTTTGTAACAAATAACCCCTTGTATAGCACTTTCTTAGGCAAGTGCCATACAATGTATTAAGTAACTATGACACTTTCCTGCTCAAGCGCCATAGTTGTCACATGTATTTTGTTTTAAAAAAAATAAGTTTCCTCCAGATAATTTAGAGATAATTATGAATTTATTAGTGATTTTTGGGATAAAAAGAAAGAAGGATTTGATTAAAATATGTAAAATAAAAAAATAAAAAGAAATAAATAATAATAATAATAATAATAAATAGTCAAAAAATAAATAATAAATATAAAATAATAATATAATAATATAATTAAAAAAAACCTATGCACAGTTGAAAATGGAGGGTGGCACTTTCATTATTAAATTGGCGCCTAATGTTGAAGGAGGGGGTATTATGTATTATAAATATCCCCTCTCCCTTCTCACTTTACACAGATCGTCTGCGTAGAGTGATCGTGTATAAGGGCATACGGTGAGATACAGATGAGAGTGTTTTTATATTTTTGGGGATCAATAAGGTACTCAAATTCTCTTTTGATCACAAAAATTTTTTTGTGAAAATGTTCTAAATAATTTTCTCTTTTTTATAATAGTAATTTTGTGGTGATTAGAGGAAATTTTAAGATTAGGATTTTGGAAAAATTTGAGTTTTGTTAATATAAGGTTATAGGAATGTAGAGGATAATTAATAGTTAATTTTAATCTAGTTACTTTTATTATGTAGTTGGTATATAATTTTATTTTCTAGATAATTAATCTATGATTAATTCTATATTAGGCTCTTTATCCAATTAAATTTGGATTAAATAATTTATTTGGTTTATTAGAAGTATTATTGAAATTCTAATCAGTTTAGTTTGGTAAATTTTGTGATATAAGAAATTATAAATTATAATTTGACATTAAGAATTAGATTTTTATATGATTTTAATTATGTGGGAGTTTCAAATATTGTTTAATAATTAGATTATATTCATATAAATTAGAAAAAGTGATTTAATTGTTCTAGGAGGTTGATATTGATGATTTTATAATAAAAGATATGTTAAAGGTGAAGCTTTAATTTATGAAATTAAGTGGGTGACGAGAGAGAATGGTATAGAGGTTATTTAAGGATTGTTAAGAAAGTTGGAATATTTAAAGATAATAGTTGTAGAGGAAAATTGGAGATGAATTGTGTAAATTATTTATTTTAGTATTACTTGTGGTTAATTGTTATTTACATTGATAATGTAAAGTTTTCTTATAATCGGTGATTGTTTGTGTTTGGTACTCAAGTTAAGCTAAGCTTGGAGTTGAGGTAATCGGGGTTAACTTATTTTATATGCTTGTTTTGGATTGTAAGGTGTTTTCTAAACCTTACTTTCATCTATATTACTTGTATGTGTTTTGAAAGATTATGTGTATTTTTGAATATGAATCTAGCTCAGTGAAGCAATTTTCCAACTTGTATATACGAGCATAAATTATTATTAAGATTGTTACTGTTGTGATGGTTATGCTGTTTAGAATGGAATGCTGTATAAGGTATGATAATTTTGTAAATGTTTTCGAGAACTATATTAATTTATTACTTTTCTATTATGGGATATGTTGGATTGTGTGAAAGAGATATGGTGAACTTGTGTGCCCATTGGCTCTCTCATTCCTGGCCTGGATTTTGGGTTGAGTGTTTTGGGCGGACACTTCCCTATTACAGTATATTGGTGGTGACATGGGAGGGGACAGTATTCTTGAAGTGATTAGCTAATCTTTTGTCGATTATACTAGTACTGATAGGCTATACCATGTCTAGAAGCTATAAGGAGAAGCGTGATGGATGAGTGGGGATGGTTATAATTGTTGATCATATTATGTAGAGTTAAATTATTGAGAATATTATTATTATTAATATTATATTAGTTAAACCTGCTTCTCTGACTTACAATCCTTTCCTGTATATTTTGTAAATTGATTTTGGTTACTGGGACTTTATGTCTCACCCCGTCGTTATAAATAATTTTTCAGGTGAGACCTCTAAGTCGGTTTGAGGCCAAGGGAAGAAACCAAAGGCATAATCATTGAGAACCTTGTAGCCCTCTTATGGAATAGGTGTTGCATTATTTTTTATATTGCCATTTTAGGACATCTCATGTTTTTAGAATATCACATTTACTGTTTGGATAACTGTGTTGGGAACTGTTCAGTATAGAGTTTTAATTATGGAATTCAATGTTGTAAGACTTGTGGGTTATAATTTCTCCTGTTACTAAGTGTACCCAAAGCAACACATTTCTTGTAGTGGGTTTGTGGGCGAGTTTGTGCCTTGAACTCTGATTTGCCTTGAATGAGAAATCGTATTCGATTACCACTGTTTAACCAGAATTTGTAAAACCATTATGGTAATTGTTGTTTGGAGTATAGGTCATTTCACAGTGTTTGTTTGAAGAAGTACTATAAGAATGGTGTAGCTAAATCCATATTTTGTAGTAGTGCTTCTAGCCTCAGATCTCATGAATCAAATTAATATGGCTACTTAGAAAAGGAGGAAATTGGCTGCTTTTAAGATTGACTTTGCTAAACCTTTTGATACTCTTTCTTGGAATTTTATTTGATAAGTGGATTGCTTTGATTCTGTAGTGTATTACCACTGTTCGATACCGAGTAGTCTTAAATGGACATGTCTCTTATGTTATTCTTCCAAACCGCGGGATTAGCAAAGGGTTCTGTTATCCTGTTATCTATATATACTATCAGCTAATGTTTTATCTTGTGTCCTTTATCCTTTGAAGTGGCTACTTTTTTGACAAGGATTAAGGTATGCAACTTTGGTCATCTAATATCTCACTTGCTTTATGCTAATAACTCTTTTTTCTTCTTTGAATGTAAAGATCAAAGTGCTAACTCTTTTAAGGCTTTACTGGATTTATATAGTGCTTGGTATGGTTACGTAATCAATTTTACCAAGTCTTCGATCATTTTCAGCAGCAATGATGCTTAGTTTATGAAAACCCATTTTCTCAGTTCTTTGGAGTTTGTTATAAAAATAGACTAGGGAAATATTTAGACACATGGGTTGACCCATGCAGGAATAACTCTCTTTTGTATTCACAAGTTGTTGAAGCTATTGAAAGGAGAACTGCGGCTTGGAAAGCTCGACTTCTATCCTAGGCTTCCAGGCTTATACTCATTAAATATGTTCTTTTAGAGGCTAATCTTCATGTTCTCTTATGTATAAAGTTGCCTCAATATGTATGTGACAAAATTGACTCTAGATGCATTAATTTCTTTTGAGGACCAGATGGTGATAAAAGAAAAATGCATCTTCTTGGTAAATATAATATTCTCAAAATTGTGGAAGAAGGTGATCTAGGATTGAGGAGTACTTGCATGGTTAATGATGTTTTGCTAGCAAATCAAATATGGAGAATATTATCTAACTCTGAGGATTCTTTCCTTTTTAACACCCTGAGGATGAAGTATTTTGATTTAAACAGTGTGGAAATTGTTAAAACTCCGCATAATTAATCCCGAATGTGGAAGGGCATTGTGAAATGCTCTGATTAAACACTTGTAATACAAAATAGGATCTGGAAATTCCATCCCCCTCAACCACCATTTGTGGTGGCCTATGCAAATGGGATCTACTCATGCAGTTCATTGCAGAAAGTATATGATCTTTTGTTGCATCTTCCATTTTACTGGTGCCCTATAAGATGAAATTAGAATCTAGTTTGTAGTATTTATCCTCATGATATTGCTAATAGAATCCTTGATCTTCCTATTTGCTTTTGTGAGGTTGAAGACAAACTTGTTTAGAGTAAAAATCCATAAGGGTTGTACTCTTCAAAAATTGGTTTCCACCTGCTGAGACTAACTTCTCTCCAGAACTCCTTAACTCATTTTGGAAATTTCTCTGGTCTATCTTGTTACTAATGAAAGATATGCTTTTCCTTTGGAAACTACTTAGGGCCTATTTGAGAAAGAGGTGGAAAAACATGTTTCCGCAAGTTGAGACAAAACTCCTCTCACAAACTTTCCTCATATACCATAAATCATATTAAAAAAGCAGCTTCTACCGTTAATCCAGACAGACAATTAATCATGCTATTCCATCTGAAGATGTGCTAGGGTCTTATCATTTGGATATATTAGGCTCATGTCCATTTGGCTGTGATATTGTCAAGGTTCTAAAACCCGTACCGGTCACTCAATCGGCCAAGGTACTGGGTCAAGGGTCAGTGAGTCAGATCTGAGTGAAACTGGGATTAATTCGGTGTGGAAAAGAAGATTTCAAGGTTATTCATATGAAATTTTGAATAAAATATTGAAAAAAAAATAAAAAAACTAGTCGAACAGTGCAAAACCTGGTCTAACCAGGGTCAACCACCGGACCAGACCAGCATGATTACCAGTTGGCCAGTTTCCGGCTCAAACCAGCCTGTCCGATCTCATTGCAGAGACTTCGGATCACGTTTTTGTTACTTGTCGATTAGCTGCTGCAGTTTGGTTTGGAGGCTTATCTATTAGGTTCCCTTTTAATACATTTAATGAATTCACCTCTTAGGTGAAAAGGAACCTCTTGATGCTACACAATTGTGGACACTCTCATTTGGTAATTGAGATTATCAAAACTGCCGCTGTTATCTCGCAAAAAAGGAATTGTTCACAATTCATCTTTTGCTAATCCTTTATCATCTATTAAAGAGATTAAGCATGTAGTAGCCTTTGCAAGTCTCACATTTGAGTCAAATTCTTCGATCTGTGACTCTTCTTCCATCATTGTCCATCAGAATGTGGAAAGCATTTCACCAATCGGATGGGTTATTGTTATGAAGAAATATAAGCATCACGCAAGGAAAATCTATCAGGCTTAGATTGGATTCTAAGGTTAGCGTCTAATTTCACTCAAATAGAGGAAGGTTTCACAACTTCCTTTATTTGCTCCTTTATGTCTCAGAACATGCCTTCTTTAGATCACAAGTTCCGTGCCTTTTCAAGAATCTCAAAGGCAACCCTTGCAGGTCATCTGTCTTAATCAAGCTTTCCTCCTTCTCAATGGATTTAACTGAGTGTCATCTAATGATAGATCTATCAGGATATTGAGGAGTTCCTCTATAATTTTATTAAGCAAGTTAACTTTCTTGTAATCTTTGTGGCATGAATTTTAGTTTCTTTAGGAACTGCTACACATTTGAGGCTGACATGTAAATGTTTTGACATGTTATTGCTTGATGTAATCTTTTTATTAATATGCATTTGACTTTACTTTGAAAAAAAAACACCCACTGGAAGCTTAAATGATTTTGAAGAGGGGCTACATATAGTTGGGGTAATATTGTGGTGGCCTTAAGAACTGAAAATTCACCCTAAGCTTATAATTATTTTTGTTTCCATACTTATTTTTTGCAAGTACTAGGGTTTAGCATCATAATCAAGTATAACTTTGGTGGAATCTTTGAGTTATACAAGCTTTTGCATTATCCATACGGAACTCCCAACTCAAGGTTCATAACATGCTTATTTCATTCAAAGCTAATCTCATTATATGCTCATTTTCCCTCTTTCATGAGTGAAGTTAGTGGCATGATTCTGCTCCAACTTCATGCTGATGAATCTTTCAACATGCGACGTCTCAGTACAATGACATTTCAGAAAACGTTCTACTTGTTCATGTCTTGTTAAAAATCATCAGCTTTATGTTTGTGGCTCGACATGGTATCCTTCTTGCTATTGTTCATTGGTTTCTGTATCCTTTTAATTAGGCTGTTAGGGTAATTGCTGTTGTGTCTGAAGCTTTTAGGCTCAGTCTTGTATACTTTTCTATTAGTCGGTGTGAGGTCATCTTATGTGTTTTATATTGCTATAATCTTTCCATGTTAGAAACTAATACTTTTTTCAATGTATTGATTATTTTATTAAAAAATTACGTTTTTTCCCATATATTTTACATAAAATCAGAGATAAATCACACATGCAAATTCTATAAATAAAGTGATTTGTGCTTAATTTTAAATTGAAGTTTTTATTTTTCGTACCAACTAAAGTTTAGGAGAGTATGTTGGGGCTAGGATTTTAAATAACGCTTACAGAAATATTTACAAGTTTTGATCTTCAATCAATCGTTTAACATAATTACGATTTTTCTAATGCACCTCAACACATACATTAAGTACTCCTTTTGTCTCTCAGTATACTTTTTCCGAAATTGTTAGTTGGTTGTGCTAGCACGACATTCTGAGTTTGTTTTTATTTTTAATATTTTTTCTCAATTAAAATATAAATTATGCAAATTTGCCGAGAATGACTCTATCGATAATTCAATACCTTAGTGCATATACTGCTATAAGCTAAAAAAACTGCGATGAAACATTTTGTGATGCTCTAATTTTTTATTATAAAATTCATCACAAAACAATTTGCAATGGATTTTCCTTTAATAATTTTTCAATCATTAATTTTTTTGGGGTGAAACCTACTCTGGTCTAACAAAGTGTGAGTTTTTATGGTTCTAATAATTAGAAATAAATATTCAGTCGTTAATTATAAAATACTCACCTGTAAAATAATTTATTTTATATAAAAGAAAACCATTAATATAACAGTTTTTTTTGGGTAGAATTCATACCGTATCCCCCAACCAACAACTAGAGACTAATCCATCTAAGGCGTAGAGATCACTGAAATAGATTTTGCCTATCTCAACAAACCATTAATTTAACAGTAGTGGAGGAAGTCATATAAATGTCTCTGTCTATATACAAAATATAATATGATGATGAGTGTATATGACTAACTGAATTTGAGCATCAGGGCGGTCATTTTCTTTAGAACAGTCAACGCCGGTAATAAACAAGGTTGAAGCTTGAAGTTAAGAGATTCCTAATGTCAATTAATGATAGGACTTAAACCTAAATGAATGGTACTTGATCCTAACTCGGACTAATTAAGTTTCATACAACAATCTCTTGCTTTTCAAATTGTTAGATCTGATCTAATCAGCCTCCAATTATTGAAAGATCCCAGGAAAATTTTCCACAGCTCCAATAATATTAAATAGTGTTCCAAACATTACAAATTGCATGTCATTGGTACCGTTGTTTTGTATATGCGATTGTACATAAATATAAATCACTTCTCCCCCGTTCTCGCATACTAAAGAGTGCATCAAATTGATAATTTTTTTTTTATATTTACCCTCATTAAATTTTTTATTTCTTTCTACTTCACAAATAATTTTTACACATCTATATCCTCTTTCTTTCTTTACTATATAAATTAAAAAGGGATGAAGTTGAGAAAATGTCATTGATTACCTAACAAGTGACTTATATTTTGAACCAAATTTTTTTCTTACAAGTGACTTACATTTAGGTGTAGAGTGGTATATATAATATGATACTCCTTCAGTCCTAAATGTAGAATCTAATTTGAGGATGAATTTTTATCTTAAATGTAAGACATTTTTTCATTTTATCTCTTATATTTATCATTTATCTCCAAATTAATATATAGTGGTGATAAGTTTTTAGTGCCCATCATTGCGATGAACATTGAAACTGGTTCCACTCGAAACCTCATGTTTATTGTCAAAACTCGTTTCCATTTCGATAATCGAAGAGTAATAAAGACGAAATTCCATGCGCATACAAAAAAGGACATTTATACTGATAAAAGTAGTCATTTACAATCCCAAAATCATCCGCAAACGAATTACAAAATACAACGGAAACTTCAATAATTACAAGATTTTCCCAAAATATCTTACATATAAACTAAGTATAACCACCGACTTCGACCTTGCCTCGTGACATGCGCCAATCACTTTTCTATATCTTCACTTTTTCCTTTCGTCCCACTGGCACCCGCTGAGATGTTTATTTTTAAAAAAAGGGTGAGATTCCGAAGAATCTCAGTAGAAAATGCTATCGTTCATAGAAAATGCGGAAAGTAAATATGATATGCACCAATTAATGAACAATATAAACATATCATCATCATGTATATATGTGTAGAGCCCAGCCCCACAATCTACACCGGTTGGACTTTCGTCAACTCCCAGTGTTAGTGCACCCCGACATTAAATGCCCCTCTTTAAGCAAACCATGTTGATTAATAAAGCACATTTACAAATATTGGCATCTACACAAGCATATAATTATAGCATGATGTATGAAAGATAATGTCCCTACCTCGAAGTTCTTTTAACCCCTTTTTAGTGTACCTCATAAAATGCGTCGCTTCCGTCTTCCGATTCGGTTCTAAAATATTAACTGTAATAAGTCATAACCTATCCAAGTATCATTTTAGACTTTTCCACAGTGTTTCTTGTAGTTATATTGTCTATGGTGAAAATTTCCCAAAATGCCCTCGGGACCTCGGCTTGGCCCTGCTTTACTCGGCCCGATGGCATGTTTTTCCAAAATTTTAACTAGGGCTATCTTGACATATTTTCACCTAAGGAATCCATTTCCAAGCTCAGAATCACCAAATTTAGTGTCAAATAACGAAAATACCCTTGACAGCCCTGATTTAGGGTTTTTGTGGCGTTTTTGTAATTATGTTTTTTCAGTCTTTTTTGAAAAAGTAACCAACTGTAACCTCACCTATTTTTGCCCATTGAATCCAATGGAACCTTATATTTCATTAAAATCCAGCTCCTTCCCCCCATAATGGTGCTGGCTGAAGCTTTGGTCCAAAAAGGGAAAAATACACTTTTGTGTTTTAGCTTCTAAAGCTTATTCTTTTCACTTCTAATCCCTTTTTAACTCATTTAAAAACTTCTTAACCATGATTCACAGAAATTTGGGCAGTATAACCCCTTAGGATTAGAGCTTTCCAAATTTACAAACTTGACAAAAATCACCATAACCAAACACAAACCTCAACAACAACTTCATACAAGAATAGATCTAAGGTTTGTGAGGTTACCTCTTGAGATCTTGAATCCTCTCTCTCTAGGTGTCTCCTCTCTTTCTCCTTGGGCTTAGGATGAGTTTTCTAAGCCATACATCCCATGAAGGAGAAAGGTTTAGAGAAGGTCTTATGCAAGTTTACAAGAAAATATCAAGAGATCACAAGTCTTACCTTAAGCTTCCTCTTCTTTCTTCTTTCTAAGCTTGAGATTTTCTTAAGCTCTCTCGCTCTCTTCTTTCTTGTGGCTTTGGACGAAATGGAGGCAAGAGAAAGATGAAACAATTTTGCTTTATAAAAGTCCTACTCATTTTCCTTTGAATTACATGATTTTTTCAATTCCAAAGTTACCAGCTCCTTGACTTTTGTGTACATACAATATGGTCTAAAGTTCAATTGTACTTCAACTCATCTTTTTTCCCCCGTTTCTTGACGTGAGATGACAAGAGGAATGGTGAAGTATGGCTTCATAGAATTTCTCCATTCATCCTACACCATTTGATTTTATCAAGGGATGTTATGGTGACACTTGTTATAACCCATACCTCCTTCACATTATGACATACTTACTCCATTAAGCTTCATTTGACATTGAACTAGTTTCTTCTCCCTTGGTTGGCCTCAAAAACCGTCCCCCCTCTTATGCTTCAACTAAACCAATTGCTCTTTCCAACTAGACCAACTTTACAATCAAGGTAATTCCAACCTTACACTCAAGATAACCCTTACCATCATCAATCATGATTGCTATGTTCATGTAGCATTATTTTAATGCAGTTGGACATGTGCTTATCTTCATAAATCATAATCTAATCCCTTCTTTATATGATAATGACACTTGACATCTTTAATTCCATTACTCAATTCCTAACACATTTTATTTTCAATTTTCGGAATACTACTAATTCTGACAGATTTTATGTCCTAACTTTGAAAAATCATAACTAATTTTATAGATATCGTTTCAGAGTGATCCCAAAGGCTATGGAACCCTTATTGAGTCTAGTTTCAAGGAAAATATGGAATTTTACTAGCTAGAAGCATATCATTCCCAGATTTTCAATCTTTGACTGCATCTCTAGAGACTTTCCAGATTTTTTAGACTAACCTTAAAAATTCATATCTTTTTGTACATATATTTAAAAGATGATGATATATTTTAAAATATATTTAAAAGAAATTATCTTTTAAATATATTTAAACACTAATAATGATATATTTTAAAGATATAAATGACAATAATTTATTGGAAACTGGATATTTATTATATTAAATATAAGATATAAGTTTTCTTCAAATAAATACAAGAATTTTAATAATGAGTTTAAAAAATGATATAGGGTAAACTTTATAACTTTGAAGCAATCAAAATGAATTTGTTTTCCTATATATATATATATTTAACTATGGGATTTTTGTAATGTAAACTATTAGTTTATTCAAAAGGTCAGTCAAAGTGTCCTTTGGAGTTGGTAATTTGGCGAAGGAAAGAGCATACACCTTGGGCAGAATAGTAGAACACTGACCTTCATTAATCTAAAAAGTACATATAGGATAGGTAAAGTACGAAGGAGTTTAGGTAGTTTCTACTTTCGATTCCTTTCTCACAGTTGAAATATCTTATATCTCCACCAACTCTCACGACTACACGTACATTTGAATCACTCAAACCTTCTCGCGCTCATCAACACCCCATAAAAATAAAAGCGTTCTCACCTACCAATAAAGATCCCATTTTATTTCTAATTTTCCATCTTTCTCTCTTTAATTTACGTAAGTAATTAAATTTAAAAGAATCTAACTACCTTACCATTCCTAATTATAAATTGTTGTTGATAGCCTAGGATGCTTTTATGCTAACATTCTCAATTATTAAGAAAATACAAGTAACTTCAGAAAAATATGAAATAAAATAAAACAATATTATTTCAATTTTTGTTAGCGTCTTTTGTCATGCATGGATCATATACAATATTTTATTTGTCTGCATACAATTGAATGTAAATGTGAATCGATAATTATTTTTCTCTTTAACCAATGCATAAAGAGAACAACATGAGTTACATTTAACTCCAAAGAAAAAAAATTATAGTTAATTAAATGAATTTAGGGTAAGAGATCTTAAATTTAATTTAAATTATTCTGAAGAACCGAAGGCCATAATTATTTGTTTGGTCCTTTAATCATTCAACATAAATATGTTTAATCTGTGATCGTACATCAACTATGATTTTTGGTATTTTTTTTTCATGGCCAGGTATAATTCCAATATAGGTTAACAGTAGTATAATGAAGTTGTTAGAATCGATTGTCTCAAATTTCTTTTTGCACTGAATATTCTAATCAAAGGGGCCATGTTACTCCTTTCTCAAATTTCATAAATTTAGTGGACACAAACAAATATATAGGGTATTCGTACACACAAATGTCATCGATGACTTAATTTGCATATAAATTTTCTTAAAGTTCATTTGATAAAAGCCGATTCATGCCACAGAATGGTGGTCTTATGTGGACTGTGGAGTCTATATTCCCTTCTTTTTTGATTGATGCTATAATTCAAAATGCCCATGCCAACTACTCTAGGAATTTCAAATCATGATTTTCTTATATAAATATATTTCCTTCTTTCCTTATTTTAATAAATTAATTATGACTCAATGGTCTTTGATGTTTTTATAATATAAATTACAAAAAAGAACTAGTATTCTGCCTGCCTGTCGTTGACAAGTATGACATATACCTATGATGATTAACAGAAAATAATAATAAAGACTTGTTAAAATAATATGTTTGACCAAACCATGAGGGTTTCATTATAGATTTCACACTACATGAGGCAATTTTAATATATATATATATATATAGCATGAAACTAGCAGCTAAGCTAATTAGTAGATCTAATACCTATATTAACCTCAGTTTTAGATTAACATGGTGAAATGGCTACATTTGACTTAACGGTGTTAAATTATAAGATAAGAAAACCCCTAACACTTTAGGTTAAATTTAATGATATTGTGCTGGATGCACCCTTTTTAATTATTCAATGATATTTTTTCCCCTATTAATATATATTTGTGTTAGATGTTCCTCGGAAAAAACTTTATTAATAAATTTACACCTTAATCCAATTATGAAAGACCCGGTTCTGGCTGTTATAGTGTCCATCACATGTTCTTCTTAATTACATATAGAACTCTTTCTAAACTCATTTTATGTCACTTAAATTATGCATTTAGAAGAGTTAAATAAACACAAATGAATTGAAAATTAAAGCCTCTCTCTCTCTCTCTCTCTCCCTCCCTCCCTCCCTCCCTCCCTCCCTCCCTCCCTCCCTCTCTCTCTCTCTCTCTCTCGTTTTGCAGTTTACAGAAATATATGAAGACGGAAGAAGAGATTGAATTGGATTGGTCATGACCTACTCCTACTGTAATAGCTGAGAGGAAAATGATGAGAGGCACGTGAGAGGATTCTCTGAACAATGTGTGCGACAAGCAAAACAGACGACAGCGCCATCAATGAATATGCTCATCACAGGGTCAAAAACGACAGCAAGAATAATCCAAATTATTACCGTGGAGGCAATTAACGATGCTGACGGCTACACACACACACCCATGTATTTATTTCCCGTTTTAAATTTGTACATATTTTTCACACATTTCACCAAACCTGATTTATATATTCTTTTCCCCCTCGTAGATGCATTCCTTCTGGATTATAGGAGAAGGGTTCGTTGGAGAGTCCGGCTTCTTTCCCTTATATATCCACCATCCATTTCCTCTCTCTAACTCAAAACTCACTGGGGTAGAGAAAAGGGAGGTTGGACCCTTTTATTTTTTTAAAAAATAATATGCAGCGCTCTAGAATATTTTTTCAGTGACACCAAATATCCTAAAATGATTTTTTGTACTCTTGGGCATTGCATAAGACTATTCAAATTTCTTTTGTGTGAACGCATATTTGAAAAAAATATCAAATTTCTTGAACTTTTTTAAAATGGAACTTTACTAGTAATTGAACATTAATTAAATAGAAATAATAAAATTTTGCTTATATATGTTATACATTCTGATTGTTCCTTCATATTATATGATTGGAAATTAAAGTTGTATTTGATGAACTAAAATCTTCAAGGCTGATATTGTCAAGCTTGTTGGCCTTTAATTTTTTTAATCTTGTTTATCTTGATAAATGAATTAAATTAATGATAAAATGATACATTTAAAATAAATATGTGATCAACTATAAGAGAAGTATGATTATTGTTGTTATATTTATTAAATCAGACTTACTTTTGACATATTATATATATAGTGTATTTATGTCTGGTTAATGGTAAAAAAAAAGTATTTATATGTGGTTAAATTTTGTCCTTGGACTCAAATAATAACAAAAAATGTAGTTATAATAAAAACAAGCCTTGGTCAAATTAAGTAGCTTATTATTCTATTAGCAAAAAGTCTTTATCAATTAACTAGTATCTAGCTAGGTAGCAGCTAGCTGGTTATGTTGAATCTTAGTAACAAATTAATGTTAACTTCAAGCTTAGCAAGTAGGATTTTCGTCGATAGAATGTTTTATATAAACAACCATTTATTGTTAAAAAAAAAATAAATAACCATTTCCAACCTTGTAAACTAACTCCAGGAAGAAACCGCGTTCATCAGAATCTTCTCATGAAAAGTAATTTTCATTAAAATATAGCGTCCGGCTCAGATGAATTTTTTTGTTTGGTGGTTAGTTAAATCAATATATATTTGAATATTTGCAAATATTGTATGAGTAAAGATCTCCCTGCCGGTACATTGCATCTGTAATTACTTTTCGGGTTAATAGAATTTTGGTCCTTTAAATTTGTCTTTATTTTAGTTTCTGTCCTTCAAATTTCAAACCATGGATTTTGATTTCTCTAGGGATAAAAATGGAATAAGTTTTTATTAAATTATATGGACCAATATTTTAAATATAATAAAATTTGAGAGACTAAAACCTATAGTTTGAAATTTGAGGAACTAAAATCAAAATTTTCTGTAAATTTCCTCATAGATATTTTGTATTGGGTAAAGTTATATTACTCATCCCGTCTTACATGTATGAGCTAAATAACTAATTTTCAGATATTGATAAAATTAGTTACAATAAGTTACTACATTCAGTCCTTAATGTAAGACACAACTGACTTATTTGAGGAGATTAGAGAAGTTAAATAAATTACTACCACTTTAAAGTATTTATATTTTTCATTTGTCTCCAAACTAATTATTTTCCTAACTTATAAATTAATATGTAAGATAATGATATATGTAAGTATTCAAAAAAGGTTATGTAATATACGATATAATTAAGTAATTTATTTAGCTCCCTAAATCCTTAAATTAGTCTGTAAATTTTATATTAAAGACTGAAAGTAGTATTTATTTGTAAGAAATATGTATTGAATTCCTAAAATATCATTAATCATTCCTATTGGAAAATACTCCTAATGAAAACATAATTAATTATAAGTATAATTATAGAGCTGGGAATCAGGGCCGACCCTTGACGGGCCAGGGCCTAAAAGGGTCGGCCCTTTTAGGCTCGGGACAACAAAAATTGTTGTTTTTCAAAGGCCGGCCTGAAAGCATTCGGGCTAGGGCAGTCCCATAGGGCCTGAAGTCATTTTCACAAAATTTTATAATATTTACTTTTTTTATGTTTTTTTTTAAATTCTAACAATGAAATTCCTAATTTCACACATGAATATTGTCAAAATTAGAGTGTAAGAAGGTATACATCATACAACAAATAAACACAGTCATTAAGTTATAATCAAAGGTAAATTATTGTCTACATACCACAGTTACAAAATAATTAATGAGAAGACTTAATAAAATTAAAAATACTTCTTATAAATATGTCTTGAAAAGTGTGAGTAGCTAACAAAAAAAAAAACATAAGATATAAATAAAGCAATCACCAGAAAATAAGTCAAAAAATACAAAATTTGTAAGAATAATTATGAAACAAGAAATTTCTTTTCTAAGTTTTTAATTTTTAGGATTATTTATACAATATATTCTTATGAAACTTCTTAAAAAGATAATAACAACTAAATATTTACAATATCATTAACAAAATATAAAAAATCAATAATATTATTATCATATAAATAATTTTAAAATAAAAAAAAATGTACGGGCTTCAAAGGGTTGGCCTGTGATCCTACAGAATTGGCACTTTTAGGCCCTTAGCCCTACAGGACTTACCCTTTTAGGCTCGCTTTCACTTTTGAAGCAAAAATCTTAAGGCTAACCCTTGTAAATTTAGAGCCTATATGGGCTGGCCCGATAGGATCAATCCGTTTTCCCGGCTCTATATAATTAGTAAGTATAATTTGGAAAACACATTATAAATTTAAAAGATAAAATGAATGAAATTTTATATTTAGGATAAGATAAAGTTATCCACTAACTCCTATATATATTTAGAACGGGAAGATTATTAAGGAAGTAAAGAGCTGAAAGAGCAATGTGGGTTAAAAGAATATTAATATTTGCTCTGAGAGAGTAGAGAGTTAAGAAAAAGCAACTAAAATGAGTTCATATATGCCAATGCAGCCTCGTCCTCTCTTTATTCTTTTTTGTTTTTTTTTTTAACAGATCGTCCTCTCTTTATTCTGAAGGGCTTAGTTATGTTAAAAACTACTTGACGGTGTCGGTGGGTGTGCATATATACATATACATAGAGAGAGAGAGATTAGGCTGTACAAGAAAAGTCTTGCTAGCGTCTTACATAGTACCCCAAAAAAAGAAGGAAAAATTACATTCAAGTCTCAAGTAAGAGAAAAATAAAAAAAAATAATCCCTTGCAATCTCAAAATTATCAAAAAAATCCTATTGTAATAAATTTCATTGATAGACTTGTTAATGGACGCTCATAAACTTGTTAATGGACACCCATGAACTAATCAATGGACTCCCTTAGATTTGTCAATGACGCGTCCCTGGACTTGCTAATGACGTGCCCCTGAACTTGTCAACGACACACCCATGGATTAGTCAGCGAACAGTCGAACACCCATAAACTTATCGGCGGAATTAGAATTTATTATAAAAAAATCTCATGAGACTTTTTGACAATTTTAAGATTTGAACTTTGAAGGATAATTTTTTTTTACCTAAAACTTGAATGTAATTTTTTTTTTTTTTATAAAAAAAGTACCACCAAGCTACAGCAAACAACCTCGGCAACGAAGAAGAATAAGACTTCGTGTGCGAATATTTGAATTTATTAAGCATAATGCTACCAAAGCCAAAGGACTTAAAAAAAATTGAAACCTTTTGTCCTTTTTATTTCCGAATGTAAAGTAATATTAGTAGTAGGGTCAACATTGATAACAACCTCATGCCCTGCTTAGCTGGCACCCACCACCCGCGTTTGCCCAAAAAACCATTCAGTTGGGATCGCAATGGTCCAACCAACTCTCGTCATTAAAAAAATGTTCATTCAATTATTTCGAATCTGATGTGTATATTCTCCAAAACTAGTTAATTACATTAACCGTTTTCACTTGTTCAAAGTGAATTTAGCTTAAATAGCAAGATGATTAATATGAATTAATTACTGCTTGAAGGGGTCAAGAAAGAAGCTATAAAAAGAGACGTTCATGCTCTCCGAAAAGCACAAAACAAGAAGCCATTTTGAAAAGCCAAAATGTTACAGTAAAGTGGAGAAAAATGAATTGTCTATTATTGAATAATAACCCTGTTTATATACAAATCAATGCAACGCAAATAAGCAACTGTTCTATAACTAATTACATTCAACCATACAACAAACTAACAGAAAGTGGTTATAAATAATCATCTAACTAAACTATAGTTGTCACCCCCCCGCAAGCTGGAGCATGAATGTTTAGCATGCCAAGCTTGGAGATGAGCTCATGAAAACGAGTAGGATGAAGGGGTTTAGTGAACACATCAGCAAGTTGGTCCTGTGTGCGAACTGGCAGCAGCTGAATGACTCTAGCCTGGACCTTCTCACGTACTAAATGACAGTCTAGTTCGATATGTTTGGTTCTCTCATGAAAAGTTGGGTTAGAAGCAATCTGAATGGCAGATTGGTTGTCACAATAAATGAAAGCAGGATCAATGTGGGAGATGACAAAATCATGCAGCAAATAAAGCAACCATTGAACCTCACAAGTGGTGGAACCAAGAGCCCTATATTCAGCTTCAGAAGAAGAGCGAGAAACAGTAGATTGCTTCTTAGCTTTCCAAGAGATAAGGGAAGGACCAAGAAAAACAGCATACCCGGTGACAGAACGACGAGTGTCAACACACCCGGCCCAATCAGAATCACTATAAGCTCTAAGTTTTAAATCAGAGGCAGCAGCAAAATGAATACCAGCACCAGGATTAGACTTAAGATACCTCAAAACACGAAAGGCGGCCTGAAGGTGGGCATCCAAAGGAGCAGCCATAAATTGGCTCAATTGCTGAGTGACAAAACTAATATCCGGCCGAGTAGTAGTCAAGTATTGGAGCCGACCAACCAAACGTCTATATTCTTGTGGGTTGGCCAAGAGAGTGCCCTTCAAGCTGGAAAGTTTAAGATGTGGGTCCATAGGGGTAGAGGCTGGCTTACAAGCCAAATAACCTGCATCCTCAAGCAATTCAAGACAAAATTTGCGTTGAGACAAGAAAATTCCAGATTTGGACCGAGCTAATTCAAGGCCAAGAAAGTAACGTAGATCACCAAGGTCTTTAATGGTAAAAGCTGTATCCAAGTTCTTCTTTATGAGATTAATTTCAGCTAGATCATTACCAGCCAATACAACATCATCAACATAAACTAGTATAGCTGTAAATGAAGTAGAAGAGACCTTTAAAAACAATGAATGATCAGATGCAGACTGTGTATAACCATAAGAAACCAGGGCAGAAGACAATTTAGAGTACCATTGCCTACTAGCTTGTTTGAGACCATATAAAGATTTCTGAAGTTTGCAAACCATGTTAGGTTGAGAAGGAGTAAAGCCCTTAGGTAACTCCATGTAGACTTCCTCATGTAAGTCACCATGGAGAAATGCATTATTAACATCAAGTTGATGTAAATGCCAGTTCTTAGCAGCTGCAATAGAAAGAAGCAAACGCAAAGTTGTCATTTTAGCCACAGGAGAAAAGGTGTCAATATAGTCTATGCCCTCAACTTGAGTGTAGCCCTTAGCTACTAAACGTGCCTTATGACGTTCTATCTCACCATTGGCTTTATACTTGGTTTTAAAAACCCATTTGCAACCAATAGGCTGCTTACCCGGTGGTAAAGTAGTGAGTGTCCAAGTCTGATTTTGCTCAAGAGCCTTAATTTCCGAAGCCATAGCATCCCTCCAAACAGAATCTTTAACAGCCTTACTATAAGTGGTAGGATCAGAATTGGAAGAGACAGACAGAACAAAATTCTTATAAGCAGGAGTTAAGGTGGAATAAGAAAGAACCGAAGAAAGAGAATACCTAGGAATGCCATGTGAGGATGATTGGGCAGTTGAGGTTGAAAGGGCACAATGGTAATCATGCAGATAAGAGGGAGGCCGATGGGGTCTGGTAGACCGGCGAGGCATAGGGGAAGAAGGAGAGGAGATAATGGTGGAGGGGGGAGGAGAGGAAACAAGGGGAGGCTGAGATGGAGAGAGAGGTGGGGAATCATCCAAAAATGTAGGAAAATCCTGAATAGTAGGATCAGGGCGAGGAGAAGAAGGTGATAAAACTGAATGGTGAGTGGAATGGAAAGGAAACACAAGCTCATGAAAGGCAACATCCCTAGAAATAAAAATTTGATTTGTAGATAAATCTAACAAAGTGTATGCTTTAGAACCCGTAGGAAAACCCAGAAAAATACATTTCTTTGCACGAGAATCAAATTTGGACCTATGGGAAGCCAAAGTAGTAGCATAACATAGGCAGCCAAAAACTTTAAAATCAGAGTACAGTGGTGCTGTTTTGAACAAACGTTCGAATGGAGTAGTGTTATGCAAAACAGGAGTTGGTAAGCGATTGAGAATGAAAACAGCATGTTGAATAACAAAAGACCAATAACAAATGGGAATATGGGAGTGAAAAAGCAAAGCACGTGCGATGTTAAGAATATGTTGATGCTTGCGTTCAACCAGACCATTTTGTTGTGGAGTGGCCACACAAGAAGTTTGATGCAAAATTCCTTTAGAAGCAAAATAAGATGGCATAGAAAATTCAGCACCATTGTCAGAACGTATGATTTTAACAGAGGTTGAAAACTGGTTTTCCACAAGAGTTAAAAAGGTTTTAAGATGGCCACGAGCCTCAGACTTGTCTTTCAGCAAAAAAATCCAAGTAAAACGAGAATAATCATCGACTATAGTCAAAAAATACTTATAGCCCTGTATAGAAGGTACAGAAAAAGGTCCCCAAATATCAATATGTATTAAATCGAATGTTGCATTACAAGAACTTGTGCTTAAAGGAAAAGAAAGGCGTTTTTGCCTAGCAAAGTGACAAGTATCACATGGTAAAGTCAAGGGAGTACAAGAAATGTCTGTAGCAATTTTATTTAATACAGTAAGAGTAGTATTAGAAAGATGGCCTAATCGAAGATGCCACAGTGTATATTGAGAAGATGTGGTACTAGCTGCCGAATGCACTTGAGAAATAGGAGATGAATGAGACTTATCTGCATGAAACATGTATAACCCGTCAATGGAACTAGCTGCACCAATCATCTTCGAAGGCTGGGGTGAGTGTATCTGACAAGAAGAGGCAGAAAAAGTCAAGACACAATCAAGAGACTTGGTAAGCTTAGAAACAGAAACTATATTATAAGCAAAGTCAGGAAGAAAAAGGACATCATGTAAAATCAAAGAAGGTGATAATTGAACAGAACCAGAAATCTGAGCAGTAGTACGAGCACCTGTTGGTAAACGAACACCAAGAGGAGCGATGGAAGAATATGACGTGAACAAATCTAAGGAGCAACAAACATGATCTGTGGCGCCTGAATCAATGATCCAGGTGTCAAGATTATTAGAGGAAAGATTGTTGCATATACCTGCGGATTGGAGAGAAGAAGAAGTGGAGAGATGATTGACGGAAGAAGGAAGAGGTGGCTGAAGCAAAGTGAGAAGGCGTTGGTATTGTTCTGGAGACAGGGAAGGAAGCAAAGAGGCTGTTGAAGAAACCTGAGAGGGAGGTGCTGACTTCGTGGATGAAGAGTCAGGAGCAGAATGCGACTGAGAGACAAAATTGTTCACCGATGAAGATTGATTGCGAAACTTAAAACCTGGGGGGAAACCGTGTTTACGGTAACAAGTGGCCTCTGTATGTCGAGCCTTGCCACAGTAAGTGCACATCTTGGATTCCGAAGAGGAAGAAGTGGTTCTGGGAGCCGGAGAAGAATGAGGTCGTGCCGATCGAGTCATAAGCACTGTAGAGGAATCAGGCGAAGGCCGAAGCTCTCGTTCTTGCTGAAGGACGAGCGAAAACACTCGATTAATCGGAGGAAGAGGATCGAGCAGGAGAATCTGAGATTTGACAGAGGCATATTGCTCGTTAAGACCACGGAGGAAACGGATAACCTGATCTTCGTCACGGTGGGTAAGAGCAATCGCCGTTGAACCACACGCACAGGCTTTGAGAGGCCGAATGTTGGCCAATTCATCCCAGAGAATCTTCAAATGAGTGTAAAAATCACTCACACTCAAACTGCCCTGCTTCAAAGAATAAATGTCCTCCTGGAGTTCAGCAATCCGAAACAGATCTGATTGGGAATAGCGAGATTGGAGATCGGACCAAATCGCAGCAGCGTAATCAAACCAGAGAATACTTTTAGCAATGGTAGGAGAAAGAGACTTGAGCAGCCAACCTTGCACCAAATTATTACACCTTTCCCATGCCGGAAAAGAAGGATCAGAAGTCGCCGGCTGTGGAAGAGAACCGTCGATGAAACGAAGCTTGTTTTTCGACAGCAACGCCATGCGCATCGCCCGAGCCCAGGTGTGGTAATTGGATCCATCGAGAGGCGGCGCAACCAAGACCAAGGCAGGATTTTCGCTTGGGTGAATATAGAAATGGCTCGACTGATCAATAAGCAGATCTGAAGCCATAGAGAAGAAAGGCGGAGTAACCAAGACGTGGCAGAGAAAGAAAAGTCAAGAAGAGAAAGGACAAAGTGAGGAGAGAAAAAAAAATCACAATGCTCTGGATACCATGTTACAGTAAAGTGGAGAAAAATGAATTGTCTATTATTGAATAATAACCCTGTTTATATACAAATCAATGCAACGCAAATAAGCAACTGTTCTATAACTAATTACATTCAACCATACAACAAACTAACAGAAAGTGGTTATAAATAATCATCTAACTAAACTATAGTTGTCACAAAATGGGTCTCTCAATGGCTTCTCTCAGTCTTGTTTTGGTTTTAGTGTCTCTAAGCTTGCCTTCTCAAATCTGTGCTGACTACCATTACTCATCTCCTCCGCCGCCGGTGCACTCGCCACCACCTCCCGAGCATCCTTACCATTATGCTTCTCCACCACCCCCCAAGCACCCTTACCACTATGCTTCTCCACCGCCACCGGTGCACTCGCCACCACCTCCTGAGCATCCTTACCACTACGCTTCTCCTCCTCCACCCCCTAATAAGCCCTATCATTACTCGTCCCCACCTCCTCCAAAGAAGTCGTATCACTATACTTCTCCTCCTCCACCGACTCACTCTCCACCACCTCCTTACCACTACTCATCTCCTCCACCACCACCCAAGAAGCCTTACCATTACTCATCTCCGCCACCTCCTTACCACTACTCATCTCCTCCACCACCCCCTAAGAAGCCATACAAGTACTCCTCTCCGCCGCCTCCCGTCCACTCTCCGTCACCTCCTTACCACTACTCATCCCCTCCACCACTCCCTAAGAAGCCTTACAAGTATTCTTCTCCTCCCCCACCGGTCCACTCTCTGCCACCTCCGTACCACTACGCGTCTCCTCCGCCACCACCTAAGAAGCCTTACAAGTACTCTTCTCCTCCCCCTCCTCCTCACAAGCCCTATGTCTATGCTTCGCCACCACCTCCTTACCACTACTAGACACTGCCTTTGCATGCCTAGCTTGTATCTCACTGTAAGTTTCTTTCGCCTTTCTTTTATTTATTAATTATTAGCTGATTTATTTTCCTTGGTAATTTTTCTTAGAGACAGATGGACGGTTACTAGGATAATGATCTCACGGCTTGAATTTTTTCTGAAAAAACTCATTTTATATATATTTAGTAATTAGATGGCATGATAGCTACCTCAAAATATGTTTCAAAATTTCGAAGTCTTTGTCAATTTTTTTTAAAAAAAAATCAAGCTATAGCATGTTCACTTGCTTGTTAATTTTACATGATGTCTTTTAAATCAAGCTATAGCATGTTCACTTGCTTGTTAATTTTACATGATGTCTTTTACTCATTATAATGATACAATTTCGTCACATACCTTTATCATATCATAGAGAACATGCAAATAAATTGTATACAATTTTTTTTCTCTAGCTTTGAGCAGAATAAAGAAAGCAATGGAAGTAATGATGAAGAGGGAGGAATGAAGGAGTTTACAATTCAGGAAAGAGAAGAATGGAAGCAAAGTTTCCGCGTCGTCTTAATTCAGAAAATATTTTTTTTATATGTATTGAGCGAAAAATAAAGTGATATAATTTAAATCCTGTGTCTTTTACTTCTTTGGTGTGGGTATTGTATTTATTTAAAGTTTGTAAGGAACTGCGCTAAGATGGTCAACATGTACTCGATTCTGACAAGTCAACAGCACATGCATGCATTTTCTTTGTGCAGTACTTCTCAACTTGCTGCCTTATGCAAAGGTTTCTGAAAAAACCATTTATAGATAATAAATATTCATGATTTCTCTGTCAATATCTCTGCCTCTGAGACGTTAACCTTACTGTACGTGTGTATTCGGATCATCTTTTGAAAAATGGTTTTTATAATTTATGAGGTAAGTATGTAAAAGGAGTTTTATCTCGATTTATAGAAAAATGCTTCTGAAACCATTATTTCAAAACTTACCGAACACACAAATAATGTGAATATTTCACTTAAACAGTTGCCTTTTAGTATCCTAAACTAATTTCTCTTTTCTTTATTGATTTTGAACTCGTCCTCCTCCCATAAGTTTTTGGTACTTTTACAACTTTTTCTTCGATTGTTCCTAGCTAATTAAGATTTTGTAGTACCCTGAATGAAATGAAATAAAAAATAAAATAAAAGGTTATTTTGTATTGTAAAGATGTCATTAGTTCGTTATAAACAAAAATATAATAATAAAGTCCCTTCGGGAACATCCGAAAGAAAATATAATAATAAAAATTGGAAAATTAAATAGCAAAAAATATATATGGAAACTTAAACTTTATTAGTCCCTATACATTTTTACTAATAGAACAAAGAGTAAATATCAAATGCAGTTACGTATCCCTGACACATACGTCCAAAAGAAGTCGTACTAACTAAATCATGGCTCTTAGATATTTTAATTACTAGCTTCAAACTACAAAACGTTGTTTGAATGTCCTTACGAGGAACCTAAAGTGGCCACCAAATCTTTTTGGTGTTATCCTTTGAGTCATTGTTAAGTTGTGACTAACATTTGATGGGTTAAGTGTTTCAGTCACAACTTAATTACCGGGTCACTTCATTTTTTTTTTTTGGTGACAATTAACATGCCATTTTTAATTAGAAATATTTTCAAGCACTCATTTCAAATAATTTATGAAATTTAATGAAACAACAATAGGAATAAGTTGGAATAATGTCCGCAAATTTATCCAAGGTAAATTGTAATCATCATTTAGTTATCTCCAATCCCTCACCTGAGTAGATCATGTTGGCCTAATAATTATCATATACAACCAACATGGAGTTGGTATAGAAGTGTAAAGCCCAGCTAGACCCTTATATATTTTGAATTCGAATTCTAGAGAAGATATTTGTGTTAAAATGATCAGCCATAAACTCCAAACCTAATACCAGAAGACAATATATAAAAAAAAAAATACAATTATCATGTAGGAGTACATTTATGCCTATTCTTCAAACAAAGTACGACATATTGTTGATGTTGCCTAGCCTAACACTAATCACCCCTTTAAATCTTCCTTAAGCATGAGATTGCAAGTTCGATCGACCTGAATTCTTTCCCTGAGGTGAATGATGATAAAAACAAAACAAGACAAGTTCTTCGTTTCTCATTGTTTCCGGTTTTTTAAATCTACATATAGTCTAATTGTTGATGTGAAAATAAAAATAAATGTACATTAAAAATAAGTCCAAACATATTTTTTGGATGGGATTCAAATTAATGAAATGAAAGAAACTGTGCATAGAAAGTCATGGGAATGCCAAACAATGTCACACCATCTTCGGCGTCCTAACAATTTTGGACCCATGATTTAATTCTTTTAAAAAATGGCCTGGAAACACATGAGATTAATGTCAACTTGTCAAGCATTAAAAAAAAAAAATGGAAAATTACATTTAGGTCTCGTATAAGAGAAAATATGAAAAATGGTCTCCTGAACTTGTCAATAATATACCTGGATTTATCAATTAAAGCCTCTAGATTTGTCAATAAGACATTTTTTTAATTTTTTTTTCTTGTGTGGGATCTGAACGTCATTCTAAAAAAAGAGGTGTACGAAAGGTTCTTCCTCTATCTTATCCCCTGCAAATGAGCCCATGTGTCAGTCCAAAAAAAGTGTCCGCATGACCCGTTCGGGTTGGTGAGTTTGCTATGATGAGAATTGATTCCCCTTTTGTTTTTGTTTCTTTCATTTTCGCGGCTTTATTCAATTTTCCGCTCTTTTTCAGATAAATTGGCTAAATGACCTCAGATTAGTAACTAACTATTGACAAAAAGAATGACTTTAATTACATATTTTTCAGAAACTAGGTAGGTGTCGCTAGTCTTGGAACAAGGAAGAATATGCTCTTCTTGTCTAAGCATTGGGCATGTCGCTAGACATTATATTGTAGAGTAACTTTCAAATTTACTCTCAAGTTTTGATTTCTGTTGTGGCTCTTGATCAGCCGGTGTTCAGTATGATTATTACTTTGGTATATATGTTTCTACTTCTCAAAGGACCTGAAATTAGGCTTGCTACACATTACTTTTCACAAGAGGTTTTGTTAATTTGATGATGATGTTAATAACCAATGTTAGTCATAGCATGAGGACCTGGTGATACCTCTCAAGAGAATACTTCAAAAAATTGAGACGCTCACGTGCAAGCGAAAGAGCAAAGTCACTGGATATATATGGGCAGTAGGTTATGCAAACAATCTAAACTTCAAGATATAAAGGCTTAAAAAATACGCAAATAATACGAGTTGTTAGCTCCTACCACGTTGCATTATAAAGAAGCTAAATATTCTTCAGGTGATGTTTCTGTTACTAGTGCTTGGGCTTTTTGATTAAAGATCTTGAATTTTCAGAGAATTCTACCAAGCTTGAGGTGAAAATTCACAAGGATAGTGATATTGATAGTTTGTTAGCTAAGAGAGGTACAAAACGATTTGTGAGAGAAGATGTTTGTGTCTTTGGTGAGGTTAATTGATGTTTATGGAGTGCAACAAGTCTCTAGCTTTGGGTGGTTCTACCTAATTACATTGCTCCTAATTAGAGTGCATTCCTGAAAGGAAGACTTATCTCAGACAATATTCTTTTAGGCTCAGATCTCATGAATCAAATTAATATGGCTACTCAGAAAAGAGGAAACTCGCTGCTTTTAAAGTTGACTTTGCTAAAGCTTTTGATACTCTTTCTTGGGATTTTATATGATAAGTGGATTGCTTTGATTATGCAGTGCATTACCACTGTTCAATATCGAGTAGTCTTAAATGGACATGTCTCTTATATTATTCTTCCAAACCGTGGGATTAGATAAGGGGTTCCGTTATCCCCTTATCTATATATACTATTAGCCAATGTTTTATCTTGTTTCCTTTTCTTCTTTAAAGTGGCTAGTTTTTTTTTTTTGCAAGGAATTAAAGTATGCAACTCTGCTCATCCAATATCTCACTTGCTTTATGCTGATAACTCTGTTTTCTTCTTTGAATGTAAAAATCAAAGTGCTAACTTTGCTAAGGCTTTAATGGATTTGTATAGTGCTTGGTCTGGTTAGGTAATCAATTTTACCAAGTCTTCGATCATTTTCAGCCCCAATGTTGCTCAATCTATGAAAACCCATTTTCTCAGTTCTTTGGAGTTCGTTATGCAAACAGACTAGAGAAATATTTAGGGACATGGGTTGACCCATGCAGGATTAAATCTCTTGTGTATTCACAAGTTGTTGAAGCTATTGAAAGAAGAACTGCAGCTTGGAAAGCTCGACTTCTATCCCAGGCTTCCAGGCTTATGCTCATTAAATATTTTCTTTTAGGCGCTAATCTTCATGTTCTCTTATGTATAAAGTTGCCTCAATATGTATGTGACAAAATTGAGTCTAGATGCATTTATTTCTTTTGAGGAGCAAATAGTGTAAAAGAAAAATACATCTTCTGGGTAAATATAATATTCTCAAACCTGTGGAAGGTGGTCTAGGATTGAGGAGTACTTGTATGGTTAATGATGTTTTGCTGGAAAAAAAATATGGAGAATATTATCTCCTTCTGAGGATTCTTTCCCTTTTAACACCCTGAGGATGAAGTATCTTGATCTAAACAGTGTGGAAATTGTTAAAACTCCGCATAATTCATCCTGAATGTGGAAGTGCATTGTGAAATGCTCTAATCTTGTTATTATACTTGCAATAGAAAATAGGATATGGAGATTCTATCCCCCTCAACCACCATTTGTGGTGGCCTATGCAAATGGGATCTACTAATGCAAGTTCATTGCAGAAAGTATATGATCTTTTGTTTCATCTTCCATTTTGCTGGTGCCCTATAAGATGGAATCGGAATCTAGTTTGTAGTATTTATCCTCATGATATTGCTCACAGAATCCTTGATCTTCCTATTTCCTTTTGTGAGGTTGAGGACAAACTTGTCTGGAGTAAAAATGCATTAGGGTTGTACTCTTCAAAAACTGGTTTCCACCTGCTGAGACTAACGTCTCTCCAGAACTCCTCAGACTCATTTTGGAAATTTCTCTAGTCTATCTTTTTACTAATGAAAGATACGCTTTTCCTTTAGAAACTACTTAATCATGCTATTCCATATGCCGATGTGCTAAGGTCTTATCATTTGGATATATTAGGCTCATGTCCATTTGGCTGTGATATTGCAGAGACTTTGGATTACTTGTTTGTTACTTGTCTATTAGCTATTGTAGTTTGGTTGGGAGGCTTATCTATTAGGTTCCTTTTTAATAAATTTAATGAATTCTCCTCTTGGGTGAAAGGAACCTCTTAATGCTACACAATGATGGACACTCTCATTTGGTAATTGAGGTAATAAAAAATGCTGCTGTTATCTCATAAAAAGGAATCTCATTGTTCACAATTCGTCTTTTGCTAATCCTTTATCATCTATTGAAGAGATTAAGCATGTAAAAGCCTTAGCAAGTCTCGCATTTGAGTCAAATTCTTTGACTTCTGACTCTTCTTTCATCGTTATCCATCAAAATGTGGAAAGCATTTCGCCAATAGGATGGGTTATTGTTATGAAGAAATATAAGCATTATGCAAGGAAAATCTATGAGGCTTGGATTGGATTCCAAGGTCAGCCTTTAATTTCACTCAAATGGAGGAAGGTTTCACAACTTCCATTATTTGCTCCTTTATGTCTCAAAACATGCCTTCTTTAGATCACAAGTTTCTTGCTTTTTGAAGAATCTCAGAGGCAACCCTTGTAGATCGTCTACCTTAATGAAGCTTTCCTCCCTCTTAATGGATTTAACAGATTGTCATCTAATGTGATCTATCAGGATATTGAGGAGCTCCTCTATAATTTTATTTTTAAGCAAGTTAACTTTTCTTGTAATCTTTGTGGCATGAATTTTAGTTTCTTTAGGAACTGCAACACATTTGAGGCTGACATGTAAATGTTTTGACATGTTGTTGCCTGATGTAATCTTTTTTATTACTATGCATTTGACTTCACTTAAAAAAAACCCATTGGAAGCTTACCTGATTTTGAAGAGGGGCTACATATAGTTGGGGTAATATTGTGGTGGCCTTAAGAATTGAAAATTCACCCTAAGCTTATTTTTGTGTCCATACTTATTTTTTGCAAGTACTAGGTTTTAGCATCATAATCAAGTATAACTTTGGTGGAATCTTTGAGTTATACAAGCTTTTGCATTATCCATACAGAACTCCCAACTCAAGGTTCATAACATGCTTATTTTTCATTCATACTACAAAAAAAACTCCCAAGCATCATATTAATTTTTTTTAAAAATAATTTTTTAAAAACAAAAACATAATTTGTTTGATCATTCATCCTTGCCATCCCTACAAAAATTGTGTAGAAAAATTGTTAGCGATGTATTATTTTGTTAAAAAAATTTAATTTAAATGATGTGAACTTAAAAAAACGCATCGAATTATAGGTAAATTGTGATCGCCTTCAGAGAAGAAGTTTTCAAAATTGGAGGGCTAAAACAGCTCACTCTTGTAGGCGATGTTATCACCATCACCCATGTCATAAAGGTCTCGACGCTTTAAATGAATAACCATGTGCTAATCCATATGACTCTCGTCCTCAACATAATAAACCTAGTGTGCCTCTGAGGCAAGAATATACGGCCCATCATCTTGAGAATGACTAGTGTGGATTTGCCGTGAGAAATTTATTGATGTGATGCCTAACTCGTCAATTGTGAGTCCTCGGAAGTAGTGGTATTTGCCCACAAACACTTGAACAGTGTCATGGCAAAACGACCTTGATAATTAAGTTCGATGACATCAAGAAGCTTTCCATAGTAAGGGACACCTCTGAACTGCATGTTGGCATCACTGATGCTTGCATAATTCCTTGTCCCCAAAGGTGCCATAAACACCCAAATTTTGAGTTTGCAATCCTTGATCTCGTGAAACCGTGCAAATCTTGAAACAATTGACATTGTATGCAGTAAATCTTTTTACATGGGCAAGAGGGCCGATTGTGAGAGCTCTGAAATTTGGTGAGTGTGGGTTGTGGTCATTTAGTATTCTGCGCGCAAACCAGCTTGGGAATTATCTATGGCCCTTTTTGTCAACTTCGGATGATGATTGTGTACGAATCTTGAGTTGACGTTTCACATGACTTCTGAATTCTCTGCAATTAATCATAAGAAGTCGCTGATCATGAAATCTAAGTACAACATGTTACGAAAGATATAGAATAACATATGAGTGTATAATTCTTACTGAAGGAAGGGTTCAACTTGAGTGCAGTTAATCAAGACACATCTATGTGCTTGCAACTTCTCAATTGCCGTTAGTTTAAAGTTCTCAGTTCCTTCAATTGATTTACCAACATGAGGGAAAAATTCTCTTGATGTTGGCGTAGGTTCAAGACAATCGTCTACACAAGGCAGTTGGTTGAAGGCTATCTTAATGTCATTAAAGTACCTTGAATAGAAATACAGGACCTCATTCCTTATATAACCTTCAGATATACAACCTTCTGGCTATACCTTATTCCTTAAGTAAGATTTTATTTTCCTAAGAAACCTATAAAGTAAAGAAGGGAAAAATGATACAAAAAGCTAAAAAGGGTGACTAACAAACATAAGAACTAATAATAACGTATATATGTAAAATGAGTACCTCTCAATATGATACATCCATCGATATTGAACTGGGCCAGCGAGCTTTGTTTCATGAACAAGGTAGACTATAAGGTGAACCATCATAGTGAAAAAGGATGGAGGAAAGATCATCTCCAAATGACAAAGCGTAAGAATGATTTTGTACTGCAGCTGATCGAGCTCCTCAATGATCAAAACTTTAGAACACAACTTCTGAAAGAAAGAATAAAGTTCCACCAAAATGATTGACGCATTAGGAGGAAGTGCATTCTTTATAGCAAGTGGAAGTAACTGTTGCATAAGAACATGTGAGTCATGACTCTTCAGGCCAGCAACCTTTCGAGCCTGCATGTCAATACATTGTGAAATGTTGCTTGAATACCCATCTAGAAGTTTTATTTTCTTCAACGTCGTGAGGAAGACTTCCTTGTTCGGTTTTGTGAGGGTGAACTTTGCCAGCTGAAATTTGTCATGCTCATATGGCCACGCATCTCTATGAACTCCCATGGCACGTAAATCTTTCGTCGCTTGAAGATGCTCTTTTGACTTTCCGAATTCGTTAAGCAGCATATATAGCACATTGTTACATACATTTTTTTCAATGTGTATGACATCAAGACTATGGTGAAGTAAATTAGAATTCCAATACGGAAGAGTGAAGAAAATGCTTATCTTTCTCCATTACTGAGGCGAAAGAGTCCTGCCCATCTTTTGCCCTGCTTTTACTGCATCATTGCTTTTTCTGAACTCAAACTCAACATCCTCAAGCTACTGTAAGATATCTACGCTGGATAAAGTCTGAGGTGGGCCTCTTGTTTCTGGTTTCCCAATAAAGAGATTTCGTTGCAATCTAAACTTGTGCGTTCTATGGAGAAACCTCCGATGCCCCATAAAGCACCACTTCTGACTACAGGGAAGGTGCACTACGTCAGAGTCAAAATTGCAAGTTATACACACCGACCCAATATGCACATTCCACCTGGATAATGTTCCCAGGCCAGGAAAGTCACTAATCGTCCATATCAAAGGCTGTACGCAAGTTGTGTAATGTCTTTCGTAGGTGTCATTGTCTCGATACTGACATTCCATAGGTCAAGCAATTCTGTAATAAGCGGTGGGAGATACACATCAATGTCTTTACCTAGTGCCTTTTTGACTAGAATGATCATAGACAAAATAAAGGAGGTTTGTTTCATACACATCCAGGGGGTAAATTGTAGGGAACTAAGACTACCGACCAAATACTGTAACTTATGCTAAGATTCCAAAATGGATTGAAAGCAACGGTCGCCAAAGCAAGCCTAACATTTATGGGGTCAGCCGTGAAAAATGGAAAGTCGTTGTTGAACGTTTTCTAGGTGTTTGCGTCCCGAGAATGTCTTAATTTACCATATTTATTCTTATCAACCTCATGCCACCTCACGTGCTCTGTCGTTTTGGATGACATAAACAATCTTTGTAAGTGCGGTTTCAAGGGAAGTATCTGAGAATTTTTGCATATTTCTTCTTCTTCTTTTTCCCTTTTCAAATTGTCTTGTACCTCGATGTGTGACATCGCTTACAAGGCTCCTTCTGTCATCGTCTCCCCAATACAACATACAATCGTTGAGGCATGCATCAATTTTTTTGGTAATTCAAGCCCAATTTGTTAATAATCTTCTTGGTCTTGTAGAACATTGTGGGAATCTCCACATCAGAGAATGCATCTTGTAAAAATTCTAACAACATCGAAATTCCCTTATTTGTTATTCCACACTAGTACTTGATATGATACAACTTGATTAAGAAAGATAATTTAGAGTATTTTTGACAACTTTGATATAAAAGACGATCTGCTTCATCTATCAAGCTAAAAAAATCCCGAGCTGCTTCATTCCTCATGAACACTGGCTCTGAACCCTGCACTTCTTCATTGAAGCTGTCATTATGAAAACCAAATACATTGCATAAAGCATAATTAATTGGATCATTTTTATCTAGTTGAACTCCTACTTGTGAACTTTGAGGAAGAGCATCATCATATCTCATACCAGCCTTCTGACCATGAACTGCCCAGAATGATAGTCTTCCGGCAAAGGCTTCACAAGCAAATGTTTCTTAACAACTTGTCATCCATGCCACTTCTTGAACTTGCATCTTTGACACGGATAGACGATCATGCCGTTACAGCTGGCGTGAGTGAATACAAAATCCAAGAAATTGTTTAATCCATACAAATATTCTAGAGAATTGCGTGGCAACCTAATCCATGATTTATCCATAGCTACTAGTGAAAGAAGAAAGTATAGTGAAGAAGATGAGTGATTAGAGAATTACGAGTGACTGGAAGCTTATGTTCAAATTTTTCAATGTTTAACATTTTGTAGCGGTTATCAAACCGCTACCATACCCACTACTGAATTCCATATTTATAGCGGTTATATGAATAAAACTGCTATAAAGTTTTTGCTCGTTGGCAAGTATTAGAAAAATTTATTTTAACCTTGTAGTGGTTTAAAAACGTAACCACTACTAATTTATATTTGTAGTGGTTCTATTTTGTGAACCGCTACAAAGTTCTAGCTGTAGAATAAATTCAAATTTCAAATTTTTTCACTTTGTAGCGGTTATAAGATCAAAACTGCTACAAATGTTCATGACCGTTAGACAATTGTAAAAAAATTTTGCATTCACTATGTAGCGGTTATTAGGGTAAACCGCTACAAATGTAGAAGACTATGGAAGGAAAATTCAAATATCAAATGTTGAATATTTATAGCGGTTATGACTGTAACTGCTACAAACAATATGAAAATATTTGTAGCGGTTCTATTTTATGAATTGCTACAAACTTCTGGCGATAGAAGAAATTCAAATTTCAAATTTTTTCACTTTGTAGTGGTTATAAGATCAAGACCGCTATAAATGTTCATGATCGTTGGACAATTACAAAAAAAAGTTTGCATTCACTTTGTAGAGGTTATTAGGGTAAACCGCTACAAGTGTAGAAGACTGTGGGAAGGAAATTCAAATATCAAATGTTGAATATTTGTAGCGGTTTTTAAAATGTAACCACTACAAAAATATAAATTTTTTTTTTGAATATTTAAAGTTGTTTTATTGTAAAATGGCTACAAAAATATTTTAATCTATTTTGTTTTAGTTTTTGTGGTTAGTTTTAAAAATATAAATATAACTGTCGTAAACGCAACAAGAATTTAACAAGGCTTTGAAAATATAAATATAACTGTTGTAAACGCAACAAGAATTTAAGTTTTGAAAATATAAATACCCAAGTTTATTTACAAACGTTTAAAAAAAAAGATAACTATCCTAAACTAATTATCCGGAGGCTGATCATTAGGTTTTCTCTCAAGGGCGGCTCCCTCAGGTGCAGCTTTATCGGGGCACTGGGCAGAGGTAACAGCACCACATTATATTTAGGATAAGTAGGCTGGATGACGAACCGAGGGACAGGGGGAACCTGCGGATGATCCTCATAGGGGAGCAGGCGACTCCACGACCACTCGAGCATGAAGTTTGTGATATCGTGCCACTACGAATGTTGAGCATAGTAGTAACCAGGCTACTGCTGCATCCACTACTGCTTCTGAGCCACAGTAGGCTGTGTCTTGGCCAAATCTAACTACAGCTCCTCAACAAACTCATTCCTTGAACGTCTGTGCTCGAGAGCTACCAACCTTAGAGGTGTCGCTCCAGCCGTAGACCATGCTAGGTCTGGCGCCTATCCCTATCCCCGTCATGCTTTCGTGGTGCTCAACCTGACCTAGACCTGCTTTCATTGGAGCATGGGGTCCACAGACCCTTGTGACTCCTGGGTCTAGGTCTCGCGTAGCTCAGCCTGCGACTGCTGCATCCGCTCCTGCCATTTTATGAAACAATTAACTTACAATGGCTGCCTCTGCCTGCAAAGAAGTTGGAGTCCTGTCCTGGTGTCTATGACTGATAGCGAATAACTCCCCGTAGTCCGTCTGATGGTTCTCCTGTTGTGCCTTCCTCTCCTAAAATAATTACAAAATTATAAAATTAAATTAGTATTATGAACAACAACATACTAAATTTATAATATGAAATAACCAGCTAAAAGCAATTGATAATATGATAAGTTACCAACTCGCTATAAGTGACAACTAAGGTCTTCAATCCTGCCATATGGTGGATCGTCTATTGCCCTTGGCATCTCGTATTCCTCTGAGAAAACGCCAGGAAAAAACAATATTAAAAGTATTAAAATAATATAAAACACTTATAATTAATAAAAACATAAAATTTATTCAACTTAAATTTAAATTATTATAATCAATCAATCAATCAATCAATATTTTATAGTTCATATTAATATTTATTAATAATAATTTTTTATATTAATTTTTTATATAATCTAATCTAAATCTAATAATCTAAATAATCTAATATTTTAATAATCTAATAAATACATTACCTGCCCTTCTGTGCTCCTCCTGAACTGGACAAAACTCGCCCAGTTGTTCGGCGGGACGACATCTGGGACGTTCTCGATCAGCTGCTGCAGAGGAATCATCCCATCCTTATCCATATTGTGGAAGAGACGATTCCTCCTGTTTTTCCAGTCGTCACACATCTTCATCAGCGTGTACCTCTTCCGGTTGTCCCGGATGACAAACCTAAGCTGTAACACCATTGAATAAAAAATAATTTTATATGACTAATTACAAATAAGATAATTAATAAATATTAATTAAATATAATTAATTACAGAAAATATAATATAATTAAATACTATTAATAACCTGCACCATCTCGTCCCACGTCAGGTCTTTCGGCTCCTTCAGAACGTTCCTCCATATCCTGAAGTGAAGGGGGAACCGCATCCAATTCAAGCCCAGCTCGTCCAAGAAGTGGTTGAAAAGGTGACCCTATTATCGATGGGCTAGTCTGTGGCCTCATTTTATAGAACTACAACTTGTAGTGTCCGGTTCAAGCTGTTTAGATCGGCCACGTTTAGCCTCCTTATGGACAAGTTCCCCTGCTCATATACACAATTTACCATATATGTTAGATAAATTGAAATTTAACATTTTGAATTTAAATATTTAGTTTATTAAATAAAAAAAATATTTACCTTGGACCTATACCTCAAACCCAGTAGACCGATAAGACGACCGTCGTGTGTTATATATTCTAGTCCCACGCGTCCTCCTCATCCAGGAACTGCTCCATGTCTCTGATCGGAATCGGGATCTCAAACTTCTTGTTCGCCTCGTAGTCGCTGACACTGATCTCTCCCTCTCCCAGATTAGGAACCTATGGTCCGTTCATCTCTTGTGGGAATATTTATGGTGGCTGTGGTAGGGCCGACTCCTGTGGCTGCTGTGGGGAGATGGGCTGAAATGGCCCAGTTGCCCTCCCTCAGCGCTGCTCCTTCCCACTGCCCCCTCCTCTGCTGCTACCACCCCTCAGAATCGGTCTGGGAACCTCAGGCTCCTTCCCCTTGTCCCTCCCTGAAGCCATATCAACTGCAAAAATACAAAAAAAAAACCAATTAGTCACATTTATATGTAAAATATAATAATAAAAAGTATAAAAAGAAAATATGTATTTTTTATACGTCAAGTGAGAATAAGGAGAAATGCTCTAGTGAAAACTCTTAGACAGACGTCAGAACGCTCATATCTGAGGGAAAACTCTCAGAGAAACGTCAGAAAATAAAATGGCCAAACGAGCAAATGGAAGGAGTGGCAACTATTTATAGCTTTGGATTTTGCAGCGGTTTTTGGAAATACTACTACAAAGAAGCTAGGGCGGCAAAAACTTTGTAGCAGTTATAAAATAACTGCAACAAATGTGTAACTTTTGAAGTTTTGTAGCGGTTACCATAACCAAACAGCTATAAATGTGATGACCTTTAATGTTCTGTAGTAGTTATGAAAGCCATACCGTTACAAATAGGTGACCTTTGGGATTTTGTAGTAGTTCAATTTGTAGTAACTGCTACCAAAAACTGCTACACTATTGGCGTGGCTTGGTGGAGCCAAGTGGCATGAACGTTGTAGCAATTTTTATGTTGTAACTGCTACAAATTAACCGTGAAAATTTTTTTGCGGGAATCTTGCACCATATTTGTAGCTGTACCAATTGATCGAGCCACTTGGCTCGTAGCTTTATAGTGGTTTATGTTATAACCACAACAAATGTCAATATTTGTAGCGGTTAAATGTAACCACTACAAATGCACCGCTACGAAATGTCTTTTTTTTGTAGTGTCAAAATTAATCTCATTATATGCTCATTTTCCCTCTTTCATAAGTGAAGTTAGTGGCATAATTCTCCTCTAACTTCATGCTAATGAATCTTTCAACATGCGACATCTCAGTACAATGACATTTCAGAAAAATGTTGTACTTGTTCATGTCTTGTTAAAAATTATCAACTTTGTGTTTGTGGCTTGACATGGTATCCTTCTTGCTATTGTTCGTTGGTTTTTGTATCCTTTTAATTAGGCTGTTGGTTAGGGTAATTGCTGTTGTGTCTGAAGCTTTTAGGATCAGTCTTGTATACTTTTCTATGACACTAGTACAAAAAAGGGCTTTTAGACCGAAGCATTTAGATTGGTTATATCGGATGAGGTCTTAAAAATATGACTGGTGGCATTTTTGTAATTAAAATCAAATTTTAAGACCGATTATATTGAAATAAGATCTTAAAAATACTTTTTAGACCGGTTCCAAAAACAACCGGTCTTAAAATATATACAATTAAAAAAAATAATATATGTAATATATTTTCTATACCGGTTCTAAATATAACTGGTCTAGAAAATTTTATCTAAATTAAAGGCAGTTAAAAAAATATTTATTATCTTAAAGACCAGTTGTAAATGAAAACCGGTTTCAAATACTAAACATTTAAGACCGGTTATTAAGAATAATCGGTTTTAAAAAGTTTCATTTTTTGAAGACTGGTTATTTATTAAAAACTATTCTAAAATATTAATTTTAAGACCGGTTTTGTATAACAACTGGTCTTAAAACTGACCTAATTTCAATTCTAAAACTGATTCTCAATCACATCTTTCAAACTCCTACCTCATTTCGTGGTAGCTCCTCGTTTCCGCTTCTCTCTTTCGTCCTTAACCTTCACTGCTGTCAACACAGATCTTCGGTTGAATACATTATCGTAAGGCTAATGTCGTTTGTTCCCTTCAATTGGTTTCTTTCATAAGCTCATTTTTATTGTCAGGTATGTGTTTCAATTGTCAAGCCTTCAATTAAATTAATGGTTTCATTTTTGGGTATTTTATTGAAATCGTGAAATGATTTAGCCTCCATTTTCTGTGTTTGATTGTTGCAATAAGTCATCAACCCACTTTTTGACAAGCGTCCAAAGCAATTCAGCATCAGAGGTGTATTGCCTCCTAATTGAACCATATTTTTATATGAATTTTCCATGATTAATTTGGGATTTTAATGTATTTTCTGGGAGATTATTGCATTATTAAGCATTAATTTTGGTTAGGGACAATTATTTTGAATTAATGGGAATTAGGGGCAAAATGGTCAAAATTCATTAATTATTTATATTTTTTATTGTCCCTTGAACTTTTGATATTACCTTGTGCTTAATTTTGCATTGTAGGTATTAAAGAAGGAAATTGAGGATTTGGGATGTTCAAATTAATTATTTTGAGGTGAATTGGGCCAAGTGGAAAGAAATAAAAAAAAGGAACATAATAGGCCCAATTAGCTGAAGCCCGGACGGATATCAGCTGAAAAAAAAAGACAGAACAGAAGCAAGTGGGCCGACTGGAACAGGCCCAAAAATTAAAAAAAAAGAGATAGATCCGACACCAAGATTTGGCTTGGTGTGGATATGGTATTTGGATATAGGGGGACCCGACAGAGATGCAGCTGAGGGAATGATATAGGAGGGAACAGCACCGCAACAGGGACGATCGCAGATCATCATCATCAAATCAACTCATCATCTGCTTCCTCTCTTCACTTTCTTGTGTCGCTGGCGGCACAAGCTTCTCATCTTACCATTGCCGCCGGCGACCACCTTGAAACAGAATCACAGACCCGAGAACCATTATACAGTGAACAGCGCTGCTGGTCTGGAGAGAAGGAGACGCGAGAACATCACAGTGGCAGCTGCAACACTGGGGGAGAGACGGACTTCTGTCTAAACTCTCCGGTGATAGAAGAAGAACCACTCCATCAACACCACCGTCACCTTCTTCATCACCGACCCTGCCTCAACCTCCATTGTGCTCCATTGAGTTACTCCCACACAGCTATTTCTCTGTTCTTTTCACCACCACTGTCCATTATCACCGGTGAACCTGAGAGTCAGAACCAGAGTCGACAGTGGCCGATCTCTGGCCACATGTCATCTCAAATTGTTCATAGCCATGGTCACTCACCTCTGATTCACTATTACAGTCATAATCAGCCTTGTTCATTGCCCTTATTCCTCACCAAATCAGACAAACCCGATAGCCTCTTCCTCACCTTCCTCACTGTCACTTCCTTTGTTTTCACAGTGCCAGAATCATCTTCCCTCTTTTCTTCCATTAAGTCTGATGCTACCAATTTCTTGGTGAATTTGGATTTCAGATTATAATTGGGTGTTCCGATGAATATGTGTAGCTGATTTATTGCTTATTGGTGATGAGGATTTGTGCTTGAGCTTATTGGACTATAAAGGGGAGTTCACTATTTTCCATTAGCTTAATGTTATATATTATGTCTTTGTGGATTAACTTTGCATTGATGTGTGTGTATTTTTGAGACTTAGATGAGTGATAATTTGTTTATGATGGATTATTTTGTATTGAATTTGGTATTGGTGCATTTGAATTTTATTGGATTTATTTTCCTATTGGATTAATGAAGTTATACATTCTATGTGATATCTAGATTGTGTGATGGATTTAATTTAATTTGAATGTCGCGATTGTGCTTTCAATTAAGAGGAACCAAGTGCATTAATCCATTTTCAATACACATCAAGTGGGTCTTTAACAATTTACCTAAGAGGTGGTTAAGAATGCGATTATAGGACTAGTCATTTATTAGGTAGATTAGACCTAATGCGATTGCTTAGGGTTTTAAATTTGACTTGATGCAAAAAATAACTCCCAAATTATTTTAAAGAAGCTAGGAAAGCCACCAAATTTTCCACCAATGTTCATTTTATCATATAATCTCTTTTTAGCCCAATTCATTTTCTTTATTATTTTCCAAAATACCAAAAATATTAGGATTAGCTTTATTTTCTTTTATGAATTTTTATTTAAAGAAAACCAATTTCTAAAACCTCAAATCTAACCATGTTTTTGTCATTTAGTTTTACCTAGGGAAGTCAAAATAAAAGGCTCCTTGATAAGAGAACGATCCCAAGTTATTTGCACTATATTGCATTTAATTCGTGGTAATTTGTGATTTGACCCAGAGGCGACTAAGGTTGTGTCAAATCACCTCCTAAGAGAGACCTTACTCGATTCGTAAGGTGGCCAAATACTGTTCAATTCCAGAGGAAGAAGAGGTACGGAAAACTAACTCCCTTATGTCTATGTTAAGCTACCGTGTGGTTAAAAAAGAGACCTTTGATCTATGTGTGTGTGTGTGTGTGTGTCATCCCTTGTTTTGTTTAATTTCCATGTTTTCTCTCTGTAAGATAGATATATAAGACCGCCTATCCATTCCATCTACAATTTGTGATTATATAATATAAATCTAACAATATAGACACTAGCCATGAAAATAACAATAAGCATCAATGATATGATTACATAGTAATTAAGATGGTAAGAATGATATCAATGAATGTGTGTGTGTGGTTTTGGTAAGTGGTTTACAAGTGAAGGAGATGGCTGATATCTATAGGGTGAGTGAAGATTGGAAGGAGATATTTATAGGCAAAAGTTGCCAATAACTTATTGGCAGCCCCAGTAGGATGAAATGAATCAAAGAACATATTCAAGTTCCTGTCTGCGCATGGTGATTTATTAGGATCACACATCCCATATGCTCTTACTTGGCAGCAACCAGATTTGCCAATGCTCCTTAAACTTGAAAATCCCCATGTTCATTCAGAATACCTATCAAAGTCATATATTTAGCAGGAATAAGAGAAATATATGAATTGAATATAGATATAGTCATATAGGCACCATCTAAAAGAGGGCTTTTGGATGAGATTAGTGCACTGTTGATCTAGATGAACTTGGCATCAGAAAATTGTTGGTTGAACTGATTCGCTACTTCTCTGAGCTTGTCATTGAAAGTGAGGACTGTTCTGTTCTCCTCTTCAACACATAAAGTCCCATCCCCATGATTCATGACTTCATTTTCAATAATAATAGTTATAGTATTAATAGTCAATCGTTGAAGTGAATAAAGATGAGTACAAGTATCCAGTTGGTTATATTATTCAGTTTTGCATTATTGTCAGTTTTATAGGGATAGGATAAAGTTGTTGTTTTCTCTTTATGTGTTAGGCTATAAATATGCCAAAATATGTATGAATGAGTTTGGTCAAAAAAAATATGGATGAATGAATGATGTTATTATTGAGATATTTATTTCATCTCTTTCCCTTAAACTCATAATGTGGTTATAGTCTCTCTCTTATTCTCTCATCTCTTTACTCTTCCTTCTTTTCTTCCCTCTTCCCTCCTCTTCTCTAATTTTGTTTTGCCCCGTTTTTCCATTTCTCGTAGGCTTAAAATAGTGTCGTTAAAGTAAGGATAATGAGTCGTCCTAGTGAGGGTACTCTGAATCCAACTAATGTTAATCAAACTGAGCCTAGCAATGCTTCGAGCGAGGAACAAAGTGAGCCACGTAATCGGCCCATACGATGAAATAGTAGGAGAGGCACTCTATTGAGAGACATTCCCCTCAATCGGATTATCATGGAAAAGATTCTGATTGAGTTGATAGATATTAGAAACCAATCGGGCCTAATGCAAACTGGTATAGGAGTTTTGTCAGCCTCCTAGCACGCAACAAGCCTAGCATCATGATAGAGCAGTACATAAATATGGATAAAAATGTGAAGCAACATATTTGGGAAACTATCTAGCTCACTTATGACATTACTGAGAATAAAGCCCTGTATAACAAGACAATGACGTAATGTGATGAATGCTAGAGGAAGTTTAAGACAAGTCTACCTAACAATTACGTGCATATTAAGGTAGAAGAAGGTCAGCCTCGTCCTAATCCGTGCGACCAGTATTCTTATATTTACTAACATACTTGGCAAGAATTTAGACGGATTCATACTACTCCAAAAGCATTGGTGAGTTGACTTTTTTGGCATTTGATTTACTTATAATTGTCTTTAATTTATTGATTGTAACCTTTTTTTTATTTCTCATTCACAGGAAAAAAGGCAAAAGGCACAAGAGAGTGGAAGAAAGAATGATTGCCCCTATACAATGTCTTGTGGGGGTTATGTGAAGGCTGAAAAAGACTTGTTAGAGGCCAAACGGAAGAGATTGGAAGAAACAACTTAATCCAATCCTTCTGTTATTCTTTCTCCACTATCTCCAATACGCCGTGAAGAAATGTGGTAGTTCGCTCACTAAAAGAGGACTGGTCTTATACGAGTGAACAATCTCGTATAGTTGGTGAAAAAATTGTAAGTATTGTTGTTGTTATTAATTAGTGAGTAAACAAAAATTCATTACTTATGTTTGTCTTACGTGTCTTACAGGAGGAGCTTCAAAAAAAAAGCTGAGGGTTTGTTTAATTCAGATGGGAGGAATGACATCCTGACTGTTGCTAATGGAAAACATGAGCATCCCGGTCGTGTTAGGTGAGTTAGGGGCGGGGTAGGCATAAGAGATTACTTTGGAGCACCCCCACATCGTTCATCAAGTAGTTTGGTGACTAGGGAGGAGATGAAGCATATATTGGCCACTGTAAGGGCTGAAGCTAGGGCTGAGGCGAAAGCATCATTTGATGCACAATTTGAAGAAAGGTTCAACAAGATGAAGGAGGAATGGATGATCATGACGAGCACAAAACAAGCAGATACCAGTGCTCCCCAGGCTTATTCCCTAAACCCTAAACAGAGAACTAAAGGGAGTTGTATTGGTCAGTCATCAGAGGGTCTTGGAAAAGAAATTGGTGAGGCTTGTGACTTGTTTGTGGATGGAGGATCCTCTGAGACTATTAGTTGCATAGGGGAGCATGCATGACTTAGGATCAACTGTCTACCACCAAGAAATAAAGGATGATCAAGTCAGAGTGGTAGTTGAAGAGGTGATCGTTGCAGATGCACCTCTCCCTATCCCTGTTGATGACTTCATGATTATGGGTGATGTCCTTAACTCTTTCATCTTGTGGCCAAAGAACCTTGTTTTTGATCGAGCTGAGGAATCCTCGTCACCCCCACCTCCCTCCACTTAAGATGTTTCACAGCCTCCATTGAATGTCATGCTGTAAGTGATTCTGATGGCATATGATACGTCCTTTCGAATAAGAGATTGGCCTACTGAGTCAACTATTGGCAAGTCAGGTGTGCAATGCTATCTTTGAGAGGGATGATTTAATGTCCCTTGTATCTCCTCTACAACAGCTTACGGTTTCGATTGTCCAACTTATTTTAATGTAAGTATCTTCTCAAATTGGAAGTTAATATTTTACAAATTATGCCGTTAAACTTTGATTTGTGTGCTTGCATTATTGTAGGTATTCGAATAGTAAGTTGGCTGACTCTGGCAAAACCAATAAATTTGGACTCCTATGCCCAGTTCAACTCTACGACAAAGGAACCATTGCTGCTATCAGACAGACATACTTATCGTACAGGCTTAGTGAAACCCCAATTGAGTGTTTCTTGGCTCTATATTTGCATGGGTAAAAAACAAATTTATATTTCATAATATACATAATATTTTATATTTGCTTAAAAGTCTTCCATTTTTTCAGTGATAATTTGGAATTGGCTATTTTGTGCAAGAAGAGTTGTTTTGTCATCCTCTTATGCTCCCTCCACCTGAGCAAGCCAACTAGTGAATTGAATAAGACCTTGAACTTGTAAGTTTTCTTGCATTATTAATTACCTTTTGTGTGCAAAATTTATAGAATTTGTGTAAAGTAAGTAACCTTTTTTATTTTGATGATATAGGGCTATGCGGACATTCCTATACACTACTTGTCGTAGGCCTATTCGTGAACTAAATGACCCTACATGATCTTGCCAAAGGTTAGTTACATATTGGTTTGTTTTAAAAATGTATTCAATAATAAGTTATGCTTTAATTTTATACTTTTTTTAATGATATCATATTATTTTTCAGACCCGTAGGCAACCACCGGGGTCCAACTTGTGTGGGTTGTATGTTCTTAGGCACATTTATAATATTATTACCCTATGCACGATAGAATTTACTCAAGAGGTAAATGTATATATATTTCAAAATTTTGTATTACTTTTATTTTTTAAAAGTAAAGTTAATGTTTTGCCTGACTTTGGTGTTTCAGATGTTTGATTTTGTTGACCCCTTTCCAGAAGAAGATATTGATCACATTTGCAATTATTGTGCTGAATTCATTTATAAACTTTTACAATAGTGAGTTCTTGTAAAACTAAGGAATTTTTTGTATATATTGATGAATTGACATGTTGGGTGGTTGCAAAACTTGTTGGTTGCATGATTTGATATGTTTGTTGTTTTTGTGATTATGTGCAACCATGCATTTATACATGTGAATCTGTTTGAGCCATGTCATTGGCCTGCATGTGTTTTAAACAATTATGCATATATATAGATGGTTTTAAACAACATATTACATTAGGATACACTACTACAAAAGGCACTTTCAACGACCGTTTTTATGCCCTTTAGACGACCGTTTTTAAGGGGACGTGTATGTAAGTATCGTGGAAAGTTTTGAAATAGACGACCGTTTTAAAACGATCGTTGTATCTTGAGATACAACGACTGTTTTTAGAAAAACAGTCGTTGTATCCCTCTTTTTTTTTTTTTTTTTTAAAAATGTTGTTTGCTTTTCATCGGTTATATCTTTATAGGTCTTTGTCTACCAATTATATAAATCAAATTGAGTTCCATTGGCCCATAATAGATTCAACTATATATATACACACAATTAATCACCAAGATTCCCTGAAAGATTTCTTTTTAATTGTAGAGGAATAATCAAATTCATACATTAAACATATTATCATTTGCAACAACATATTATCTATTAAATTGTGAAAGATAAAAGGAGGCAGGAGAACATGCTTTGAATAAGAAGGTAAAACAGAGAATACCTAAAAGGAAGAGGCGACAATATTTCGTAAGACAAGGCGAGGGATATGGAGAGAATCACAAACAGATACAGTTTCATTCATAGATTAAATTGAGAAAAATAATACCTTTTGCTTGTAAAGATCATTGCTGAGAAGATCCCTAGTCATCTCCTCAAAGAAATCGACTCAAAAAACTAAAAGTTCATGCCTTTAGCTGCACTCAAAAAACCAATGGAGGACGGCAAAGAGCAGAGAGCAAGGACGATGGTCGGAGAAGTCATTGGAGAGCAATGTGTGAGCAAGAGGCAAAGGGGAAGTCTGGGTCAGATAGGGAGGCGCGACACAATGTGAGCTGAACAAAGGCGAGAATGGTATGATTTGGGGATTATATGGCAGAGTTTCAAAGACTGGTTTTCAAAACCAGTCGTTGAATCCCACTTACAACGACTGGTTTTGAAAAACAGTCGTTGAATCTAAAAGATTCAACGTCTGGTTTTGAAAACCAGTCGTTGTATCCCACTTACAACGACTGGTTTTGAAACCAGTCGTTGAATCTCACTTACAACGACTGGTTTTCAAAACCAGTCGTTGAATCCTTCTCCTATATTTACATCAATGCCACCGCGTTATTTTCTACTACTGTTTTTTCAAAACAGTTGTGAATTGGTGTCGTTGAATCATTTTTTTGTAGTAGTGATATATGAAATGTTATATTACAAGTTCCCAATGAGAAGGTTAAAGAAAAAGGAAATGGTAAGTGGAAGCAAACTGAATACCTTATGGCACTTAATAAGTATGACATTGAAAGTAGCAATTCTAGGATGCGTTCTAGTAACTAACCTAATCACAGACAACAAAAAATTATAAAACTTTTAACTGGTCTTAAAAATATTTCTGTATTGCCTACAAAAGAGGTCTTTTAAGACCAGTGCTCATGACAACCAGTCTTAAAATGGTTTATTTTAAGATCAGTTATCAATACAACCAGTCTTAAAAGTGAGATTTTTAAGACAGGTTATCAAACCGGTCTTAAAAGTGATATACTTTTTAGACTGGCTGTATCAAGACCTGATCCAAAACCGATCTAAAAAGTCAATTTTAACCAGTATAAAAGCCATTTTTCCACTAGTGTTAGTCGGTGTGTGAGGTCATCTTATGTGTTATATATTTCTATAATCTTTCCATGTTATAAACTAATATTTTTTTCAATGTATTTGATTATTTTACTAAAAAATTACGTTTTTCCCATATATTTTTTCATAAAATCTGAGATAAATCACACATGCAAATTCTATAAATAAAGTGATTTGTGCTTAATTTTAAATTCAATTTTTTTTTATCAACTAAAGTTTAGGAGAGTTGGGGCTAGGGTTTGAAAAAGTACTTACAGAAATATTTACAAATTTTGATCTTTAATTAATCTTTTAACATAATTACGATTTTTCTAATGCACCTCAACACATACATTAATTACTCCTTTTGTCTTTCAGTATAAGTTTTCCTAAATTGTTAGTTGGTTGTACTAGCACGACATTTTGATTTTGTTTTTATTTTTAATATTTTTTCTCAATTAAAATATAAATTATGCAAATTTGCCGAGAATGACTCTATCGATAATTCAATACCTTAGTGCATATACTGCTCTAAGCTAAAAAAACTGTGAGGAAACATTTTGTGATGCTCTAATTTTTTATTATAAAATTCATCACAAAACAATTTGTAATGGATTTTCCTTTAATAATTTTTCAATCATTAATTTTTTTGGGGGGGTGAAACCTACTATGGTCTAACAAAGTGTGAGTTTTTATGGTTCTAATAAGTAGAAATAAATATTCAGTCGTTAATTATAAAATACTCACCTGTAAAATAATTTCTTTTATATAATCGAAAACCACTAATATAACAGTTTTTTTTGGGTAGAATTCATACCGTATCCCCCAACCAATAACTAGAGACTAATCCATCTAAGGCGTAAAGATCACTGAAGTAGATTTTGCCTCTCCAAACAAACCATTAATTTAACAGTAGTGGAGTAAGTCATATAAAAGTCTCTGTCTATATAAAAAATATAATATGATGATGAGTGCATATGACTAACTGAATATCAGCATCAGGGCGGTCATTTTCTTTAGAACAGTCAACGCCGGTAATAAACAAGGTTGAAGCTTGAAGTTAAGAGATTCCTAATGTCAATTAATGATAGGACTTAAACCTAAATGAATGGTACTTGATCCTAACTCGGACTAAGTTTCATACAACAATCTCTTGCTTTTCAAATTGTCAGATCTGATCTAATCAGCCTCCAATTATTGAAAGATCCCAGGATATTTTTCCACAGCTCCAATAATATTAAATAGTGTTCCAAACATTACAAATTGCATGTCATTGGTACCATTGTTTTGTATATGCGACTGTACGTAAATATAAATCGCTTCTCCCCCGTTCTCGCATACTAAAGAGTGCATCAAATTGATAAAAAAAAATTTATATTTACCCTTATTAAATTTTTTGTTTCTTTCTACTTTACAAATAATTTTTACAAATCTATCTCCTCTTTCTTTCTTTATGATATAAATTAAAAAGGGGTGAAGTTGAGAAATTGTCATTCATTACCCTACAAGGGAATTATATTTTGAATCAAAAATTTTTTTCTTTCTTTCAAGTGACTTATATTTAGGTATGGAGTGGTATATATAATATGATACTCCTTCGGTCCTAAATGTAGAATCTAATTTGAGAATGAATTTTTATTTTAAATGTAAGACATTTTTCCATTTTATCTCTTATATTTATCTTTTTTCTCCAAACTAATTTGGTTAATTTATAAACTATTATATAATATAATGTTACACAAAAGTATTTTGGAGAGTTCTTATCATATATGTTATAATTAAGTAATTTATTTTGAAGAGATCGTGTCACATGTTATAATTCATTTAGATAAATATACATGACATTAAGATCAAAATGAGTATATATGCTCGTCTTCAAAGTCTGAAAACTTATCACTGGTAACCTATCACTGGTTATATAATGATTCAATACGACGCCACAAGAAACAGGGACTCCAGTGTTGCTAAGAGGGAGGTGAATTTAAAAGGTATAAATAATTGGGTCCACAAGAAATGAACATTGGGCCCAATTAATTACTTCTAATCCAATAATCATTGTCAATGGTTGGGTTGTACATGGTCATTCATCATCAAACAAAACTAGGAAATCCAAATCAATACCCAATTGGTGGCCATTAACCAAAAGTCATGGAGCAACGACCACGTATGGAGAGATAAAGACATAAATACCATTATAACGACAATATAGTGACAAGAGAGGCTATATTTTTCCAACAAAGATATAGCATTAATTTTTTTTTTTTTTTTTTTGCCAACAAAGATACAGCATTACTAGGAAAATGATTTATAGCTGCACATTGTCTAAAACATTAAACAACAACAAACCATACCAGCGATTAAGGAAAAGAGATGGGGAAGAGCAAACTCAAATATTGAACCCTAAATCTGTATGAATCTCTAGCTCCTTCAACAAAATCCTTTCACTTTTTCTACTTGAGGGCTTTCTTTCTTTGACGAAATGTTGCATACGAATCTTATATATATATATATATATATGCACATAAAAATACACACGCGACACCAATGGCCTTAATGGTAGCATGACAGCTGTTTAAAAGGGGAGGTTTGCGGGTTTGAGTTTCAGGTGAGCAGATAATTAGTGTAAATTGACTCCTCTATGTAAATATCAAGCACACATGAGACAGAGCGGCAGAGCGCAACCCGCTCAACAAAATTCATAATTGAATAATATTTGTGCATTATTATGGATTAATATACCCATAAACAGACAAACTTTAATGCTAGCGTAGTTTAATTCATCAACGCGTGGACCATTTGATTCTTCTCATTTGACCGTCTGATTCATCAACATTGATCATATGACTCAAACCTTTTACCAAATAAGGTAACAAGGAATTTAGCTGACATTTCAGTCTCCATTCTTCAAGTACGACTTCTCCCTCTTCTTTTGCAAACGATCATGTTTCAATCTCCCTTAGGTGCTTATGGCGTTCTCTCCAAGGAAGGGCAGGGGAGGAAAAATTTTTGTGAGTTAGATATAAAAAAATTAGAGAGATGGGGTTAAAATATATTAATTAATTTTTCTTACTCTGCCATCTTACATTTTCTCTTCATTAAAATTTTACAACCTCACTTCAATTTTTTTAAATCCAATTCACAAAAAAATTTCCTCCTCCTCCCTCCCTCCAAGTCCCTCATACCAAACAGCCTTGAGTCTGTTGTTCTAAGAAGAATAGTGCTCCTCTCCATTCAGGAAAATAAGAATAGTGCTCCTCTATTAGCTCCACCCCAGACGCATCTCCTTTGGTTACTCGTCGATGAAGGCTGTCAATGTTGGAATGATTAGGCAATCAACGTTGAAGAATTGAACAGCTCTAGCGTTTTATGGCTTTTGTGGAATGATCGTGGGTATTTTTACACTCAAAGTTTGTTTAAGGTGTTAAGAGCGTATTTGGGAAAAGTTCATTGCTATATTTACATATTCACCCTTAACAATTTATAATACTACTACTTATACCAATTTGTTAAACAAAACATATCCCTTCAACACCATAATGTGTATAGCTTTCATTACACTTGTCAAACAATAGTTGTCTTGCAACATATCAAAATCAACATCTTAAAGAAAGTGCAGAAGCCATATATGGTGAGTGATGATGACCGGTCACTTTCTTTAGCAAATAGACTGTTATTTATATTCAATCGTAAGTGTATTCTAAACTAAATATCATGTTTCATGTTAATTATCACAGCCGGCAACTCAATAACATAGTCGAAACTTGATACACATGATCGCAATATTTTAATAAGTTTCTGGATTTGAATCTAAATGAATACTCAAAGCTGATCACTAACATCGACTAAATTCCTTAGCTCGATCTCTTTCCCTATGTTGAAATCCTTTTTCAAGTTTAAGGTTCTCTTTAATTAATCCGCAATCATGAAGAAATCAAAGGAAAACATTTTTCCTGCTGAACATAAATAACTTGTACCAAACCAGAAAATAATGAAAAAATAGAGAGTGGTAAATAGGAAAATATACGCCACGGTCGGGACGGGAACGAGACACCCTGTTTCATTTTTTAAAAGAACCTAGACCTGCTGATGAGTTTTCTTTCTTTCTATCCTCTTTTATCATTTTTGCCGTGAAAACATAATAAAAAATAAGAAATAATTCAAATTTAAACATGATAAGAGCCTTGATCATAAATAAAAATATAAAACTTGCACCTCATTGTAAATAAAAAATAAAACTTGAACTCCATAAGAGATTATCATAAATGAAAAAAAAAAAATCCATGAACCTCATATTTCTAATACATTGTATCAAAGATATAACATCTTTGATATAACTATTATCTATATAAAAAAGATATTAGTTATATTTTTAATAAAAATATTATATATTCTACTAAAAACAGAAATAAAAATATTACATATATTAGACTAATAACATCATGATTCCTTGCATATTACTCATTATGCAGATCTCAACTAATATCTATATAAATTAGAAAATAAAACAAAATTAATAAATAAACATGACTTTATTTTAAAAAAAACTTGGGATTGTACAAAAGCCGAGATGAGATGAAGCCTGTCTCACCTCCCACCAATAATAATTTTGTCCCGTTCTAAATTTTTTCCCTCCTAAAATAACTGGGATCGGGAAGGGACAGAGTGAACACCTGTAAGCTAAAGTATCCTCAACGAGCCAGAGAATTTTTTCTTTTTTTCGCAATTTAACTTTTTTCTCGTTAAATAATCACTATATTTTTGTTTGTTTGGCATTGAAGATCCCTTTCTATCATTTCCTATTTGATCAGTTTCTATGACTAACATAAACACTAGGATCGAAGGTCAGAAAAGTTGCCAAACTTAGCTACTTGTGATAGTTTCAATTTAGAACAACTTAATTAATAAACTAGAGGTTCCAATTAATCATACCTGAGATCCCAAATGGCCCATTAAATCAATGGCTGAATCTTTGAAAACAAATTGATAAGTCAACCAAATCAAACAAAGACGACAAAACAGGCAGCAAAGAAGCTATCTCTATATATATACACTAAAGACCTTGTAGCCTAATAGTATGAATATTCCCCTACTGGTAGGAGGTTGCAGGTTCGATCCCACTTGTTGTAATTCTAGCCACTAGTACCTGCCCTTGTAATTCGAAAAAAGGGAACTAGCTATTGCTCTTAAAGACGCATATCCAAAGCTCATTAAAAAAGCAAAAATGAGATTTCTAATGGCCTCTGTCACACTTGTGTTGGCTTTAGTACTGTCTCTGAGCTTGCGTTCTCCAATATGTGCTGAACCCTATGTCTACTCATCGCCTCCTCCTCCCAAGAAGCAGCATACTTCGCGGTTTCCTCCTTACCGCTGCCTATACCCGGGGAGGCTAGTGCACCCTCATCCTCCCAAGTACCACCCTCTTCCTCCACTGCCGGTTTCCTTGCTGCCTCCACTGGCCTCTCTTCCTCTTCCTCTTTCTTTGTCATCGAGCCCTTCATATAATACTCCTCCACCAGTGTCTCACCCAACTCCTCTTTCTCCATCACCAAGCCCTTCATACCTACTCCTCTACCACTACCTCTCTGTCTATCACCAACCCCTTCATATGCTGCGCCTCTGCCGGAGAAGAGTGGATTTGAATCCCCCCTCTCTACCTACTCTTTCTCCATCTCCAACCCCTTCATACAGCACCTCTCCACCACTACCTCACTCTCCTCCGCCACTTACTCCTTCTCCTTCCCCTACCCCTACCCCTAGCCCTACCACTACCCCAACCCCAACCCCAACCCCAAACCCTATCTATCTGCCACCCCACAAGCCCTATGTCTATGCCTCACCACCTCCTCCTTATTACACTACTACAGAATTATCTATATTTCATGTTTATTTTTGCAATATTTAACAGTGTTCAACCGTTAAATATTTTAGCACTAATTATTAATATTTAACTGTGAAACAGAACCGAGACAGGGGATGAGAATGTGAACAAGAGAATGAGTTGCAGCCAACATTGACCTTCATGTGATGTAATCAATGACGTGAGGGGTTTGGTGAAGGTTGGTGAAGGTTGCCAGAACTGACCTTGCCATTATTTTAAGCATTTATGAGGTTTTGAATTTGGTTATAAATAGGCTTCGTTTTCCATTGTAAAAGCATCTGAGTTTGAATAAACATATTGAGTTTTGGTTTCTATACCATTTTGGCATCAGAGCCTGGTTCCAGAGGGAGAGAAAACGAGAGAGTGAGGAAGAGGATTGAGAGAAAAAAACGTTGAGAAAACAGGGTGTGCGAATTCCATCCTGCCGATCTTTTCTCGAAATTCTGACCACACCATCGTGTTCAGGAGGTCCCAAAACCTAGAACAGGAGTCGGCCACCACCGTGAAACGCTGTCACGCGCTCTCACGCGCCATCGCCGGAAACCCACGCGCCGTCAACGGAGCCCACGCGCCGGCCACGCGCCCAGAGGTTGAAGACGACAGTCATCCGCCACGTCAGCCCCCAGTCAGCGCCACGCTGTCCAATACGATCTCGACACGTGTCCAAGTCGCCACGCCAGCAGCACCGTCAGCCGTGCCACGTCAGCGTGTCCAGTCATCACCCACGTCATCGGTAAACGCCACGTGGACCAATCATAGACTGCCATGTGTCACTGTAGCCCAGTCAGCACACGGTCAGCTTGCATTTTGTTAAAATTACCATTTTGTGCCCTAAATTTTGCAATATTTACATTTTGACCCCTAGAAAATTGCCGAAATTACATTTAGGTCCCTAAACTTTAGGAAATTACATTTTGACCCCTAGATTTTGCCAAAATTACATTTCCGACCCCTGAACTTTCTGAAATTACATTTTGACCCCCATATTCTGCCAAAATTACATTTCAGACCCCCCAACTTTCTGAAATTGCATTTTGACCCCAGATATTGCCCTAATTACCCAAATTTCCTATTTTACCCCTGACTTTTCCATAGACACAAATCCTTCCCCTACCCTTATACCTTGTACCTAATAACTATAAAATGCCTCCAAGACGTAGAAATAGACATGAAATTGAGATGGAGGAAATGAGACGACAGATTCAAGAACTAGAGGCCACTATAGCCGAACAGCAAGCCTTGCTCGAAGCTCGTAGAGACCACTCAGAAGATGATTTGAATAGCCACAGTTCGTCATCCTCTGACTACCGTCATCGTCCTCGCCAACAACCATTTCGCTTCAATGACATTAAGGTAGACATTCCTGAATTTGAGGGAAAACTCCAACCTGACGAATTCATTGACTGGCTACAAACAGTTGAACGAATCTTTGAGTACAAAGAGATTCCAGATGAGCAGAAAGTTAAAATTGTTGCCATCAAATTGAAGAAACATGCCTCCATATGGTGGGAGAATCTCAAAAGAAAACGTAAAAGAGAAGGAAAAAGCAAGATACGAATGTGGGACAAGATGCGACGCGAGCTCTCACGTAAGTTTCTTCCAGAAAACTATTTTCAAGATAATTTCCTTCAGTTACATAATCTCCGCCAAAAGGCTATGTCTGTAGAGGAATATACCAGGGAGTTTGAGAAACTTATGATGAAGTGTGATATACAAGAAAGGGAGGAGCAAACAATAGCTCGTTATCTCGGAGGGTTAAATACCAACATCGCCCATCCAGTACAACTACAGCAATACTGGACTCTGGATGATGTCATCCGTTTAGCCATCCGTATTGAGAAGCAGATGCCTAGAAGACCTCCATACCAACAGTCTCCCTCAACCAGAATTCCTTTTGATAGGAATAAGTCACAAATACAACATCCTAGCTCTTCAAATACACCTCAACCAAAGGCTACCAGGGAATTCAACTCCAAAGCACCAAAGTGCTTCAAATGTCAAGGATTCGGTCACATCGCTTCTAACTGTCCTAACCGTAGAGTTGTCACTATTATGGAAGGAGAAGCTTCTACAGTATTTGACGAAGAAAGGGAGCCTATGCCTGAAACGGAGCCAATATTTGATGAGGAGCCAATATTTGATGAGGAAATTACTCCTGCAGATCACGGTGAAACACTTGTTATTAGGAGAAGTCTTCATGCAGCCACCGTGAACGAAGAACCTTGGCTACGTCGCAACATTTTTCATACCCGCTGCACAACTCAGGGTAAAGTCTGTGACGTCATTATTGACAACGGAAGCTGTGAAAATGTAGTCTCCAACTACATGGTAGAAAAATTGCAACTACCGACTCATAAACATCCGAGCCCTTACAAGCTTCAATGGCTTAACCAGGAAAGCGAGGTAAAAGTTTCGAAACGATGCCTTATTACTTTTTCTATCGGTAAAAGGTATCATGATGAAGTTTGGTGTGATGTTGTTCCAATGGACGCTTGTCATCTTCTTTTGGGGAGACCTTGGCAATATGATAGACATGTTCTGTATGACGGTCACGCAAACACGTATTCTTTCCAGAAAGATGGCGTGAAAATTCAACTTGCTCCTTTACCACCGGATAAACACAATAAAGGCAAGAATGAATCCAAACCATTAGTGTCTTTAGTCGAGAAGGTGACCAAAACAGAAAGCCAAGTAATGGGTTTTCTTCTATTGCTCGAGGCAAATAATGGAACTGTCATCCCACCTGAAGTACAGCCGTTGTTAGAAGAGTTTCCTGATGTAATTCCAGATGAAATTCCGTCAGGATTACCACCCATGCGAGACATTCAACATGCTATGGATTTTATTCCAGGAGCAATAATTCCTAACAGGCCAGCTTACAGAATGAGTCCGCAAGAACATGCTGAAGTTCAAGGCCAAATTGAAGAATTGCTTAAGAAAGGATTAATCCGTGAAAGCGTCAGCCCCTGTGCCGTACCTGTACTCCTAGTTCCCAAGAAGGATGGAAGCTGGAGAATGTGCATAGATTGTCGTGCAGTCAACAAGATCACAATTAAGTATCGGTTTCCGATACCCAGGCTTGATGACATGCTCGACCAGTTATATGGCTCTACCATCTTCTCTAAGATTGACCTTCGTAGTGGATATCATCAAATCCGAATTCGTCCCGGAGATGAATGGAAGACCGCTTTCAAAACCAGAGATGGACTGTACGAATGGAATGTGATGCCATTTGGGTTGTCAAATGCTCCTAGCACGTTTATGCGCTTGATGAACCAAGTCCTTCGTCCTTTCATTAGTAAGTTTGTTGTTGTCTATTTTGATGACATTCTTATCTACAGCAAGAGCATAGCGGAACATTTAGAGCACCTACGTCAAGTATTGCAAGCTCTTCGTGAACAAAAACTTTATGCCAACTTGAAGAAATGCACCTTCTTGACAAATGAAGTCATTTTTCTGGGTTACATTATCACTGCAGAAGGTGTACGTGTGGATCCAAGCAAAATTGAAGCCATTAACAGTTGGCCAACTCCGCAATCTATCCAAGAAGTTCGGAGCTTCCATGGATTAGCTTCCTTTTATAGGAGGTTCGTTCGAAATTTTAGTTCCGTCGCTGCACCCCTTACAGATTGCATCAAGGGAGACAAGTTCCAGTGGACAGAAAAGGCTTAAATAAGTTTTGAAGAACTAAAGAAACGCTTGACAGAAACTCCGGTGCTAGCTCTTCCTAATTTTGACCAAGTGTTTGAGGTCAGCTGTGATGCCTCTAACACTGGGATTGGTGCTGTTTTGAGTCAAGAAGGCCACCCGATTGCTTTCTTCAGCGAGAAACTTAATGATGCTAAGCTCAAATACTCTACCTATGACAAAGAGTTCTATGCTGTTGTTCGAGCTTTGCAACATTGGAGCCACTACCTATTGCATAAAGAGTTTATTCTCTATTCTGACCACGAATCACTCAAGCATTTGAATTCTCAACAGAAGATCAATCGAAGGCATGCCGCTTGGAGTGAAATGTTGCAGTCCTATCCATTCTTGCTCAAACATAAGGCTGGGATCCTAAATTCAGTAGCTGATGCGCTTAGTCGTCGCCATGCTTTGATAACAACTATGCAAACCAAAGTAGTAGGCTTTGAAACTATAAAAGAGTTGTATCAAGATGATCCTGATTTCCAGGGTGCCTGGAGTGCCACTGAATCTCAACCATTTCAGCAGTATTACAGGGAAGGAGGATTTTTATTCAAAGGAAAAACTCTTTGCATTCCTCGTTGGAAGCACATAATGGAGGATTAGCTGGTCATTTTGGTAGAGATAAAACTGTAGCCTTAGTAAAGGAGAACTTCTATTGGCCAAGACTTGAACGGGATATCAACAAGCATATCCAAAGATGCAGAACATGCCACCTGGCTAAATCCAAAAGCCAAAATACTGGGTTATACATGCCATTGCCAGTACCCAACGCTCCTTGGGAGGATGTGAGTATGGATTTTGTCCTCGGGTTACCTCGGACCCAGAGACAAAAGGACTCTATAATGGTGGTTGTTGACCGTTTTTCAAAAATGGCTCACTTCATTCCTTGCCAGAAGACTAATGATGCGGTTCAAGTTGCAGATTTGTATTTCAAGGAGATTGTTCGTCTCCATGGAATTCCAAAAACCGTCACCTCTGATAGAGACATCAAGTTCGTAAGCCATTTCTGGAGGACTTTATGGAAAAAGATGGGAACAAAACTTCAGTTTAGCAGTGCTAGCCATCCACAAACTGATGGACAAACCGAAGCTGTTAACAGAATTCTTGGAAATCTTTTACGAAGTTTTGTTGGGAAGAACTTGAAGCAGTGGGATCTTATTCTTGCTCAAATTGAATTTGCCTATAACAACTCAGTCAATCAAGCAACTGGAAAGTGTCCATTTGAAGTTGTTTATGGCACCCGACCTCTCAGCCCACTTGATTTGACACCATCTTCAGATAAGCAACAATATAGTGTCAATGCAGACCAGCGGGCTAAGGAAATTAAGAAGTTACATGAGCAGGTATGTAATAAGATTCAGCAGCAGAATTTGAAACTCAAGGCACAACGAGACAAGCATCGAAAGCATCAAGTCTTTAATGTGGGGGATTTGGTCTGGATACATTTGAGGAAGGAACGTTTTCCTAAACAACCAAACGCCAAGTTATCTCCGCGAGCTGATGGTCCATTCAAGATCGTACAGAAAATTAATAATAATGCTTACAAAGTGGAATTGCCTGGTGCTTACGGTGTTTCCGCCACTTTCAACGTTGCGGATCTATCTCCATATATTGATGATGTTGATTCTGACTCGAGGACGAGTCCTGTCCAACCCCGGGGGAATGAAACAGAACCGAGACAGGGGATGAGAATGTGAACAAGAGAATGAGTTGCAGCCAACATTGACCTTCATGTGATGTAAGCAATGACGTGAGGGGTTTGGTGAAGGTTGGTGAAGGTTGCCAGAACTGACCTTGCCATTATTTTAAGCATTTATGAGGTTTTGAATTTGGTTATAAATAGGCTTCGTTTTCCATTGTAAAAGCATCTGAGTTTGAATAAACATATTGAGTTTTGGTTTCTATACCATTGAGTTTTGGTTTCTATACCAAACTGTTGTCAACCGTAAAATATATAGCCATATATTTTACGATTGTTCAATTATAACCATTATTTATTGGATGTAAACTTCACAGTTCTTAGTGAGTGATTTCTCCACAATCTTCTTCAGTGCAGGAGCGCTCACACGACAACTTTTATCAGCAAAGCTGCCAAAGCATGATCTCGCTTATTCGTCTGCCTTACAGAGTTGTGGATCCAATGGAACCTAACCGAGAAAAGGCACCCCTATGTCATTGCACATCTTTGCTGCTTCACCACTGCTACTATCAAACACTTTACTGCAAGCAATCAATTCTAGCATTTATGGAGCTTTTTCTCTCAAATAGTCCAAAGATGACAATACTCAATGGTTATTTACAAAGGACCATGAAATATATGACAAAGTACTTTATGGTTCTACGGTTGAACTGTAAAGTGTTTGACACCAATTTTGGTCATCTATCTATAAGTTTATTTGACGGTTGTTAGTATATAACCATAAAACATTTGAGATACTTGATAACTCTCCATATTTAGTACATTTAAAGGATATTTTAAAGAAAATTGGAGAGTTATCTAAGCAATTTTGGAAGATTTTTGTAAGATTTTATTATTATAAGATCAAATCAAAGTGGCACATTATTTTGGGATTTAGACTGTAAATATCTTAGATTTCAAACAAAACAGACATAGATTAATTTAGGAAAAGCATAATTGATAATAATAAGATAAAGTTTTCTGAAAAAAAAAAAGAAAGAGAGAGAGAGAGAGGGTTTTAGCTTATTTTCTAATTACTAATGTTTTTTTTCTTTTATTTTTTTTTTATATTTCTTTTCTTCTTTTAACAGCAGTATGCACCGTTTTGGTTGGGGAATTTGGAATCACTTGCCAAATAAAACAAGGCCTTGGTGGAAGGAACAGATGGAGGGTCAGAAGACAACGTTTTGGGTTTGGTATTTGGGAAAGCTATTGTACCTAAGAAAAAGACGTGTGGGTCAATTGCACCGAAAGACGGGTTGGAGGAGAGTTGGAGACGGAAAGGAAGAGGCAGCCGACATTAGAGGGCGGCTAGAGAACCCAAGCGGCAGTCTGAGAGAGCCGGAGAACGGAGCTCTTGGGAGGAGGTGACGAGCAGAACTAAGTGTCGACATTTCGCTGGGCGGATCAGCTTCACCATCGTCTTTCTGAGTGCGAGAACCAGAGAACGCCGTCGGTGAACTCGGCAGCGTCTAGGATGAGTTTGGAGTGGCAGGAAGGAGGTGGCTTGCACTGTGGTCTGGAGCTTCATCGTCTTCTTCAGCGTCTTTGGAGGCACCTGGGTGGAGACGAAGGTCAGCGGCTGGACGGAGGGAGTCTTCTTCTTCTTCTTCACTTCCAGCAGCTCCAAACCAGAGGGACGCGATTTAGTGGCAGCCGGCATTGCACTGTGGAGCCGTCTTGAAGATCGCAAACCAGAGAGCTTGATCGGAGCAAGGAAGGCAAGTCTGGAAGATAAGGAGCTAAGAGTCGAACCAGCAACCAAGAGAAGAGGAGTGGCAGCTATGTCGAACACTCTTCATTGTCTCTTGCCTTCATCACTGAACCAAAGAAAGAGGAACACGCCATTAACGGTCCTTCTTTGTGCTTTACTATTCATTTTCATAATTTTCCTCTTGAGAGCAGAACACGATTGGACATGAGACTGGTTCTTTCTTCCTAAATTTCACTGACGCTATTGCTGAGCTGATCATAGAATTCTTAATTGTTCCAGTTGTACTTTGTTTTCCTCTCCGACTCTATCCTCTGCTTTTATGGATTTAGAACTGAATTTTGCTGCTGCTATGATGATGGTTAAAGCGGGCTAATTGTTTTTGAATCTAGAGTAGTTATGAATTAATTTGAGGATTTGAATATGTATGAATCACTTAATTATGCTTAGTGTTAGTTTTGTTTACTTAATCTTGTTCTGTTTTGTCTACTTTATGCTTTATCACCACTAAGTATGAATTTGGGGAATTTAGATTAGCCTTGAAAGAGGGATCTTAATTGGACCATATGATTAAATAATGTGGGACTAGAATTTATTCTAATTTACCAATAGAATAGGAATATACCTATTGGACCCATATAATCCTATTAAAGTGAATTTGAACATTTATTACCTCTTGAGCAAATTAGTTAGGAATAATAATTTTAACTTGAGAGAGAGGGATGACTGTATGAGTAATTAGAAGATAGTTATATCTATTTAAACTCAAGATTAACAAATTAACATTAAATACTTTTATTTGAGTAATTACATGCTCTAAGACTTGAAAAAGGGATTAGCCACTCTAGATTATTTTTATCAATTGAAATATTAAAAACATTTAATTTAGCACTTTTACTTTTGTTTAAATTGTCTTTTAATTTCTTTATTTGATTTGCTCAACTTAAACGAAAATGGGAATTTTGATGCCTAATCACTAGCTTACTTGAATCTTTATGGGACAAGCTTGATTGGCTATTATACTATTTTTCATGACTCATATACTTGTGGTTCTTACTTAAATTTTGGTAGCATCATACTTGACTATTGTTTGGAAAAAACGTAATACATGTTGTAATCCTTGATGGTTATAGGTGAATAACCGTGAAGTATGTGGGACTAATTTTTTTCAAAAAAAAAAAAATTAGGTGGCTCACTTTCGATCAGTTTACTTACAGAACAACGTATATATACCAAATGCTCAAACAAATCTAGTTTTGGCTAGAGGTATTACAATATATAAAATAACCAATTCCACCAAGTGACAACAAATTAAAACAGATAATCCAATACTTTACATACAATTATCAGTACATCAATAACAATATGGACAAAGTGCATGTACGTAGCGAGATGCATATCTATACACCGAGCAGTGGATGGCCATCACTACTAGAACCACATATCAGAAGGAAGACTTATCTATAACAACTTGACAAACAAAGCAAGATCATCATGAAGATCATTTAAATCAAACAATGATTAACACAAACTATAATTAAATCAAGCAACATAGGTAAGAGAATTTACATGATCAAGTGCCCATTTTTCTTTTTCTAGTCTTAATAATTTCAATGCTATTTTTAGTAACAATTGTTTTCTTTAATTTGTGAAACAATTTCCCCTCTTTGAAATCCATACTCCTTCCTTGTGGTCATGGCTAACGTAACACCTCAAACGTTATAGACAAATACTTAACCAAAGTATCTCAAATATAGCCAATACAGGATGTCCAACATCCAACTCATCAAAATACATAATAAGATCAAATAAAATCTACACCATATGTCGAATTAAATCCTAAAAATATTTTAGTAAATAAAAATAAAATGCGGAAGTTATATGGTCATGGCAAATGGAAATAGCATAACACGTGCTCAAGGAGCATAGAAGAGCCTTCAAGGCTCACTCCATAGGTGCTTTCCCTTGTTTCCTACTATAACAATTATCTAAAAAAATTTAATATAAAGGGATGAGATTCCACATCTTAGTAACTACTAAAAATTTCGAACATGCACAAACAAACTACATATGATTTAAAAGAAAGAACTGATTACATAAATATTTGCATATATCATGATCCTCATACAAAACAATTTCAAATTTAATCACCATTATGCCAAATTTTTATTTTCATCACAACATGTAATATACAATTATGCAATATATTACCTCCCTTATATCACCGTCTATCCTTATTCCATTGACTGGAGCCACAGGCTAACACGTAGTTCAATATAAACTCATCCATTTGACTATATAGTCCTAAGCTCACCAGTTATTAAGATATTGTGCCAAAGGTGTAGAGCTTAAGTCTGGACTATGGCTCCCCTCTTTAAATAAGACTAAGGAGGTGTCACATGTCCTACAATTCCAATGCAATCCCGGCTAAAGGAAAACATAGAAGGGCCCTGACAAGTGCCATCTACTGTGTATCGAGTGATGACATACCACTTGGTAAAAGATCTCACCAAACAAATTCCTCCTCTTTACTCCAACCCATCACAAATATAAAAGCCATGACAGTTATATTCAATCACTAATAAATATAATATGATTAAAAGTCAAAGTACAATAAATTATACTACAATTCGTATTAAATAGCATCACATATACAAATATATCTGATAGAAAACAATAATCCAACAACACATCATTAATATATCAACTGTATGAATAAAATGAGTTATAAAGGAATTTATTTGTAACATCACTTACTTGAACACTAGAAACAACTACTTGCTAAGGCACTTTTAAAAACCACTTGGTGTGCAATTTAAATTGAGTTGATAAAAATCGCTTCCTAAATGATCACAGAGACACTCAATAGCAACACATATCAATTATCATATCTAACAACGTGCTAGATAAAACAATTTCAATGAGTGCAAATGGAAATATATAAATAAGCTCAAATCCCAAGTCATACAACTCAATTCAAATCGCAATAATCTAACTAACAAAGATTATAACACATAATCTCATATTCAAATCAACTCAAAACGATTCCTAACAAAGGAAAATCAATATAGTTGAAGAGAAAATTAATTGGAAAGCAAACACTCCCCTAATTGAAGCTCCCAAAGTCAAGCCATAACATCCACTCCAAGGACCATAAGGAATTTAGCTTCTCATGAAGTTTACAGTAGCCCAAGCTCCATTAGGAATCAAGAAACCCATGGAAGATGAGTAAGGGTGTTGAATTGATTCTGAGCTATTGAACAAAGGTGGAGAAAGAAGAACCAGTGCCAAGGTGGTGAAATTAACGATGGAAATCAACTATGGTGATTGACAGAGAGAGAGGTCAGTGGTGGTGGTTGCTTGGTGGAGTAAACGGACGTGGTGAGTAGAAGAAGACAGTGAAGCTCCAATGGTCTTTCCTCTCTGTTGGTTCTCCCTTTGTGTTTCTGTCCAAACTGGTCTCGGTCTCCAATCGCCAAGGTATTCCCATCATTTTCTTAAAGCTCCCTCAGCCCTAAAATCGGAGTTTTTAGACAAGAAATGCTGATTTCAAATATTGGTCCTTGCCTACCGTTTTAAGAAATTCTGGGTCTTTTTCTGTAATTTTCCCGGACCAACTTCCCCAATATGAAATGCTGGAAGGGTTGCGTTTTGATCCTTCAGTAATTTTTTCTTTTTAGTCCTTCAAAAATTATTTTTTTCCTAGTCCTTGATTTTCCTTGGCCTTTCCTCAATTATTTTCAGCTCCAACTTTCCTAAAGTGACTTACAATACAAACCAAAATTATATAGCATTATATATTTTCAGAAAATCGACCAATTAGTAGCAATTGCAATAATTATGGAAATTTTACTCTTTTTGACTCTAGTTAGATGCAATCACCTTTAATTCAATTGAATCATAACAAATGCTAATTAGCCCTATATTAATGATAAAATCCCCAATTAAAACATTAAATATCATAATAAAATAGGGATATATTATTAGTTGCAGTTGGTAAAAATAATTTCTGCATTGAATTGCTTGAATTTCAACAAAGAGGAGCTTATTTCCCCTCTTGAAGTCAAGTTATTTAAGTTTTTTTTTTTTCTTTTGAGATGTTTCGAAATGAGTTAATCTTTGCTGAATATGTTTAATTAGAGCACTCTAGCGCTAATAATTTTTTCCCCTTTTTTCTCATTTTACCTTTTGCTTCTCACTATATGTTCAAGTAATTCATGCTTAAATTGAAAGTTCTCCCCATCGGATTGCTTTAATGAAATGTGTTACGGAGGCAATGTTTTTTTTTAATGATCATCGCAAGTTCAAAGTGATTTGAGGTTTAAGAGGCAGTGAGGACAAGGATTTAGGCTTGGAATCGTTAAGTGCAGAGAGGATAAGATAGAATTTGAGTTTGGGGGATCTTTTGTTTTCATTTTACGATAGGTTACATTAGTTACTTTTTGTTTTCTGTGTTTTGCACAGCTCATGGAATTTGTTGTGCATTTAACAACTTGTTGCAAAATAATGCTATAGGAAGTTAATTTCTCCTTCCACTTACCATTGCCTCTCGATCTAGCTCTTCCTTTGGAGGTTTGTAATCTAGCGTGGTTAGTTTTTTTGGGGGGGGGGGATTCAAAGAATCCCAGTACCAAACATTCACCACTACTCAAACATACATGGAAAAGCTTGGCATCATAACATGCTTGCAACTTAATAACTTCATAATATAATGACATGTTTATTAAAACTATCACGCGTTACATGTAATCACATTGGCCTATGACATATCTCAAACATAATCACATATATAAATGCATGGTTTCACATAATGACATAAACATACAAACATGTCAATTTATGCAAGCAACAACCAAGCATATAAGAGTAAGATAAAGTTTGCTTCCTTGAAACTTTATTATTCTTTCTTTGCTCCCTTTCTTCCCTCTCTTGTACTTACTTTCCTCTTGACTTATTCTTCTAGGCTCTTGGCAGATATCAAAGCCTAGATAATCACATAACATAAGGTACATCATTATGTATTCAAAACTCATACTTAAAGCATGCATAATTGATATGGTAATATAATTTGTTACCAATTGGGAGCTATGGACTAGTCTTGGAACTATGAGTTTAATATGGACGTTATCGACTGTCCAGTTTCAACTCTTTTCAGGGTATGGTCAATGTTTTATTGCATAATGTTCCGTAAACAAAATTCAATGCAAATTGATATGTGTAAAGCAGGCACATAGAGATTTCCATCAAGCTCTAAATTAGATCAAGTGGATGTATGTACAATGAGTGATGAATTTTTGAAGCTAAGACACATAATTTGTCTGAGATTCAGAGCAAGTTCATGAAATGTATCACCTGTATCAATATAAGCGTGATCAGGCTAGGATGATATTTTTATCATGTAAAGGACTTCAAGAGCTTTCAATAGAAATTTAGAGCACCCTTATATGTATTTTATAGAATTAGTTATTATTTTTCAAAGTAGGACCACAAAATGGAAATACGAAATAAATAGTAGCCCAATGATTAAAATGAGAATTTCAGTTTATGGGCTTTAATTATCAGTTCGGCATAACCAAAGCTCTTCCAGATGTGTATTAAAGGAGGTAAAATGATGGAGGTTACATTTTGGTGTTTTTGTTTGTTTGTTTTTTTAGACTTTTGCATAGGATTGTGATGGCTAACCTTAGTGTTGATACCTAGACTGTGATGCATTCTATCAGTAGTGGTTTTGTGCTTTATTGTGTTAATCTTGTGCCTCTTGATTTGAATGCCTCTTGTGCCTGTAATTATGAACCATATTTGATAGCTTGTGTAATTTGCTCTTTTGGATTAGGCAGATGCTAGCCTTTTTGGTCACATCCAAGATTATCAAATTGAGACTCGAATCATGAATTGAAAAGCTTGTTTTTGGAATCATGAATCAGATCATATCATGAATCATAATATTCATGATCAATTATTATGGACAGGACTATGGGTGCGATAAGGAAAAAATTGCTGATTGCAAAGAGCCGGCGGATTCCAATATGTGTGGAGTAGAGTCAGTTCTACAATTGAATATTGATAATCTCTACTCATTCATACATTTCAACGCATTTTCCCATACTTTTATAGGTTTTTGAAATCAATTTGTGCATAAAATATACATACATAAAGGAAAATATGATTTGGTGAGACAATGTTTAAACTTTAGAAATTTTTGAGCTAAATGTGAATAGTTTTGACTATTTAAAGAGTTTTTAGTAGCTCATAAAATCCTTCTTTATGTAGGAGGATGATGACCAGATAAGAAAGCTTGAGAAGATCATGGAAAGCTTAGGAAAGAAAGAAAAGAATGCAAGATTTAGATGGAAAAAAAGGAAAAAAGGATGAGATATTCATTTGCCATTGGTTCGACGCAACAAAACCATGGTGAAACTCAGTGACCTTTCTTCCTCAATCAAGTGCAATTTCGCTACCAGTTCGCCACGGTGAAGTAACGACAAACTACCCGAAAATGAAGCTATGCGTTTTGAATTGCTGATGTGGAAAACCTAGATAAAACCTAATGGGGGCACCAAAACTAGGTATTCTAACTTCCGGAGGTTGTATTCTTGCTAATGAGAGCTTGGAGAAGGAGGGTCTTGAAGATTTGGAGCCTTGGGTTGAAGTTCTAAAGAGATTTGGACTGGAAATCTTTGGTTTTTCTTGTTTCTCTCATTTTTCTCCTGATTTTGCTAATATGAACTATGTTATTATGCTTATTTTTTGGGTTTATATTGATTATGAGTAGCTAAAACTCTCACTTAGGATTAGTTTTACCCATTGTTTGAATTGAAACTATTAGATTATGTTGCTTTTGTTGGCTAATGAGTATATATGTTGATTTTCCTTTGTGCTTAATGCAATCTTGTGCTTGATCATGACATGATTAGAGTAGTTCGATTGGAAGATGCTTGAGAGAGCTATTTTGATTGTAGAACTTAAGAAAAATCATGTTAGACTTGAAGTTTAGGGATTACATATGGATGATTTGTTATTAAAATAGAGATATATCCAACAACCTAGTATAGTCTATTGAATGATTGTTTTGGAAAGATGGTTTTCTTTAATTATAAATAAGAGATTGAATATTTTTAATGAAGATTAAAAATCAATCTTAATTTGAGAGAGCTTGGTTGATGATTTTAGAATCTTCGACTAGAATATAGATTCATTTAACCAGCATAAGTGGATAATTGCATAGTTTCATGAAATACAAGGGAGAAGAAGTAATCCTAAGCCTATAACCTCTTGAAGTTAGAAACAATTTTCCAATTTCCATAGTTTTACATTGTTGTTTTCATCAAAAATCCTTATTGAACTTGATCAATTTCAAGTGGTTTCATTCAACCTAATTAAGAACATGGTTATATTAGTTAGCTTGCTTTTGTCATAGTCCTTGTGGAACGACACTTTTTTCAACACTAAACTATTACTTGCAACCAATGCGCTTGTGGTAAGCAAATGGCGAACAAGTAAATGGACTTAAACTTTTGCTTGTCCTCAAGCAAATATGAAGTGTTTTGGAAAGGGTATAGAACATAGAAAGTAAGAAAAGAACATTTCTTTTTTATATTTGATTGGGATATAGATTTTTTTCTCTCGATTGATTGGGATATATAAGTGAGAGGGAATAAAGGAATGTTGTTTTTGTATAAGGTTACAAAAGAAAAATAAAATATAGGGTTTTGATATTTGATTGGGATATAGATTTTTTTTACCTGGACTGATTGGGATTTATGAGAGAGGGAATAAAGGAATATAACTTTTTTTCCGATGAGGTTACAAAAGAGAAATAAAATATAGGGTTTTGATATTTGATTGGGATATAGATTTTTTTTTCTAGATTGATTGGGATATATAAGTAAGACGGAATAAGGAAATATATTTTTTTATGATGAATAAGGGAATATATCAATATATGATAATTATCAATTTGATGATAAGAGAATATATCAATATATGCAGATGTATCCCACCTAATCAAGGGATGGAAATCGAAAAAAAATAGAAAATTGGGCAAAAATAAGGGAATATATGATGCAGAGGTATATCCTGAGGAAAACCAAAAAAAAGTTAAAAAATATAAAATGGCAAAAAATAGGGTTTTTATAAGCTGGGTCACGACAAGATCTGACTCGGATCTGTGCGCAACCCGCCTCTGCAACGCATCTGCAGAATTGTGAGATTCACCGGAAGTCTTGCGATTCATGCAATTCTAGCATGAATCAACAAATACAGCCACGATTCACGGTCAAAAATGATGCAAGGGCCTATTCAAATCTATCAGAGGTAATTTTGATTCGATACATGCGATTCAAATCGTGAATCATACGATTTTGACTACCATGGTCATATCTGTTTGTGCTTGGTGCTGGTTACTGATGGCTAGTGTTATTTGACACCTTTTATAACTTGTGGATATGACTTTCCTAACTCGCGAAGGGCTTAATTTTTGTTAGTTATTGATGCTTGTAAATGTTGTGGATATGATCATGTACAAGTGTTAGCTCTTTTCATTCCCATCCTTTTAGTTGACATTGAGGACATTGTTAATTTTAAGTTTGGGGGTGAGAGGAGTGCTACAGTATTGAAAATTTTAAATGTTAACAGTGAGTGCACATGCATATACAAGAAAATTTCAATGCACAATTTGATTGCAAAGGGGTGAAGTGTATGAATTTTCACAAATTTAAACCTTTGTTTGGAAAATAGTTAAGAAGATATTTTCAATTGATGAATTGTTTGTCTAGTATTGCATGAATGGTCCTAAGATTGAATAGTTTCTCAATATTATGCTTCATAGGAAATTGTGATCAATATGCTTTTTTGAGTGAATTATAGTGTTGGAGTGAGTTTCTAAAGAGTTGTCTTGAGCAAAATCTTGCACTATTGGTTTCAGAGATGTTTTGAAGGTTTTTGTTGAGAAACTTTTGGTAAATTAGCTTATATATTTTATTTTCAAAATAGAGAACTTCCAAATCCCCTTTAGAATTCTTCTAAACTTATGGTGCATCTCATATGGTTTTGAAAAACAATGTAGGCAATTCTTTAAAAAGTGTTTGAGCCTATCAAGATAACATGTATTCTTATTCTTCCATTTTGAACCCACCATTTGAGCCTTCATAGAAACCAATGTAAATGTTATTTTGAAAGCCATATTCACCTTCCTAATCCCTAGCCTGAAAAACCATGAAATACCCTGCTTTGAGATAAATTGAATAAAAGTTTTTTTCATAAAGAATGGTTTGATGTGTGAAAGGTCAAATTGTGAATATGAAATGTGCAAATTGTTGAGGGTAAAAATGTGTATAGAAACGAGGCCAATACCTATATAAAGAAGTGTAAAAACAAAACAGAAAAGAAAACAAATGTTAACATTCTGTATACCATTTGCAAATGAAAGAATGCTAGGTAAGAAGAAAGCAAGTTAGTTCTAGTTTAGGGATGGCAAAAGAGACCTTAAGAAAAGAAGAGAAAAAGGAAAAATAAGAAATGTATTTCATTTATCTTAAGGTTTTTGTATATATCCGTTTTCCCCTCCATTCAAACACCCTAAACCTATGGCCATGTTTCAAGCTTAAAAGTTCTTTTTGATTTTGAGATTATATGAGGTAAATTGTAAGTAAAGAAATGTGTTCTTTGTGCCCCGGTAACCTCTTAAAAAGTAACCAAGAATTGTAAATATAGGGTGCAATCCTGGGTCATCTTTTAAGGAGCCTTTTATTAATTACCTAGTAACTAAATGTGATGATTGTCATACAAAAATAATAAAAAGGATTTGATCTTTTAATTATCAACTGCTTTTTGCAATTGAAAATTAAAATTTTCAAAACTAATTCTTTTTGAGTTTTTTCTTGAAAATATGAAATGAAATGATGATGGAATTAATGAAATGAGAGGAACGAGCAAATCAACAATGGAATGAGCAATCCTTCATAGCAATAGCACAAGCAACCCTCACTTCAAATAATTATGAGAGATTAATCATGCTAGCTTGAAAAAACTTTAAGGGCCACCCCTTAGACTCGACCTAATATAGATTGATTAATACCAAGCCACCTTGCATACTGATCTCTCTAGATTAAGTCGGTTAAACACTCTAGCAATTAAATGAATTAAAAATCATATCTAGCTTTTTAATCCAATAATTGAATCACCTCGCATGACCACTTGATTTTCCCGTTAATCTTAATTTAACAAAGGCCACCTATATGAAAAATCAAGACTAATGATGCTAAAACCCAATGCTAAACATAATTAATAAATTCATATTCATTAAACCAATACAAACACAATACACCATTGATCCACTAATCAAGCCACCTTGAAATTTAGCACAAAATGTTCACAAAATCATCAATTCAATAACTAACCTGCACAAAGAAATGATAATTAAGCTAATTAAACACAATGTTAAGTATCTAACAAAGGTTCAAGTTATATCCAATCTCCAAATACATCATATTAAATCAGTCAAATACTATAAATTCATCCTAAGATCTAGGAATCACAAATACAATGTAGAATTAAAGAAAATGAAAGAGCAAAAACTCCCCTATTGAAGCCCCAAGTTCATGCCATTGCCTCTTGCTACAAAAAATTGAGAGAATCAGCCATTGCCACTCATAGAAACGACATTAAGAAGCATAACCACCATAACCGGAGGAAGAGAAAGTAGCTCGCCGGTTGTGATAAAGGTCCAACTCTGTTCTGACCTAAGTTCTATAGTTCGCGTCATCTCTGTAAACTCTTGCCTTCTTCTTCTTCTTTCATCAACTTTGGTGAGAACGAGGCGAAGATGATGATAATAGTCGAAAATCCACCACTATAGTTCTCTCTTCTTCCAACTCTGATCTATCCCACGGCTGTGTGAAGCTCAATCTCTTCATCTCCGAGAAGGTCACCAGTGTTATTAGAAGGAGGAAGGCTAAAGGTGATGGTGGTGTGGTGGTGAAGGTGGAAGTGAAGAAGATCGGAGGTTCCCACACTCTCTCTTGCTTCGTCGTTGCTCCTTCTGACTCTTGTGTCTTGCATTCTCGAAGAAGAAGAAGATGCCCAAGTTTTTTCTCTAGGTTGGGCGTCCAATTTTGAGCTTTTTGTTTTTTCAGAAATCAAACCCTTGGTCAAAACGTGCATTTTGACCAAGGGACTAAAATGAAAGATTCAAAAGCTTTGTGGAGGGATTAAAATACAAACTTGAAAGCTTTTAGGGGGTAACTGTAATTTTCAAAACTTTTGGGCCCTTTTCTAAAATTTCCTCTGGTTCCTTTCTTCATCAATTCGCAATTTCCTGAAATTTTGGGTCTTTTTCTGTAATTTCCCCAAACTGATCTACAAAGAAAATACACCCCAAATGTAAAACCTTATATTCCAAAAATCAATTAATTAAGGTAAATCATAAAATATATGACATTTTTTCCCTTTTCAACCTTAGTTTCGTAAGAAACACCTTTGATCATAATTAATTACAAAAGAGACATTTTAAACTCAATTATTATGATAAAAACCCCAAATAAAATATGGAAATATATAATAAAAATAGGGATTTGTCATATAGTGAAGCTGTAGAGTTGAAAATTTGTATATGAGTTGGAGTATTACTTGTAACATCCTGAATTTCTTAACTCGAGGTTCATAGTTAATTGAGCTTGGATTATGGTACTCTGTGTGGTCTTAAATAGTTAATCCTGATTTATTGAGGTGTAGAGGTGTAAGAGAGAAAAGTTGAGATTGCTTTTCTTGGGTATCATTTTCGTCATGGATTTGCCATAGTGACCCTACGGTGAATGTCATGATTTTAGACTCCTTTTCGTCTTTGTTTCACCGCAGCGAACCCACAGCAAACTTAGCACATAAGCTATTCTAATTTTGGGTTATTCATCGTGAGATTGCTACAGCAAATCCGCAGTGAAAACTGTCGTAGAATGGGTGGTATTTTTGGGCCATTCACCATGAGTTCGTCGTAGTGAACCAATGGCAAATGCGTGAAAATGATGTTATGTAATAACATTTTAAGACTCAAAAACCAAGTTTGGGAGAAGGTGAAACCATTTTTTTTCTATTAACGTTTGCTAGTTTTGGCCTTGGGGAGTGTATTTGAGCTACCAAACATCAAAGTATGTGATGTTTTCACCTAACATTTTGAGTTTAAATAAGGTATTTGGGTTAGATGAAGAGTTTGGTCGGTTTAGTTTTGTTGGATTGAATAATATTTGGATTTCTGAGTTAGGGTTTGACTCTAAAGGAAGGTTTTGGCTAAGTTATGATAATGTGATGTTTGAAATTGAGTTTTGATGATTGGTTTATGTTAATATGGGTTGGATTAGAGGTTTAATTAGTTTAGAATGTTGTTTAAGCTTGATTTGATGAAATAGGTATTTTTAAGGTAAATCTTAGGCTATGAAATTGGGAATTTTGACTGAATTTAGTAACTGGAGGTTGTTTATTGGTTTAGATAAGTTTCTTGAGGTATTAGAGACCTAAAGATCATGTTGGGAAGACCTATAATTGGTCAAGTTTGAGAGGGGGCCTCTAATTATTATTTCTAATCACTTAATTAGTTGTAAATTAATAGTGGAGATGATATGAATTGTGCAAATTGAATTGTGACTTATTGGTGTTGAGCTTGGAGATTGAACTATGATGGTAAACTTAGCATTGTCGAAGGGTAACTGTTAGGTGCCGCAAGTGCACGGATCGCATCAAGTAATATAGTGATAAGTAAGATCGTTCCCTCGATGATTTGAGCAACAAGTTAGTCAAGCAATAGGTTTGGTGAATTCAATTAAGTTGAGCCAAAACATGTTGTTGTGTGGAAAAAGAAGTTTCAAAAGATATTTTTATAAAAATTAAGAACTACTAATGAAAATTTGATTCTTGTGACTTCAACAATTGTAATAAGCCTAGGATTGTTCATCCCTTTGTATTTCTTAAACTTAATTCTTTTCCTCTCCAAGAGTACTTCTATGGGATATATATATATATATATGTCAGTCTAAGGTTCACAAGCATTTGATTAAGCTCTCTCAAGTCATAACCCAATTTATATCCTCCATTAACATGCACAATCTCTTGCTACCGTTAAGGGAAAATAATCATTAAGTAACCACCTTAATTTGACAATGCTAGATTAGTAACTATATCTCTATGTTACTAACAAACCATCCGTTTAGCTCTTAAACTTCAAGTCTAGCATAATTCTACCAAAGTTCTATAATTAAATTAACTCTCTCAAGCTTAATGTAATTGAACAAATTATCCATAGTGATGGCCAGTCACGAATAGCAGCAAAAATAGGGTAAAATCAACATATATATGCCATTAGATACTTAGAGAGAGAAGGAATCAAGTTTAATCCATACAAAGATTCAAAAACAATCCTAGAATGAAAATCTTTGCTACCCATGTTCAAAAACGAATCACAGATATGCACATTCATTATAGCCATATCAGAAATACAAAGGAGAAAGGGAATAAGTACAGAAAAACCAAGAGAAATTGAGTTGAAATCTCTTTCAATCTTCAATCCCACTTGATTTTTCTTGAGAAATCTACACTCCTTTGCTTGCAAATGCTCCTTAGCCGCCTCACAAAACCTTAGAATGTCAAGCTCCCCTTCCTATTTCTGCATTTGGCCTTTTAAATGACCTAGAAACAAAACGTACAGCTGCTATTTTCGCGTTCTGGCTGCAGCCCAAAATCGTCTATCTCCTTTGTCTGTCTTCTGGCTAAAGTCCAAACTTTCTGGAGGTCTTCTGGCTGCAGCCAGCCAATTTCTGTGCTGCAGCCAAGCATTTCTTTTCAACTCTTCTAACTCTTTCCATGATGTAATGATGTTCTACTCTTCTTCCCAAATTCTTAATCCATGATTTGTGCTTCCAATGACTCTTTGTGTGTCTCAATTGTGATCCTATCAACACAAGAAAGTCTATACAATGCAAAGGGTGATGTATGACAACAAAATATTCACATTTAATCCAAGAATTATACCCTTTTTAACCAAACACTTATTAGGCACATTTCCTTCACACTTCAATCCTCATATACCCATTAATCAATCAAAAAGTGTGATAAATCAAGTGTAAATGTGCCTTTTTGATATGAATTTCACAATGCTCACAGTAACCACTTTACAATTGTTATGTGTGTTGATATGTTGTTTGTGAGTATTTTGTGAAATGATTATGAGAAAGAAAATATTATATTGATTTGAGTATTTTGATATAAATTGCCTTATGGAACTTTATGATTTGGATTGTGAAATGTGTGTGTGTGTGTGTGTGTGTTGGAAATTAAGATATTATGGCATGTATATCAAGAAGATCTAAATATGATTGTATGAATGTGAAAATCTTTAGAAATTCCCATTAAGCTATTTATTGATAATTATTATGATGATTGGATTGGGATGAGATGAAGTAGTTTGTTTTACCACGTGGTGTAACTTCCATTGGTACCCGATGGTTGGCTTTCTATTCTCCCACTAGTTCAATGAGAGACTGTCTTACTGATTCAATGAGGGACTGCCCCACTAGTTCAATGAGAGGAAAAGACATATGGTCTGAGTATGTGCTTTATGGATTTTAGCTTGACCTCATCATATGAATAGTGAGCTTTTGAGTGGCTAGTAACATGGTTAGTAACTTAGCTCATGGGTGTAGCTGACAAAAATAAGGTAGTTTGGTTGGACTAATGGGAGGCAACATAGGAATAGTGGTATGTAATTTGTGATAGGGGAATTGTGAAATGGAAACTGTGATATAGAATGTTATGGAAATTTTGAAATAGGAATTTGTGATATGAGAATTATTGATATGAAATTTTGTGATATGAAAATTGTGGTATGGCTTTGTGATGTGAAATTGTGATATGGATATTGTGATATGGAATTTTGTGAATTATATTTCTGATATTTTGTTATATAAATTGTTCAACTTAGCACCTCACTAGCACATATTAATATATGTGATGAGTTGAATAACTGGTTACTGAGGTTTTTATCTCATTCTTTCGCTCTTAACATTTTTCAGGTGATAGTTGCCATGCGAGAACATTGGGGGAGAACTTAGGAGGCTTAGATAGCTCATTATCTTAGTATAGCTTCCACTATTTATTATGTGTTTAGATTGATGTATATTGCCACTTATAGGGCTCATTAAGTATACTGTGATTTAACTTCATCTTTTTGATTGAATTATTGCTAGCTAATGAGCTAGTAGAAGGCCAATGGCCTTTAGATATTTATTTAAGTGACGTTGTGGATCCACAAATGCATGTTTTGATATTTTTTGATGTTGGAAATGTGTTTTGATATCATGTGGAAGATAGTTTCATTACTTGGGCTTGTGGTTAAACGTTATATTATGGGCTTCTAGAAGCCTAAGGCCCAAGAGTTGTGATCATTTATAGTAAATAAGAGTTCCAGTTGAGAAACAATTACAAAGGAGTTCTATTATCCATGATAGCTCTTGAATGTTTAGTTTGTCTATTTTCTATCATGGATAAACAAAGGGTTGTGTCTAAGAGCAGTGCTATATCTGAGTTAAGGGCATTAGCTCAAGGAATAATGGAAGAATTACGGCTAAAACATGTCCTAGATGAGATATAAGTCACCATGGATTTACCGCTAAAACTTTATTGCGATAATAAGGCGGCCATAAGTCTAGCCTTAAATCCTATTCAACATGAAAGATTGAAACATGTAGATATAAATAGACAATTCATCTGTGAGAAAAAGGAATCATATGTCTGACTTATCTCCTAACAAATCTTCAAGCTACAGATGTGTTGACAAAAGGGTTGCTCAGACCCGCATTTGAAAGCTGTACAAGCAAGTTAGACATGATTAACATATATGATCCTACTTGAGGGGAAGTGTGGAATATTATGCGTTTATTGTAAATATTTGTTATTATTGTACAACTTTTATTAGTAGTTATTAGGATTTATTAGCTTTATTGCTTTGTCTCATTCTCTGTTGTATAAATAGGCAATTGTATCTCTCTATTATGATATGAGAAATATATTCTTCTTTTAAATTGTCCTCACAAAAATTATATTCATAGTATTCAAAATTCAATAAATTATAGTTAAACATCATACAATTTAAAAGAAATTAATCATTTAAACACCCTTTTCACAATAGAACATTATCTTTAGAACATTAGCATATAATTTTTTGAATTTTAAAAGAAAATATATTCATAAGAAATTCCACAATATTCTCGAATGCCTTTGTTGTAGATTGTCCATACATCACATATCAATACTCTCAAAAAAATCCAGTCACAGATCATTTAACTGCAAAACAATAATATAAATATAAAAATCAGAATATATATTATAAAAATAAGAAAATATAAAAATTAGAGTGAATCTCATAACTTGATTCAACAAACATTCAAGTTTAGGTACATGAGATACTCAAAATCAAGTAATTAACCAATGTCAAAGTCTAGGAACTAGATTTCAAGTGGATCGTGTTCTAACTTGTTGCTAAAAATTAGGAGAAAATTGCTATTGATTTTATTATTATTTTAGTTGATTTATTTAAGTTAAATGCGGTTGATTTTAATCTATAAAATCTAGTGTAATCAGAATTATTTTCACTGCCGTAAAACAACAATAACAAAATTTAGCATTTTACCTCATCATTTTTTCTGTGCTCCCTATTTTTCTCTTGGGTTTTTTTCTCATTTTATCTTCAAATTAACGGCCAAAATTAGAAATTAGATATTGCTTTTTCGACTGACGACCTTGAACCTCAATTAGTAAGCTATTCTTAATAAAAAAATGAAATGAAACTAAAAACATAGATTGAAAAAAAATGAAAGCTACACAAAGAAGAATCACGAGAGGAATGAGCAGCAGAGTGAAAACCCATGGCAATGGTGGAGGAGGAGTTGAAAGAGTTTCAAATAAATTTTTTTTCAGAATCTCGCCTTCTTATATTTGACATTTTTTAGAATTGTACCTTCTTATATTTGACGGGTATCATTTTTAACTGATAGATATTCTTAAAGAATACTTAACAGTTTTTTGTGAAAAATTGTCAAGCATTTTCAAATAAAGAATACTCAATTCTTATTTTTGAAGAACTGTCAAGTATTGTCAAATAAAATTTTTTTAGAATTGCATCTTATATTTGACAGTTATTATTTTTAACCGTTAAGCATTCTTAAAGAATACTTAATATTTCTTTGTAAAGAATTATCAAGTGTCTTGTCAATTCAAAAAGAAAAGAAAATAAAAAAAAACGACAATCTTATTTGATGGATCATATTTTTAACCGTTAAGTATTTATAAGATATTTAATAGTTATCATATTTTATCATCAAGTATTTAGAAATCATACTTTATAGTTAATTATTAAAACAATTATGTATTTGTTTTCGTAGATTCCACCTCTCAATACATGACAATTTATCTATTTAACCGTTCAGTGTCAGTGTTATATATTTTTGCACGGACTCTACCTTGACATATCTAACAGTTCTTCACTATGACCGTTAAGTATTGAGCATTATATGTTCATGATTCTATAGCAGTGAGCTTAAAAAATCATATTAACTCATAGTTAAAGTTGTGTTAACTTTTTTGATTTGATCATACTCAATTGCTTTATATATGTATTTTATAAAATTTCTTTGTTGAGTATAAAAAATTATGAACGTTATTTGATTTAGTTTTAATTATTTGGATTTAATTTTTTATATCAAATTTTTGTCATTTTTATATTTTAATTATTTAATTACATTCCATCAATCCATAGTTATTTATAAAGGTAAAATTGAATAGTAATTCAAGTTCATGATATATAAGGTTACGCCACAGTTACGAGTTTAAGTTTGATAACCTTGTACGTGAGAGTTGGGGATGAAAAAAATGAAATAACCATTATGAGCATTTGTCACCTTCATGAATATTTATTAGATCATAATGTGACTTTATTGAATCACGTTATATATGGGGAATTATGTAATAAAAAATTAGGAAATTTGGAATAAAGAAAAAAGGTCAATATTAGGGAATAATTTATAATAATGCATGTATTTATTGCTTTTTTGAAAAGAATGGATCCTTATTTATGGTAACCGGGTTTTTAAGCGTTTGTTACGAGTTTTTAGATATAAAGTTGTTCATTCATTGACCTCCAATTAAGGGGGAAGTCCAATAGCCTTACAAGGTAATCATTTCATACTAGTTCAAAGTGAATTTTTCAAGATATGATCAATTACTTGAGGAGTAAGTCAAGTAAACTAAGAGGTTATATAAAGAGAAGCTCTTGCTCTTGAAGAAGCACAGCCAAAACAAATTGTAAAAGAAATGAGATCCCTAATGGCCTCTATCACACTTGTATTGGCTTTAGTGTCTCTGAACTTTCCTTTTCAAGCATGGGCTGATCCCTACGTCTATTCATCGCCTCCTCATCCCAAGAAGTAGCATCCTCCATTGTCTCCTCCCTACAATCATCCATACCCAAGGAGGCCAGTGTGCCATCCTCTTCTTCATCCTCCCAAGGACCACCCTTTTCCATCGCCGCATCTGCACATCACTAACCTTGGCCGCTGCGTCTGCTCCATGCATCCACCTACTTCTGTACCAGTTCCTTCACCGACTCTTCCCTTAGCTCCTGTGTCAAATCCTGCGCTGACTCCTTCGCTAGCTCCTACGTCGGCTCCTAGGCGAACTCATCCTCCGGCTTGTTCACCAACTCCTGCCCCGACTCATCCACCGGCTCATTCGCCAACTCCTGCGCCGGTTTTTGCGCATCTACTGTCTCCACCTCCTCCACCGTATCCTCTAGAGTCTCCTCCGCCTCCTCCGTCGTCTCCGTCGGAGTCTCCTCCATCCTCAAGGACCCCAAAGGTGCCAATGTTCCCTCTGTTACTTTGACTGATTCAAAGTAGTGGGTTAGTCACGTGAAGGATATTTCTGTTGAATTGGGCTCAAGTTTGTTTTAGTGGGTATCTTAGTGTGTTAGTGGGTCCATTATTTTCTGTTAGTTTTAGAGCATTTATTCATTATTATGTTATTAACTATTATCCATTTATTTCATCTATTTAAAGGGCCTCTTGTATTGCATATTTCAGAAAAGCAACAAAAGTGAGAACTTCATTATATTTTCCTTGCTATGCGACTCTGTTCTTTTATTCACTTGCTGCAATTTATTTCCTCGTTTACCAACAATTGTGGTATTAGAGCAATAGGTTTTGATCCTTCTTTTCCTACCACAAGGAAAAGAGTGTGAGTGAGAGACTTAAACACGAGAGCAAGTGAGGAATTGTGTGCAACAAAATTCTTGCTTTTCAAAATGGCAACAAATGGAACATCTTTGGTTTCTCAGTCCCTTCTTCCAATTTTCGAAGGGGTTAATTACCATTTTTGGAGTTTGAAGATGAAGACCCTCTTTAAATCTCAAGAACTATGGGACTTAGTGGAGAATGGGTTCATTGATACGCAACCAGCGGAGCCCAAACAGCAGCTGTGGGAAAGTCACAAGAAGGATTCAAAGGCCCTGTTTATGATTCAGCAGGCACTCGATGATGACATATTTCCAAGAATTGTAGCAGCATCAACTTCCAATGAGGCATCGGAGATTTTACAGCAAGAGTACATGGGAGATAAAAAGGTAATTGCTGTTAAATTGAAAATGTTGCGACGTGATTTCAAAACTTTACTGATGAAAAATACAGAGTTTGTACAAGATTATATGTCTAGAGTGTCTAGCCTTGTTAATCTTATGAAGTCTTATGGTGAGAGACTTAGTGTTGAAATTGTTGTGTCGGAAGTTTTGAGGACTCTAACTGCCAAATTTGATCATGAGGTTACTACAATTGAAGAGTCTAGAGATTTATCAGAATTCTCATTTGACGAATTAATGAGTTCTTTGTTAGCTCATGCAGATAGGCTAAACAGGTCTCAAGAAAAATTGGTAGAAAAGTCATTTTAGGTGAATAAAGATTCATCCTCCCATAAAGAAAAATCTAAAAATGGTGCTGGCAGAGGTAGAGCATTTAATGGTAGAGGACGTGGTGGAGGAAGAGGAAGGACTGGTGAGTAGAGGCATTATAATGAGCAGAGGCAGTATAAGGGTGCAATTCAATGCTGATATTGCAAAAAATATGGTCACAAAGAGGCTGATTGTTGGAGTAAACAAAGAGATGGGTAGGAGACAATTAATTTCAACGGAAAAGTGGAAGAGGAAAGTAAGTTATTTATGACTCAGTCCCCTATTACTCCTGTATCCAGTGATATATGGTTTGTTAATAGTGGCTGCTCAAATCATATGTCTTGTTCAAGATGTTTGTTTAGAGATCTTGATGAAACAAAGAAAAGTAATGTGCATCTTGGCGATGACAATCAAGTATAGCTTGAAGGAAAAGTTACAATTGCTACACAGAACATCAAAGGTAAGGTAAAACTCCTTTTTGATGTGCAATTTGTGCCTAATATATCTAATAATTTGTTAAGTATTGGACAATTGATGAGTAGTGGATATAGAGTTGTGTTTGATGATGATGCTTCCACTATTTTTGATAAGAAATCAGGTCATATTATTGCCGCTGTCAATATGACACAAATTAAGATGTTTCCTCTTGATGTTACAACTGTCATGAATAGTGCATTAATTCTTAAAGGAAATGATGAGTCCAAATTATGGCACCTACGGTATGGGCATTTAAATGTGAACGGTTTGAAAATTTTGAGTTAGAAAGAAATGGTATTTGGTTTGCCACATATAGCTAAACTTGACTTTTGTGAAGCATGTGTATATGGAAAGCAATCTAGGAATTCTTTTCCCCTTGGAAAATCATTGAGGGCATCTAATTGTCTTGAACTTGTGCATGCTGACTTGTGTGGACCATTGCAAACTGAGTCACTTGGTTGAAGTAGGTATTTTTTTGTTATTTATTGATGATTATAGTCACATGAGTTGGATTTATTTCTTAAGGTTCAAATTTGAAACGTTTGATAACTTCAAGAAATTTAAGCCCTTGGTGGAGAACCAAAGTGGGAAAAGTATTAAGACACTTAGAATTGATAGAGGAGGTGAACTTTTTATCTCATGATTTCACTGCCTTTTGTGATGAGCATGGCATTCACAGGGAGTTGACTGCACCTTACACACCAGAGTAGAACGGTGTTGTTGAGAGGAAGAACATGACTGTGGTGGAGATCGCTAGAAGTCTGTTAAAAGCAAAGAACCTCCCAAATCAGTTTTGGGGAGAGGCAGTTGCAACAGAAGTCTACTTATTGAATATCTCTCTAACAAAGGCTGTTTTGAATCGAACACCATATGAAGCTTGGATAGGGAGTAAGCCACGGGTAAGCCACTTGAAAATTTATGGTTGTATAGCATATGCTTTGGTTACTTTTCATCCTAAACTTGATGGAAAATCTTAAAAATGCATCTTTATTGGCTATAGTCCTCAATCCAAAGCATATCGTCTATATAATCCAATTTGTGGCAAGGTGATAATTAGCAAGAATGTCGTTTTTAATAAGGAAACTTGTTGGGAGTGGAGCATTGAAGAAAAAGGTGTTGCTGTTCAAGTTCTATTAGAATTTGATAGTGTATAAGCAATACCACCGTCTCCTCCAAATTCTGATTCTTCCTCTCCTAGTGATAAAAGCCTTACTAGATCATCAAGCCCTACATCATCAAGATTCTCTAGTGAGACACCACCAAGAAAATTAAGATCTTTAAGAGAAATTTATGCTTCTTGTAATTTTGCCTTATTTGCATCTGGCCCAACTTGTTTTGAAGAAGCAGCAAAACAATCTAAATGGAAGAAGAGATGCAATCCATTGAGAAGAACTCAACATGGGAGTTGGTTAATGCTCCTGAAGGCAAGAATATTATAGGGCTTAAGTGGGTATTCCGAGCATCCAAAAGTATAAAGCTCGACTAGTTGCAAAAGGATACTCACAACAGCAAGGTATAGACTTTGAAGAGACCTTTTCTCCTGTTGCTTGATTTGAAACTATTAGAGTAGTTTTATCATTAGCTGCTCAATTGCAACAGCCTGTGTATCAATTTGATGTGAAGTCTAAATTCTTAAATGGTGAGCTAGGAGAAGAGGTTTATGTCTTACAACCTCAAGGCTTTGTTGTCAATGGAAATGAAAGCAAAGTCTGCAGGTTGAGAAAAGCTCTATATGGACTAAAACAAGCTCTACGCTCATGGTATAGAAAAATTGACTCATTCTTTCATGAGAGTGGTTTCACAAGAAGCGAAAATGAACCCACTCTTTATTTAAAAAAGCATGATAATGGGGATTTTTTGGTGGTTTGTCTCTATGTGGATGTCATTATTTATGTGGGTTCCTCAGAATCTTTAATTACTGATTTCAAGTCTTGTATGATGAGGAATTTTGAGATGACAGATTTGGGCTTGTTGCAATATTCTTTGGGACTTGAAGTGGTGCAAAGTAAAGATGGAATCTTTGTAAGTCAAAAGAAATATGCTACAGATCTTTTGTATAGATTTCATATGACAAACTGTGAAGTGGCAGCAACTCCAATGAACATCAATGAAAAATTGCAGCAAGAGGATGGAACAGGAAAAGCTAATCCAAAGTCTTACAGAAGTTTAGTTGGTGGGCTAAATTATTTAACTCACACAAGACCTAACATTGCTTTCTCTGTTAGTGTTATTTCTAGATTTATGCACAATCCTACAAAGCAGATTTTATATTATGTGACTGCAACTGTTAATTATGGCATTTGGTACACTAAAATATCAGATTTTATATTATTCGGCTTTACAGACAGTGATTGGGCAAGAAGTTTGGATGACAGAAAGAGCACTTCTGGCAGTGCTTTCAGTATTGGGTCTGGAGTAGTGACATGGAGTTCAAAGAAACAAGAAAATGTGGCTTTATCTTCCTCAGAAGCAGATTATACAGCAGCAACTTCAGCAGCTCGACAAGCTTTATGGCTCAGAAAACTCCTAGCTGATTTACATTATGAGCAAAAGGGAGTTATAGAAATTTTCTGTGATAATAGATCAACAATTGCAATGTCAAAGAACCTAGCTTTCCATGGACGAACCAAGCATATTGATGTGCAACATCACTTCATTCGACAACTTGTAGCTGATGGAAAAATTGAGTTGAAATCTTGTGGCACAAATGAGCAAGTAGCTGATATTTTCACAAAATCCCTTCCTCAAGCCAAGCATCAGTTTTTCACGGCACAGTTAGGAGTATGTGATGAGTATGAGGTTTTGAATCAAAGGGGAGTGTTGGTTTGACTGATTCAAAGTAGTGGGTTAGTGACGTGAAGGATATTTCCGTTGAATGAGGCTCAAGTTTGTTTTAGTGGGTATCTTAGTGGGTCCATTATTTTCTATCAATTTCAGATCCTGATCTCTAGCACTTATTCATTATTATTTTATTAACTATTAGCCATTTATTTTATCTATTTAAATAGCCTCTTGTACTGCATATTTTAGAAAAGCAACAAAAGTGAGAACTTCAGTATATTTTCCTTGCTGTGCGACTCTGTTCTTTTATTCACTTGCTGCCATTTATTTCCTCGTTTACCAACACCCTCTTCCTCCTCCCATAATTATTCCCACTAGTACCAGTGGTCCTTCTGCCACCAGTGGTTATCATTCCTCTTCTGCCAATGTTTCCTGGTGATGATTCTAAGAAACCTCACCCTCCACCTTCTCATGCTCCTCCACCAAGGCCTACACGCAGTACTCCCCCACCTCTCCCTCACTCTCCTCAGCCTCCTTTTACCTCATCACTAAGCGCCTCACACAGTGCTCCCCCACCACTTCCTCACTCTCGTCATCCTTCTTCTCCTCCGTCATCAAGCCCTTTACACAATACTGCCCCACCGCTCGCTCACTTTCCTTAGGCTTCTCTCCCCCCTGTCACCAAGCCCTTCATACAGTACTCCTCAATAGTGCCTCATTCTCCTACACCACTTTCTCCTTCTCCTTCCCCTACTCCAACCCCCATCCACTTACCACCCTACAAGCCACCTCCTCCTCACTACAATTAGATACCGACTTTGCATGGCTACCATCTTCAATTCACATCATGTCTTTGGTTTCTTTTCTTGTGTGTGTGTGTGTGTGTTGACAAATTTAATTTATGTCATTTTGTGTTTGGTGCGGAACTATATATTGAGATGGCCCATGCACTCGTGTATGATAAATCATGCACGCATGCATGTGCATGCTTTGTTGTGGTTTTCATCAACCTGTTGCCTTTATGCAGGCTTTTGAGAACCAGCCTATGATGATGATGATGATGATATTTGTTTCTCTTTAATTTATTAGTTCCTGTCTGTTTCTGTTTAATTGGTGTGTATAAGGCTTCATTTTTCAACCTGCTACTTTTGCACAGGCTTCTGAAAATAAATTCTGTCTCTATATTTGAAGTACATTTAGGCCAGTACAATCCAAAAACAACAGATAAATCAATGTCAGCACTGATTAACCAAGAGAGTTACAAGGTTCAATTGATCTAGAGTGTAACCTAGGTTTCAAACTTAGGTTTGCGCAACCCGAGACAAAACTCCTCTCACACATTTTTCTCGTAAATCGTAAAAGTTATTCTCAAAAGCTAATCCAAATACACACTCTTTTGATTGTTGGATTATTGTAAACTCTCAGGTATTATCTTGTTGGCGTTAAGAAAACTTAAATTATCTTCTTTTCCTTCAAATTTTAAATACATTCTTTCAGATTGTTTTAATGCCCCATAATGTGCAATGAACAAAATGATTATCTTGAATCAACATATCTTATATGATCTATCTTCATCTAACTCTAGCCTTTCATAATTTTTACATCAACATCCGATTCACATGTATTTCTCCAAGACAAAGATATATGAAATATGTGGGGGTTGATAATCTTTAAATGCCAAAGTTAGGAATCTTCACCTTAAATTAAAACGACATTATTAATCAGCGATGCACCTAATTAACGTCCTACATGTACTAGTTTGGGTTGGCAAGTTTGCAATGCTGAGAATTGGTCATTTTCACAGATTCATTCAAATTAATTATGTTCCTTTCCTCGGTAAATAAACTAATGTTATTTATATATATTCATCCGTGATTTTAACCGTAACTATGTAACTCCATCATATCTTTTTTCTGGGTCAAAGTAACTCGTCATACCTGTAATCATGATTTTCTTAATGACAGTCATCATAACCTTAACTAAGTAAATCATAAACATTGCTAAAAAACTGAAACAGATTCCCAGTATTAATAAAATTTTTGGATTTGATAATGAAATACTCAATTAATACTTGGCAATTAGACTAAATATCTTAACTCAAGCCTGGAACCGGTTTCCTTGCTAAGAAATTTGCTTAATAGAGAGAGCTAAGCATATCTAGATCGTGTAGATCTTGTGAAGGCGTTTGTCGCTCATTCTGGGTTCTAGGTTTGAAGGTTTGATTTGTCGCGCGTATTGATTAAGGTGAGTAATTGCTGCCCTTAAGTCCCTGTAAAATCAAATCCGAACTCTAAATAACTATTTCTAGAAGATTTGTTCATTTATTGGTGTTTATGGTGCTTCATTTTGAATTCTGGGTTCTGGGGGGTTTGAAGCTGTAGTTTTCTTCGTTTTAAACTCTAAATTGCTTGCGTTCTAAGTTTCATAGGAAACTGCTATTATTATCATAGTATTTTTTGTTGGTATTTACTCATACAGTTGCTGAAATTGCTGAAAAATTGCTAGTTGGTGAAATTATTGGGAATCAATAGTTTAAAGCTTTGGTTTTGTTGTTTTGAACTCTAAGTTGCTTGTGTTCTGAGTTTGCTAGGAAACTTTTGTTATTATCATAGTATTATTGGTGATATTAGCTTATAGAGTTGTTGAAATTGATGGGAATCAGTAGTTAGGTACATTGAACCCTTGTCAAGTTTTGGCACTTTGGCTAGTTATTTTCTAAATCCACATTTATATAAATAGAGTAGTTTGGCACTTTCACGAATTTGGCACGGTATTATAAACATAAGTTCTAAGCCATGTCATTGAAATCATTTTGAATGTTGTTACAAGTTAATATGGCTTTTGATAGTGGCTAAACTACTAAGGATCATCACTCCACCCCCTCTGCTAACCCCTCTAGTGCGCCAAAAGATGCTTCTATTGAACGATAGGAAAGAAGACTGAGGAAGGGTCTTGTTGTCACAAAAGAGGTTTAAAAAGCAAAGAGAGAGGGGAGGAAACTTACTGTGAGATGGAACAAGAGAGGTCAAGTTTTGAAATTTCAATAGTTCATTAGTTACATCAGGTATGTGGCAAAAAGCAATGTGCCCATCACTTTGTCCAACTGGAAGAAGGCAACCCCTGCAATATAGTGAAGAAGCATATGGGAAAGAATTATCAGTAAGATATGATGCTACCTATTTAGTAATTTCTTTTTAACCGGTTTACCTCACCCTAACAAGTGATTTTTGTGTTTTATAGTCAGGATTTGAGGTAGATGAAAGTTAGAAAGATTATATTCTTGGGAAGGCTGGCATGGCATTGTGCTCGTTCTGAGCATTTGTTATAAAGAAATTTTTGCGGGAACCCAAACCTATAAATGAGTCAGAGGTTCTTTTATTGTTATAGGAAATCGTTAAATAGCCTGAATAGGATGCTTTTGTACAATAACGATGTAATAAAGTGTTCAAGGTATATTAAATTAGCAGGAATAAAAAATGAATAGTACTTCTATAATGTAATGTATCTCTAACTTATTTGTTGTTTCTTTTTGCAGCAATTAAGCAGGATAAACAAAGAGAGGGTGAAGAAGTATGAATATTCGTGCCAAAAAGCCACATGGGGTATGCAAACCTCAAGCAAGATTTGATAGAGTAGCAGGGATCTGGATCAGATGTTACTATACAATGTGGAACTCTGTGGGCTGTTACAAGGCAAAATTACTAGGGCAACATTGACAATCCTCACATGCAGGAGGTTGTCTCAGGATTACTAAGTATTGATGATTTTGATTGAATTATAATTTATTTTTATATAAAAAGCGTATTTAACCATTATTTTGCTACAGGAGAGCCTAACCCAAGAAGTCTGTCGAGGCAACCTTTCTACAGAGGAGGATGTATTGGAAAAGGTGCTAGGTTCTAAACACGGTGGTCTTCTAATGGGTGTCAGGTCTGGAGTCTCCAAGAAAGCTTATTTTGGGAGGCGGAATAATACTCTTATGCATTAACCAAACCCATCAACTTTATAATCTATCCAGGACACAAATATATAGACCTAAACTAACTAAGACTCAGCCCAACAAGTCAGTTGGCCTAATACAAGAAAAATAATATGTAAAATTGAAAAAAAAAAACTAACAATCCTAATAAACTTAACATTTATGTATAGTTTACACTCTCCCTCAAGTTGGGGACTTTATATTCATAAGTGCTCAGCTTGCTAAGAATGTATTCATGTTGTGATCCACCAAGAGCTTTATTCAATACATCTGCATGTTGTTCCTTCGATTCCACATGCTTGAACTCTATCATTCCAGCTAGAGGTTTATCTTTTGCAAAGCGACAATCCACTTTAATGTGTTTTGTACATTCATAGAAAACGAGATTAGTGGCTATGTGGATGGTTAATCTACTAACATAGAAGATTCAAACTGGCTCCACTTTGTTGATATGCAGTTCCTTCATTAATCCAACAATCAAAGAAAGTTCTGCTACTTCCATTCGAAGTGCCCTGTATTTTGCTTCAGTAAAGGAGATGGAAATGACACTTTGCTTCTTAGATTTTTAGCAGATAAATAAGCCACCAAACTTCACAAGAAAGCTTGTCAATGAATTTTTTGAATCTGCACAACTTGCATGGTAAGAATCACAATAACATTAAAAAATAGCTAAGTTTCCAGCTAAGAGAAAAATTCTTCTTCTAGTGTTGTCCTTCAAATATTTTGCCAATCTAATTGCATTCTTCATATGTGAATCCTTAGGCTTTTGCCTAAATTGACTTAGTACCTGCACAATAAAAGATATGTCAGGCCTGATCAAAGTGAGATATAGCAACTTCCCAATAACCTTCTATAGGCTGCTACATCCTCAATATAGTGATATGCCTTGGTCTCCCCAGCTGTGAGTTTATGGTTATGCTCCATGGGAGTTAATACCATTTCAGGTTCATCATGACCTGTTTGATCTATGAGCTCAGTGGCATACTTCCTCTGGTTTAGAAGAAAGCTGTGCTTAGATCTTAACACTTCAAAACTAAGGAAGAAGTACCTCAAAATCCCATGGTCTCTAATTTTGAATTCTCCACACCAAAAAAAAAACTTCATATCATTAATTATTTTAAGGACAAAGAGGTACCCAGCACCTTGAAAAATTTTTGGACGTACAACTAGCACCCTAAAAAATTTATGGGTGCAATTTTGTCCCCATATGATAAAAATGGAACATTTCAACCTGAGAGTAACAAAACTGAAAACGGACCTTTACCCCTACTAAGCACTTTATTTTTAAGAAAAATGACACACAAGTAATTAAAATGCCACCTGTGCTTTTTTTATTTATTGTTATAGAAACTAACCTCATCCAATCAAATTAAATCGTGGCTCTAGGTTTTGTCATTTGTGAGACCCATGTGTGAAGATGACAAGGGAGAACTCCTCTAAATGATGGTGGTACAGTTGTACAAAGAGGATATAGTGACAGGCAAGATTACTTTATACCTTTATTTTAAATCTTTCTATGCTATTGTTTAATCTCACAGAAGCCCTCAATTGAAGGTGGATTTTACTAAAAAGGTTTTTTTTAAATAAAAAATAAAAAATGGCAATAGATTATAATATGGGAGATGATGTGAATAGGGACGACGATGACGTGTGTGGACAAAGATGATTTAGAGGATCACAAAGATGACTTGTAGGTGGCCAATTGCGATGATGTGGAGGTGAGGACGAAGAAGAAAGGTGTGGCCGGTGACTTTCTCTTCATACTCGTTAATTTTAGATCCTCAATTTATATATGGAGTCTGTGATATATGCCGTCAATAAATGTAATATCCCAAAATTTAGTGAAAGGCCTATTTTCCTGGAAAAAAAAATCTGAGGAACAATAATTAGATAATAAGTCAAATTATAGAACCTACGAAATTTAAAAAATATTAAATTAGACAAAGGAAAAAATTAGGGCCTAGTGTGTGTAACTAATAGGATAAAATTATACCTATATATATATATATATATATTAAAAACACACAGATAAGCATTTTTGCCGACACACACAGCTCATTCGCAAACTCACACCCACACTTTTCATGAAGTAATTAAGCCTCCAGACTCTTGTTTCACACACACTAACAAACAATTAAATCACTCATCCTTTTCTTCATTTGGATGGAGTCACAAGTACCCCACAACACCCTTCCACTCTCTCAAACACACGACAGCACGCACATACTTCACATATTTCCAATTTCATTTGGCCAACACACCTATCTTTAGGTTCACATGCAAATAGTGTAAGGATAGCACACATATTCCATTGCTGACACCTCAATTCACTCTCAACCATATACCTATTAATTAAATCATTCCCTCACTCTTTCATTTTACCAAGTTGTTCAGAGAAGCGAGAGCAAAAGAAAAAGAACTGAATTGAGAAAGAGAGAGAGACGTAAGTGAGGAAGGTAAACCGGAAGAAGTTGACATTGGAGAAGAGGAAGAAGGAAGCTCCAAACTTCATGCAACCCCATATTCTGGTATAGGCACACATTTATCTTTGTTTTCCCGTTGGATTTGAGTGATTTTTTGGGCTGTTTCGGTGGCTGGAAGTGAACAAAATCGCCGGAAAAATTCTGTCAACCGAAAAATCTTAAGCCAGTGATTGTGTGACGATTTTGGCGTGAATTTTGGGGTTCTTTGGTTCTGAACTTTAATCATTAACCTCAGGACATATGTGTAAGAGAGTATGGAGTTAAAATTCGTGAGGTTTAAAATATAAATTCATGGTTACATGTTTGTTTTCTTCACCCAGTTTTGTTGTCCGAAAAACAGAGTACCTATCTGAAAGTTGCAGAAGCTTTAACAGAAGCAATAGATGGAGTTTTCGACTGGGTCTTTTTGTATAGATATTTTAGAAAGTGTAGTTGATGATATAATTAAGAAGAGTACAATTTGGATTGAAAATGAATGAGTTCTTGATTTTTGAAATCAGACTGTCAAAACTGACGTTTTTGGAAGACAGTTAGCTTTATGTTGCATTTTGACCAGACAAACCTTATTGAAAAATTATGAAATTTTACAGGAATGCAATAGAAATTCAGAGCTTTAAATGAGTCCATAAATGCATTATTTCGATAGCTGTAGAGAAAGTTATGATTTTTGAAAGTTAAGTCAGAAATAGGGAAAATTCTGGACGTTTAGGTTATGACAGTTTGGTTGTGTGATGTTTTTGAGTAATATAATCTTGTTCAAAAATCATGAAACTTTCCAGAATAAAATTATACATGATAAGCTTTAATTTGATATAAAATTGGTGTCATTTGATTTTGTTGATTGTGAGATATGAATTTTTGAAGTTAGGCATTGAATCTGGAACGTTTTCTAGACCAGTTATACTTTTCGATGATTCTGGGAAATTTATCCTTGTAATTGGAAGTTATTAATATTTTGATCTTAAATTAGACGTAATGAGAGTCACATAGGACTTGGAATCACTGCAATTCAATTTTTCTAGATTTAGTTATGATTTTTGGAAGTTGAGCTATTTCTGGAATGCAATCTGGAACTGTAATGATTGTTTGAATTTCTGCGAAAAATATGTAATCAGTGATTATCTTTGGATATTTTTCCATGAAAATACATTTAAAGAGCTTCATTTAGGCTTTGGAATCAATCAATTTTGAATTTTCTAGAATTAGTTATGGAATTTCAAAGTGAAAATCAGTTAGTTTCTGGAAAATTGTGAAATTGTCATTTGGTAGTGATTTTGTAAAAACCGATGTCAAAAATGGATTCCTTGGGTGAAAATATATTAGAATAGCCTGAGTCAAAATTTATGAAAAAGTACGATTGGACCAAGTATGATGGGGCTAGGACTGGGTCCCCAGGGGCATTTTGGTAATTTTTCAATATAGACTAATATAACCACAAAAAACATTATGGAAGTCTCTAAAGTGGTACATGAATGAGTTTTAACCTAATTCTTGTACATTTGGAATTTTAGGACCCGATTGGTAGCCCGAGCCGTTGCACGTAGTTTGAGGAACTATTATTGAGTATCAAAGGGACAAAAGATAGTAACTCTATCTCTTATACACTATGTGAATGTGGATATGTTGTATGTTGCTATATATATTCTGTAATATGAACATGTGTTGGGGGCACATTATCTAGCTGTAGTCAAGGACTCAGCTAAGGTACATGGACATGTAATCCAAACAGGCATTTGGCTCTAAGTCCTTGGGTGAAAATATATTAGAATAGCCCATGTCAAAATTTCTGAAAATGTATGATCGGACCAAGTATGGTGGGGCTAGGACTGGGTCCCCAAGGGCTTTTTGATAATTTTTCAATATGGACTAATATAACCACCAAAACACTATGGAAGTCTCTAAAGTGGTATATGAATGAGTTTTAACCTAATTTTTGTACATTTGGAATTTTAGGACCCGATTGGTAGCCCGAGCCGTTGCACGTAGTTTGAGGAACTATTATTGAGTATCAAAGGGACAAAAGATAGTAACTCTATCTCTTATACACTATGTGAATGTGGATATGTTGTATGTTGCTATATTCTGCGACATGAACACGTGCTGGGGGCACATTATCTAGCTGTGGTCAGGGACTCGGCTAAGGTACACGGGCATGTAGGGGATCCAAACAGTCATTTGGCTCTAAGTATTGTGTACACACACATTATAGTATGAACTTTCATTTTACTCTATATGGTGTATTGCATATTTAATTTTCGCATTTTATTTTATTGATTGTGTGTTACTACTGGGATTCTTTGGAATCTCACCCTTTTTCATAAATAATAAATGTTTCAACGGGAACCAGTGGCTCAAAAGGCAAAGTGGTAGACACGGGCAACTGAGGTGTGCGGGCTATGAGAGCTGAGTTGTTGGTTATATTATTAGTCGATTTGGTTATTTTTGGACATATTGTATATATACCTTCAAACCCTATTGGGAGATCCTTGTATGTAAACATATACTTAATGTTAGTATATTTGTACTATTTCTGTATGTTTTTGGAACTTTACCTTTATTACTCTGCTAATATCGAAATATTAAGAGGTTTGACAATAAACACATGCTCATTTCAGTTCGATTTGTAGCTCTGTATACTCTTCTTCAAAGTCTAGAGTTATATCCATGCTAGTCGAGTTTGATCTCTATTACTGTGTAAACTGTGAAGAAGATTGATGAATATTTAGATATTAATAATTAGAAAAAGTATTTAGCTTTGTGGGGGCCATCTCACTTTCTTACTGCCATATGCATATACCTCTATCTTTTGACCATCTGCAATATAAACACCTCAAGCAGAATTTAGATTTGGATCTTTAATATATAAAGAATGGTTTGATCGGGAAACATAATTTATAATTAAGCAAAACAATATAAGTAGAACATGGTGTTGAGCATAGGTTATGTGCCAAACATATTTATGCAAATTGGAGCAAACAGTGGAAGTGTCGTGAGCTGAAGAAAAAATTCTTTTCTAATGCGTGACGTGGAGCACATTTCAAGAGCAGTTTAGAGACAACATAAAAAAACTAGGAGGGTTCAGCTAGGAGGCAGCCAAGTCAGCTATGTGTTGTGGTCCGCAACATTGGGTAACAGCTTATTTTAGCAATAGATGTCAATCTTGGATTGTGGATAATAATTATAGTGAAAGTTTGAATGCATGGATATATTAATATAGGTATCTTTCTATTATTCGCATGTTCGAAGGGATAAGAGAGAAATTGATGATTAAATGGGCTGATGGCGTCAAAATTGCATAGAAATGGAAATATGATTTTAGCCCAAAATGTATTGAATTGTTTGAGTCTACTTAGTAGTTTTTGATGGGGATTAAGGCTATCAAGGTAGCGAGGGTCTTAATAGACATATTGTATTTCTCAATAGGAGGTTATGTACTTGTAGGGTTTGGGAATTAATTGGGATTCGTTGTGAACATTCAATTTGTGGTATGTATCATGACAAAATTGAACCCAGTAATCATATATCACAATACTATCATAAGACCGCATACTTTGCTAGCTATGAGATAAAATTTCAGCCATCAAAACGTAAAAATTTTTGGAACCTAGCGAATTTTCAGCCTATGTACCTCCAACCAGTGTGCACGTAAGTTGCCAGGAGACCCACAAGGAAAAGAAAACGAACTGAAGAAGCAACTATGAGGAGAAAAGGATAGGCATTGCTCAGCATAATGTTTCACATGAGCATACTGCAATGCGCTACAATCAACAACTGAAAAGTTGAACAAGGTTAGGGATATACATGCAGTGTACGTCATCAAGAGGGGCACAACAAATTGACTTGTAAGGAGGTAAAATAGTCTTCAATTATTTAGTTTAGCATGTCTGGTGTCTTTAATTTTTGTTTTTGTAATTAGTAATACATAGTTGATTGTTATGAGTGTAAATGATGTATTAAATAGTGTAAGTGTATTCTGTCGTAATTAAGTAATACAGAAGTGAGTGCAATATTGTTCCTATGAGGATTGATCACTAAGTACCAAAATGGATAATTTTAATTCTATTTAGTCGATTGATTAGTTGGTGGTTGAGAAAACAAAATAAAATTATTAAATGAGTGCAAATAATATGAAAACAAATATGAGAAAAAGCCCTAGGGATTATATTTCACTTAACAAATTCCGGATTGAATCACTTATCTATTCTAGCTCAATTTACTCCATATGATTAATAGTCGAGTTTCCCTCATTTAATTACTAACCTCTTTCAAGGTCAAGCAATTCTATAATTAATTGTCAATCCAATATATTCCTATATGAATTTAAGCAATTAATTATGCATTAAGATTTATGGAACTCAATAAGACTACACAACTCATATGAATATATTCCTATTTCATATGCAAGTTATGGTTTTAATTATAGGGTCTACACACATGTCTCTCCTTCCGGTCTCAACATACATATTGAAATCATTTAAAAGATGGCCAATAAAATGAAAGCATTAAGAATAATAATTAAAACTCAATCATGAAGAAAAAAAATTAAAACTAGATTTAATAAGTTAAGATTCAATCCGTCATTAATAAGCTACATCATCACCATAGGAAAATAGAAATTTAGCTCATTATGAAGTTAAAAACAAAATAAAAATAAATTAGCATTACATAAAACTAGAATGAAAACCTCATAAATACTGCATTAAACTTGAATATTAAATTCTAAAACATAAATATACAACCAAAAGATGCATGAAAAATAGAGAAATTTAGATGTCCATTTAGGAGGTATAACCTTCCATGTAGGTGGCGACCTATACCACCCATATAGGAGGTCTACAAAAAATAATACAATGCATGAAATTAAATATAAGATATAATACAATATCTTGCTCAAGACAAGAGCACACGCACACTATCAGAGAAACAACATTTTTCCTATCCTGCTTTTGCGTTTCTGTCTGTCTGCTTCACTGTAATTTATAGGCACAATTCATCATTATTTTATTGCTACAGTAACTCCACTACCGCATTTTTTATTCAATGCTACAGTAACTTATCCCCCCACTGCTGCAGTAAAGCCCATGTTTTTATCCGCTGCTACCGTAACTTGCTACAGCAAAAATGTCGGCAGGTGCTACAGTATCCGATAGCTAGAGTGACCGTCGGCCACAGTACTCCGGCAGCTACAGTGATTTCGTATTTTTTTTATTTTTTTTCTAAAATATTATTTATTTATCAATTACACCAAAAATTATTATATTAAACTCAAATATTGTCCACAAAATCATCATATAAGGGAAATTAAATATGCAAATATTTTACTTATCATTGATGTTTCATGTAACATCCCTTAACAAGCACAAACACAATAGGAAAGAAAAAAGGCAAAAAAAAAAAAAAAAGTAGTTGCAATTCATGCTCAACAGATTTAGATCACTCAAGAAGCACAATCTTACCCAATATCCCTAAGACCTAAGCTCCAGCCAAGTAGTTACTACATGGATATAGTTGGATGTGGCAAGGGCATTAGGGTTAACTTAGACATAGGACATATGACATTAAATCTCCAGCACTCATGACCCACCACGGCGGCCGTCACTGGAGCTCTGGTGCCCTTGCTGGCAACCGGCTTTCTGTAATATCCCAAAAATTTAATAAAAGGCCTAATTTTCCAGAAAAAAAATTGAGAAACAATAATTAGATAATAAGTCAAAGTATGAAACCTACAAAATTTAAGGAATCTTAAACTTCACAAAGGGAAAAATTAAAGCCTAGTGTGTGTAACTAATAGAATATAAATATAAATATATATATATATATATATTAAAACACACACACCCTTTTTACCAACACACACACCACACTTGGCATTCTATAAGAGCACACCATCAGCCACTACCTTGCAGTCATCATTAAAATTGCATGGGCCATTCACAAACACACACACATTTTACATGCCCACGCACTCAACACCCTACACACATAATCATTTATTAAGTCTGCACTCCCTCACTCTCCATTGCTTCAAGTCGGTAGAGAAGAGAGAGTAAGAGAAAACAGAAAAATAAGAGGAAGAGAGGGTGAGTGAGAGAGAAACGGAGGTGAGATACCAAGAGTGGTTTTCAGAGAAAACGAAGAAGGAGAAATAAATCACCATAGGCAAGCTTGGAATATTGTTTAGGTGAGTTTTCTTTATCTCTTCCCATCGTTAATTCAATGGTTTGGGCTGTTCATTAAGATTTATAGCTGCTAGAAGTTGTGTGATTTTGAAAATAAGTTGCTGTCATGGGTGAACGTAAAACATAGCATGTATATTGATTTTGGGACGAATTTTTGGACTTCTTTGGTTTGGTTTTGCTGTCATTAAACATGGCTAGATATTGTAAGTTCTTAGGGTCGAATTTCTGGAGGATTAGAGTACATAAGCATGAGAATATGTAAGTTTTCTTTACCTCTATTTTGCTGTCTGAAAAACAGAGTACATACCTTAAACTTGCAGAAGCTTAAACAGAGTCTATAGATAGATTTTTTGAATGCGTCTTTTTGTATAGATAGTTTAGGATGTTTAGTTGATGATAGAATCAATAAAAATACAATTTGAAGTGGAAATGAATGAGTTCTTGATTTTTGAAGTCAGACTGTCAAAACTGACGTTTTTGGGAGTCAGTCAGTTTCATATTGCGTTTTGACCAGACAAACCTTAGTGAAAAATTATGAACTTTTATAGCAATATAGTAGACATTCAAAGTTTTAAAATGAGTCCAAGAATACATCATTTCGATATACGTGGAGAGAGTTATGATTTTTCAAATTTAAGTCAGAAAAAAGGGGTCATTCTGGACATTCAAGTCTGGCAGTTATGATTTTCGATAATTCTGGGGAAATTTAGCTTATAATTTGAAGTGAATAATATTTTTACCTTAAATTAGACTTAATTATAGTCACATAGGACTTGAGATCACTCCATTTCAATTTTTTTAGAATTAGTTATGATTTTTGGAAGTTGAGCTCTATTTCTGGAATGCAATCTGGAACAGTATTAGTTGGTAGAATTTTTGGGAAAACTGTGTAATCAGTAATTATCTTCGGATATTTTTTTCATGAAATTACATTTAAAGAGCTTCATTTAGGCTTTAGAATCAGTCAATTTGGAATTTTCTAGAATTATTTATGAATTTTTAAATTTGACGAACAATCTGTCAGTTTCTGAAAAATTGTGAAATTGTCGTTTGATAGTGATTTTGTAAAAACCGAGGTCAAAAATGGATTTCTTGAGAGAAAATATATCAGAAAAGTTGATTTGACACAACGTTAGCCGCCTCAGGGTAAAATCACAAATTACCACGAATTAAATACAATATAATGCAAACAACTCGGGATCGTTCTCTTATCAAGGAGCCATTTATTTTGACTACCCTAGGAAAATCTAAGTGTTATAAACATTGTTAGAAAAGGGATTTCTGAAATTGGTTTTTCTAGAAATTAAAATTTATGAAATTAAAAATATTCCTTTTTTTTTGTATTTTGGAAAATAATAAAGAAATGATTTAGATTAAAAGGGGATAATATGATAAAATGAATCTTGGTGATGAAGAAAGTGGCAATCCTTGCTAAACAAATCATAGGAGTTCAAATTTCATTAATTCTCAAGAACAACCTCAAGATAACATTTGAGTCCAATATTCCCAATTAATAGTAGCTCCTACAAACATATCTAACTACTACCTCTTGAGATATTGTTTAAACCCACTTAATGTACAATTAAAATTGGAGTGATGCAAATTGTTCTTCTCAATTAGAATGTTCTAACGAATCATTCAAGATCTAAAATCAACTATGATTACCAATCAATAACATGATAGCAAGCATAATTTCATCAAGCATATCAAAGATATGTATCAAAATGAACATCAAAATACATCATCCAATTAAAACTACAATGATCAATCCACATGGATACATAACAGCAATCCAAGTCTTAAAACCACACAATGATTAACCTAAACAAGGAAATCAAATATATAGTCTAAGCATAAGATTAAATCAAAGAACTCCCCTATGTAAGCACAATTGCTCAAGCCACAATTCCTCAACACCAAGAAGCAAAAAGATCAGCTACTCATGTCCATTAGAGAACCCACACAATCTGCAATTGTTGAAGCTTTACATAGAAGTGACCACCGAATCTAGGAATAGAGAAAGAAGATGAAAATGGTGAATGAAGATTGATGAAGACGGTATGAAATTAGAGATCAGTGACAGTGATGATTAACAGTGATGGAGATGAAGATGAAGAAGACGCTGTGATGATGGTGAACAGAGGAGGATGTTAAAGGTGGTGATGAACGGTGGAGCTGGTGGTCAAAAGAGAGAAGGAAGTGATGTGATAATGAAGTATGACTGTGGTGCTGATGCTAACGGTTGTGAGTGAGGAAGAAGAAAAAAAGAATCATGGGTACTGTGAAGAAGCTCGCCGGAAAAAAAAACTGGGAATGCTCTGTCTGAAAATTTAGAGTTGGTTGGAAACAGAGCCAACAGTGGTTGACGGAGTCCAACTTGGGCTATGGGAAAACAGAGGAGGAACGGCGGTGGTTGACGGAGTTGTTATCACAGCATAGTGGAGGTCAAGAATCAGAGGAACGGCGGTGGTTGATGGTGCTGTTGAGCTTTATCCACGGTGCTCTCTCTCCTCTATGATCTCCTGCAACTGGCGGAGGATGAAGTCGGAGGTAGTGTGCTGGTGGTAAGGATGAGAGCTATGGTGAAGCTCTCAGCTCTCCCTCTCTCCCTCAAGCTCTCTCACTCTCCATGTCCGACCTCTTCCCCAAAACCTCTCCATTTTTTTTCTTCAACAGCCCACCTTGCTTCTGTTTCTTTTTTTTTTAATATTGGGCCTGCTTTATGTCTTATTTTCCAGCCCAGTTGCAAAAATTAACTTAGGCCTTGTCTCTTCTCTTGGCTGAAAAATTTGAATCTCCAAAATCATCAATTTCTTCTTTAACACCTGCAATGCAAAATTAAACACAAGGTAGTATCAAAAGTTCAAGGGACAATTGTATATAAAAATAATTAATAAATTGTGACCATTTTACCCCTAATTACTATTAATTCAAAACAAATGTCCCTAATTAAAATTTGTGCTTAATCATGCAATAATGTCCTAGAAAATACATTAAAAATCCCAAATTAATCATGAAATATTATATAAAAATATGGTTCAATCAATAGCCTTGGTCAAAATTTTGGAAAAAGCATAGTCGGACTGGGTACGATAGGGTCGGGACTGGTTTCCCAGCGGCATTGTGGTAATTTTTCAATATAGATTAATATAACCACAAAAAACACTTTGGAAGTCTATGAAGTGGTATATGAATGAGTTTTAACCTAATTCTTGTACATTTGAAATTTTAGGACCGGAATAATTGCTTGAGCCGTTGGTACGTTGTTCAAGGAACTATTCTTGTATAGCAAAAAGGGACATAAGGTAGTAACACTTTCTTTCATATACTATGTAATAATTTGTATACGTTGTATATACCATCTTTTGCAACATGACAGTGTTGAGGGCACACGACCTAGCTGTGATCAAGGATCCAGTGATAGTACACGCGGGTAAGCCAGGGTCTAAACATGTCATTGGACCATGGACACGAGTTCAGCCAGGGTTGCAAATAGTCGTTTGGCCTTGTACACACAACATGAGTTAGCATATTACATGACATGGTGCATTGCATATTTATTTTCACATTTTATATGTCGGAAAAGCATGTTACTACTGAGATTCACTTGAATCTCACCCTTTTATCAAACTGAAAAACATTCCAATAGAAGCTAGTGGCTCGAAGGGAAAGACAGAAGCTACCAGTGCGTAGAATCCTGGTGTGTACCAGAGCTATTGTGGATGTCTATATTTGTACTTTTGCTTTCTTTTAAGTACTCTGTACATTTGTGTATATATTTCCAAGGTACAAAAAACCAGACCTGTCATTGAACTAGATGAAACAGTGGTTTAATGGTTAGTGGTTCAGATTGGGGTCAACTTGGAATTAAACCGGTCTTAATTAAAACGTATGATTTTTAATTATATGGTAAATATGTTAGATAAAATATTAAGAACATAAATCATAATATAAAAATAAATTTTAAATGATGATAAAAATAAAGTGACAATATATATTAATATAATCATGTTAAAACTGACAAATTTTTTTAACTTTTTTATTAATAAACATGATTATTTGATTAAAAGATAATGCTTAAAAATAAAAACGTATAGCTTTAAAAAATTAAAATAGATATAGAAATTTTTTATATAAATTATAAATATTTTTTTGATAAATATTATCACGATCTTAGCAAACTAGGACATGGGAATTTGAAATTTAAAACTGCAAGCTAAATTTTAGGCCTTTAGGGTTTTATTTTTTCCCAATGCAAACTCAATTGCTGGCATTAACTCCCAGGCCTTTAAGGTTTTATTTTTTCCCATAAAAGCAAACTTAATTGTTGGCATTAACTCCCTCCATCATTTCATCTTCCCACCTACCAAGCCTTCTTTCTTTCTACTTTATTTGCCTTCTTCTACCTCTTTCGTCTTCCGCCGGTCATCCCTTTTTTCCCTTGATTTCAAGTGTTTTTCACTTTTTCTTCACATTGTGACTGAGGAAGAGCAGCAATGGTAGTGGAGTGAAAACCATAATGACGAAGGATAATCATCTGAAGGTCCTTTTATTTTGACATCTCCCTCTATTTTAGTCTCTTCTTCCTCTCCTCTCAATTATTCTTTTTGGGATCAAACCTTCTTAGTTTCTCCTTCCTCAGATCGTGTTTCTTTTGATTATTTTTTTTAAATGACTCGGGTAACCCAACCAACCCAGCGGGTTACCCCGAGTTAGCACTGGGTTTGCCGGTTTATGATGGTTCATTCCGGGTCACTCCTCTACCGGTTCAAGAACTAAACCAGACCGGACAAATGGTTGATTCACTGGTTTCCGATATGAACCACCAGTCCGATTTTTCATACCATGTATATTTCAAACCTGCAAGGATTTTCTTGTATTATAAATAAGTACTTAATATCAGTTTGTATTCGCTATTTCTGTATGCATTATGGAACTGTGCGCTTAATACTCTATGAATAACGAAATGTTAAGGGGTTTGACATTTTTGATATCAGAGCATGTGGTTTTGGCAATATCAAAATAGTATATTGATATATGACTATATGAAATTTTATAGTAAAACATAAAGATGGCAAGACTAAGAGGTGGACCAAGAGGTAGAGGACGAAGTGGAGGTAGAACTGGGGGGTCGACAAGGAATTGCAGTACAATGCAACACTCGGGTCGTTTCACTCGAGGAGCCTTTATTGAGCTACCTAAATAACCTAATAATCATGCAAATGCAATAAAAACAAGGGGAAATGGATTTTTTGGATTTTTTTTCAGATTAATAAACTAAAGGATTAATGCAAAAGTTAATTAAAATACCTAAACTACTATTTTTTTTATCTTTTCTATAAAAATGCTGAAGGAGTGAATGGAAAGGAATTTTGAATTGGAAATATGAATGATGAAATGAATCTTGGTGGCAAATTTGGTGGCTTTCCTAGCTCCTTAAAATAATTTGGGAGTTACTTTTGCATCAAGTCAAATTAAAAGCCTTAAGCAATCGCATTAGGTCCAATTTACCTAATAAATGACTAGTCCTACAATTGTATTCTTAGTCACCTCTTAGGAAAATTGTTAAAAATCCACTTGATGTATATTGAAAATGAATTAATGCACTTGGTTCCTCTTAATTGAAAGCATAATCGCGACATTCAAATTAAATTAAATTCATCACACAATTTATATATCACATAGAATGTATAACTTCATTAATCCAATAGGAGAATAAATCCAATAAAATTCAAATGCACCAATACCAAATTCAACACAAGTTATTAACCAACATAGATAAATTATCACTCATCTAAGTCTCGAAAATACAAATATATCAATGCAAAATTAATCCACAAAGACATAATGTAAAAATTGAGCAAATGGAAAATAATAAACTCCCCTTGTAAAATTTTGAAGCTCTAGCCACTTCCTCTGCCATCAAGACACACTGGAATCTAGCCACACATAGTCATGGCCACAGCACACTCCAACATAACCTCACAAACAACCTTGAAAACCATAAAGAAACCACTGCCCAAAATGTATGAATTTGAATGAAGAAAAAAAATGGAATTGCATGGGAGAAAGAAGCTGGACCGTGGGTTCTTTAGAGAGTGAGAATGACAATGAACTGAAGCTAGAGAGAATGGATATGGAGGGGATAATGGTGCTGGACAGAGGTGAATGTGGCTGTGAAGTTTGGTGTACTGAGAGGAAGAAGAAAGAAAAGCAATGGTGAAGTTCTGGTTTGGTGACAGAGAAGAAGACGGTGGTGGTTGTTGGTTGAGGTGGTTGTGGTGACTGTGGTGTTGAAAACAGAGTAATCAAGGTGGTGAAGGTGATGTGAAGATGGACATCCAGGGTTGTGAGCAAATATTGGAGAGAAAGGGGAGGTTATGACACTGTGAGACCGGATAGAGATGTGCCTGAATCTTGAAAAGGATCATCGGAATTGCCTACTACCCCACTGGAAATTACATAACAGCTGGCGATGGTGCTTCCGGCATTGAACCTTGTGGTTAGGGAGAGGAGGATGACGCACTCTGGTTTTCACTACTAGCAACGGTGCTTCACTCTGATTCTCAGATCTGTCCCGAGCTGAAGCTCCTCCTCTGCCCAGAAATGGTGACGATTCAGCAGAGAGGATGAGAGACGATGGTCTCGTCTCCCTCCTCTCCAAGCTCTCCACACTTCTATCCAATAAACTCGCCGCCCCTCAAACTCTCAGCTCGCCTCCTCTTTCTGTATTCAGTTCTGCAACACAGTGTGGTGGAGAAGAGGTTCTCGCTGGCGACAATGAAGATGGTGAGCTATGCCGCCGGCTAGAGTAGAAGGAGAAGGTGATGAGCTGTGTTGATGAAGCTCGATGATCCCCCCTGCGGCGCAAATCACCTCTGTTCTATATTCCCTTCAGCTTGCGTCTCGGGTTCTCGGGTTTGTGCCATGTCTGATTGCCATATCCACAGGATCCAGTGGGTATCGGATCCCTTGGTCAAAACGACGTGTTTTGACCCAGGAAACGCTGAAACCTTTCCTTGAGGGACTAAATTGCAAATATTTGAAACTTTGGTGGGCTAAAGCAAAATTTCTGAACTTTTTAGGTACTTTTCTGTAATTCTACACTGTCCCTTTTCTTCATTATTTTGTAATTTTCCCAAAATCTAGGGCCCTTTTCTGTGAGTTTCCCCAATCTTCAAAATATTAATTTGACCTCCAAAATCTCAAATTTTCTCTCAAAACACCCACAATGCAAGATTAAGCACAAGGTAGCATCAAAAGTCCAAGAAACAATTGCACAAAATAATTAATAAATTATGATCATTTCGCCCTTAATTGCAATTAATTCAAAACAATTGTCTCTAACTAAAATTAGTGCTTAATCATGTAATAATGTCCTGAAAAATGCATCAAAATCCCAATTTAATTATTAAAAATCATGTATAAAATATGGTTCAATCACCCGAGTTCCAGCAGTCTCATATATTTTTTTGAAATTCTCAGGCAGAAGTCATCGATATGGATACTTGAGTTGTTCATGTGTACACTAAAGTCATAAATAGAGTCGATTGGAACTCCGGTGGTTTCATATATTTTTTTAAATTTTTCAAACAAAAGTTTTCAATGTGGATACTTGAGTTGTTAATATGTAGACTAAAGTCATAAAAAATATGCGAGACCACTGGTGATCAAGTCGACCCTATTTACAACTTTAGTATCCATACTAACAATCTGTATCCACATTAACACCTTTTTCTTGAGAAATCAATATATATATATATATATATATGAGACCATCAAAGCTCCGATCGATTCTATTTATGACTTTAGTATCTATATTAACAACTTAAGTATCTATATTGACAACTTTTGCTTAAGAATTTCAAAAAAATATGAGACAACCGAAGCTCCGGTCGACCCTATTTACGACTTTAGTATCCATATTAACAATTTGAGTATTCATATTGACAACTTTTACTTAAAATTTTTTAAAAAATATATGAGACCACTGGAGCACCAGTCGACCCTTACAACTTTAATATCCATATTAGCAACTTAAGTATCCATATTGATGATTTTTGCTTGAGAAATTCAAAAAATTATATGAGACCGCTGGAGCTCCGATGATTGGTCGCTAGCGCCGAAGCTTTGGCGGTCAGTTGCCAGCAAGGTCACCAAAGCTCTGGTGACGAACTTTGCCGCTGGAGCTTCGACGGCTAACAAGGGTTTGAGGATTTTTTTATTAAAAAAACTAAGGGTAGTTAGGTGATTTCTCAAATTTTACAGCATTTCAAAATTTTAAATCAGTCTCTTTGAAATTATTGAAATTCAACATACTCATTAATCTTTTACCAATTTTGAGAGTATTTTTCTATGTTTTCCCTTTTAATTACTTATGTGGTGTTATTTTTAAAAAATATAAAATGCTTAGTTGTCAATGAGTAAATGCCCATTTTTAGTTATGTTACTCTCAAGGTTGAATTGCTCCCATAGATTTTTTTTAGGGTGCTAGGTGCACCTTTATACTTATTTTAATATTGCAACCAGTAATCATTAAGTCATCAACATGAGCATGAACAAACACCAAACTAGTTTGTCTATAAAACAATGCATAGTCATGCTTTTTTTGTTGAAAATCTCCTTTTTATTAATGATTGAGTTAATTTCTCATTCCACTGTCTTGAACCTTTTTTTAAATCAGAAAGAGACTTATTAACTTGCATACCTTCAAGTGATATGTTTTTCTTTCAACACCTTGAGTGATGATCATATAGACCTCCTAAGGTATATCCCCTTAAAGAAATGCATTATCTATATCTATTTGATGAATTTTTCAATCATTGACAGCTGCAAGTTTAAGGATGGTTCTAATGGTAATAGTTTTCACCACCGAGAAAAATGTTTCATAGAAATCTATTCCCTCCTTTTGGTTGTAACCATTATCAATCAAATGAGTCTTAAACTTGTCAATTTTACCATATGCCTTATACTTGATTTGGGCAAATTTACTATATTCCAAGTTTTATTAAACTCTAAGACTTAAATTTCATTTTGCATTGCCTCAACCCACTAGAATCCGTACAAGCTTGGTAATAGTTATCAGGTTCAACTTCTTTATAAATAGAGGAGAGAAAATTTTTGTATGCTTTAGTCAAATAATCAAAAGCAATAGAATCAAGCAAAGTAATATCATTATTATTTATAAGATCACTTACAGGTTCACGCCATTGCTCATTATTATGAGGCAAATATTGGCACTCATAATCCTTTTGTCCACGCAGGAAGGTGCCTAGTTCCAGTGGATCTAAGTGAGGTGTGCTGATGCGTGTCATGAGAACTCATTCTAATATTGTCACGGCCCAAGTCACCCCCTTGTAGTTCTGGTTCCTCCTAATTTGATCAATCCTGATCCTAGAGGGAGATGGCACTGTTGATTGTGGAAAAGAGTCCCACATCGGTGGGATCTCTTTGGTTGAGGGAGGATTTGTAGTATAAAAGGGAGCCCCCTCCTCCCTTTCTCTTCACCCCTCAACTTGTCTATTTCCTTCTATAAGGCATTTTGTATCTCCTCTTCTCTTATAGAATTTCACTTGTAAATTATTTAGAGTGAAATTAGATTCTGGTATTTCCCTTATTGGTGTCCTATTTATTATTTATTAGCTGTTATTTGATATAGTAGTTGTGATTTATTATATTATTAAATTACGTCTAGAGACTTTGTTTCTAGTTTGTGATTTTTTAGTATAATTGGTTACGCTCTATATATCTCGCTTCCGCAACAATTGGTATCAGAGCCAAGGTTCTGTCTGAGTATGCTCTGTGGTTGCAGTGTAATATGAACTTCCACATCAGAAAAGAATTACTTTGGGCTTTTGTATTAACAGCTATTAAATAGTATCTGAAGCAGAAATGGCGGACAAGAAGATTGAAGAAACCACATCAAATGTCGACAACTCGTCGTTGACATCTTCACTTATGGCAAGAATTGTGTCAAATGCGAAGGTTGCAGTTGAAATATTTGACGGATCTGGACATTTTGGGATGTAGCAGAGCGAAGTTTTTGATGCCCTTTTGCAACAATCACTAGACTTTGCTATTGAAGAGAGAAAACCAGATAGCATGGGGGAGGAAGATTGGAGGAGGATCAATCGTGTTGCTTGTGGTACCATTCGATCGTTCCTTTCAAGAGAACAGAAGTATCCATACACAAAGGAAACTTCTGGATATAAACTGTGGAAGGCACTGGAGGACAAATTTTTGAAGAAAAGCACTCAGAATAAACTTCATATGAAGAAAAGACTGTTTCGCTTCACCTATGTACCTGGTACCACAATGAATGATCATATTACCAGCTTTAATAAGTTGGTAACAGATTTGCAGAATCTGGACGTGACCTTTGAAGATGAAGATCTGGCCTTGATGTTGTTGGGATCACTTCCTGATGAGTACGAGCACCTGGAGACTACTCTACTTCATGGCAAAGAGGAGGTATCTCTTAGAGACGTTTGTTCTGCGCTATACAGCTATGAACAAAGAAAGAAAGAGAAACAAAGAAGCGGAGAAGCAGAGGCACTAGTCACAAGAGGACGTACTGAAAATCAGTCGAGATCAAAGAAAGGGAGATCCAAATCGAGGTCCAAACCCGGTAAAGATGAATGTGCCTTTTGTCGAGAAAAAGGCCACTGGAAGAAGGATTGTCCGAAATTGAAGAACAAATCCAAACACAACAATGAGAAGGCTGCTATGGATTCAAATGTAGCTGACTGTGATGATGAAAATTCAGATTTTTCACTATCTACAATGACGTCGTCAAAATCGTCAGGCGTATGGTTGTTAGACTCAGCTTGCAGCCATCATATGTGTCCTAACCGAGACTGGTTCACTGATTTCCAAGAAGGAGGATGTGGAGTTGTCCACACAGCAGACAACACTTCACTTACCGCATATGGCATTGGTTCAATTCGTTTGAGGAACCATGATGGACTGATCAGAACATTGACTGATGTTCGATATGTACCGGATTTGAAGAAAAATCTCATTTCTGTGGGAACTCTGGATTCAAAGGGATTCAAAATCACCATAGAAAGTGGAGTAATGAAGATACTTTCCGGTGCACTGGTGGTAATGAAGGGTATACGGAAGAACAATAACACGTACCACTATCAAGGTAGTACGGTTATTGGAACAGCAGCAGTGACATCCAGTGATGAGAAGGAAGTAGAAGCAACGAGGTTGTGGCATATGCGCTTGGGACATGCTGGAGGTAAATCCTTAAAAACTCTATCAGATCAAGGGTTGTTAAAAGGATTAAAGCATTGCAGTTTGGATTTTTGTGAGCACTGTGTAAAGGGGAAGCAGACAAGGGTTAAGTTCGGAACAGCTATTCATAATACAAAAGGTATTTTGGATTATGTTCACTCTGATGTTTGGGGTCCTTCCAAAACACCGTCATTGGGAGGAAAGCATTATTTTGTAACCTTTGTTGATGATTTTTCCCGAAGAGTCTGGGTGTATACAATGAAGACCAAGGATGAAGTGTTGGGAATCTTTCTCAAATGGAAGGTGATGATAGAAACACAAACAGGCAGGAGGATCAAATGTCTTCGTACAGATAACGGAGGAGAATATAGAAATTATCCTTTCCAGAAGATTTGTGAGGAAGATGGCATCGTCAGACACTTCACAGTCAGGCATACACCACAACAGAATGGAGTGGCAGAACGCATGAACCGGACTTTGCTGGAGAAGGTTCGGTGTATGTTGTCCAATGCTGGCTTGGGCAAAGAATTTTGGGCTGAGGCAATTACATATGCGAGCCACCTCATTAATCGTCTACCATCTTCTGCTACTGGTGGTAAGATACCATTGGAACAATGGTATGAAAAACCTGCTACAGATTATGATTCTTTACATATATTTGGCTCAACTGCATATTACCATGTGAAAGAATCAAAATTGGATCCGAGAGCAAAGAAAGCCATTTTTCTGGGAATCACTTCTGGAGTCAAAGGATATCGTTTATGGTGTCCAGAGACAAAGAAGATTGTATTCAGTAGGGATGTTACCTTTGATGAATCTGCCATGGTGAGAAAGGTAGCAGCTGAAGATACCAAGCAAGATGATGGTGTTTCAAAGCAGGTGGAGTTTGAAGGAAAGTTGATTTTCCCAGTACAAGGTGCAGACGGGAAAACAAAAGAAGACTTTCCTGTAGTAGATGAAGAGCCAATTGAAAGGGAGGTTTCAACTCATGAACCTCAACAGCAACGTGAATCAATAGCAACCAGCAAGCCAAAACGAACAATAAGAAAGCCTACTCGTTTCGAAGACATGGTGGCTTGTGCAACCTCAATTGCAGCTGATGATATTCCTTCAACTTACAAGTGGGCTATCCAGAGCTCAGAGAAGGATAAGTGGAGGAATGCCATGAATGAAGAAATGCAGTCCCTTCATCAGAACGGTACGTGGAAATTGGCCAAACTCCCGAAGGGTAAGAAGGCAATTGGTTGCAAATGGGTATATGCAAAGAAAGAAGGATTTCCTAACCAAGGTGATGTACGCTACAAAGCAAGATTGGTAGCTAAAGGCTATGCTCAGAAGGAGGGAATTGATTACAATGAGGTATTTTCTCCAGTTGTGAAACATTCCTCCATTAGAATTTTATTGGCTTTGGTAGCACAGTTGGATTTGGAACTAGTTCAGATGGATGTTAAAACTGCATTTCTAAATGGAGACTTGGAAAAGGAAATCTATATGACTCAGCCGGAAGGATTCAAAGTTGCTGGAAAGGAGAATATGGTGTGTAAACTTGGAAAATCGTTATACGGATTGAAACAATCTTCAAGACAATGGTATAAACGATTTGACAAGTTTATGTTGCGGCATAAGTACAAAAGAAGCAGATACGATCATTGTGTTTATTTGCGAAAGCTTGAAGATGGATCCTTTATATATCTCCTCTTATATGTTGATGATATGTTGATAGCTTCAAAAAATCAGGCAGAAATTGAGAAGCTGAAGGTTCAACTAAAAGGGGAATTTGAGATGAAGGACTTAGGAGAGGCAAAGAAGATTCTCGGCATGGAGATAACAAGAGATAGACAATCAAAGAAACTCTTTTTATCTCAGAAGGAGTATTTGAAGAGAGTGCTAAATCGATTTGGTATGGATGAGAGAACGAAGCCGGTTAGCACTCCACTTGCCCCTCATTTTAAGCTTAGTGCTGATATGTCGTCGAAGGATGAAGATGAACAGGAATATATGTCAAGGGTACCATACGCAAATGCTGTTGGTAGCTTGATGTATGCGATGGTTTGTACGAGACCTGACATTTCACAAGCTGTTGGAGTTGTGAGTAGGTATATGCATGATCCAGGAAAGGAGCATTGGCAAGCTGTGAAATGGATTCTACGGTATATATGTAATACTGTGGATGTTGGTTTGGTTTTTGAGCAGGAAGATGACCGATCTTTAGTTGGGTATTGTGACTCAGATTTTACAGGTGATTTGGACAAACGAAGATCAACTACTGGTTACGTGTTTACTCTTGCAAAGGCACCAGTTAGTTGGAAGTCGACTTTGCAGTCAACAGTTGCTTTGTCTACCACAGAGGCAGAGTACATGGCAATTACAGAGGCTGTGAAGGAGGCAATTTGGCTTCAAGGATTGCTAGGAGAACTCGGTATTGGTCAAGAAGACATTGTAGTATTTTGTGATAGCCAAAGTGCTATTCAATTAGCAAAGAACCAAGTTTACCATGCAAGGACGAAGCACATTGATGTTCGATATCACTTCGTACGAGAAATTTTAGAAGAAGGTGGAGTCATGATACAGAAGATACGGACGAGTGAAAATCCTGCTGATATGCTGACAAAGGTGGTGACCTCTGTCAAATTTCAACATTGTTTGGATTTGATCAACATTGTTGAACATTGATTGTTGAATTGTAAATAGAATTAGGAATGTGGGAATTTTTCCAAGGTGGAGATTTGTTGATTGTGGAAAAGAGTCCCACATCGGTGGGATCTCTTTGGTTGAGGGAGGATTTGTAGTATAAAAGGGAGCCCCCTCCTCCCTTTCTCTTCACCCCTCAACTTGTCTATTTCCTTCTATAAGGCATTTTGTATCTCCTCTTCTCTTATAGAATTTCACTTGTAAATTATTTAGAGTGAAATTAGATTCTGGTATTTCCCTTATTGGTGTCCTATTTATTATTTATTAGCTGTTATTTGATATAGTAGTTGTGATTTATTATATTATTAAATTACGTCTAAAGACTTTGTTTCTAGTTTGTGATTTTTTAGTATAATTGGTTACACTCTATATATCTCGCTTCCGCAACAGGCACCTCATAATCAATATTAAAAAAAAAATCAGTTTTACTCTTCTCAACTCCCCCTTGATTAGTATATGCACAATCAGCAAAAGGAAACCTACTATCCTCCATGAATGTAACGTGCCTAGAGATTATGAGAGACTTGGTTTAATATCGTAGAGTATATACCCTTTTGAGTATTTGGCTATCCAAGGACACTATTTTGAAATTTATCTTTAGAATTAAAATTCATGGAAAAGGCTAGGCATCCAAACACTCTAAAGTGTCCCAAAGTGGGTGGCATCCTATAAAATAATAGATAAGCCATCATATAGGATAAATTTCTAGATTGAGTCCAGTTTATTAAATATGTAGTTGTTCTAATTGCTTCCACCAAAATTTAAAAGGTAAGTTAGCGGTGTTCGTCATAAAACTTCTAGTAGATGTCTATGTTTCCTCTCAACAATCCCATTTTGTTGGCGAGTGATAGGACAAGACTTGTGATGAATAATCTCTATATCTTTAAAAAATTCTCTCAACTCTTGATTCACAAATTCAGCCCATTATCTGTTCTTATGATTTTAATCTTAGTAGAAAATTCATTCATAACATAATGAATAAAGGTTTTCACAAACTTAGCAGCCTTAGATTTAAAATGCGTAAGAAAAAACCCTAGTTCCTATAGAGTAACCATCAACTATAGTTAGAAAATATCTGTATCCTTGATGTGTAGAAGTCATATATGGGTCCCACACATCACCATGTGTAACATCCTGGATTTTAGAGATTTTAAACTTTATCCCTACAAACCCTAGAACCATTAGATTAGGGTAATATAGTCCTTACAAAAGCACGATCTACATGAAGATTGGGTTTAAATTGATGGATGATGAAATAGGGAGCAATTAGAGACCAATAAGATATCATAAAAGGCCTAAAACAAATATAAAAGTCGGCCCAAATGACCTGCGTGTTTTTGGTGGAATGAGCCTAATTTCCACTCACTTAAACCCACCCATTAGACCTCAACTTTCTAGAGCTTAATAAAGGACCTACGTTTGTTTGTGGGACCTAGGCAAGACACATCATACGTCATCATTCACAAATTTTTGAGAGAAGAAAGAAAAGAGTTCTACTGGTGTTTCTTTTGTAAAGTCCTTATAACAATGATTAACTAAGCATTCAACAAACCCTTCATCCAAACGCTATCATAATTAGAACAAAAACCCCTTAACGGTAGTTTAAACACAGTTGAGTTTTGGACTTCTTGAAACCCAGAATAAACATTCACCATTAAGTTCAAACTCTTTTATTTTAATAATACTTCATCACATAACAAAGTATTCAAGTCAAACCAAGATGTGGATCCACAAGTCACTACTACAAAAAAAGCTTTTAACGTTCCTTTTTTAGGCCTTTTAACGTCTGAAAACAGGGGGACGTCTATTTGATCTATGTAGAAAAAAATGTCAATAACGTCCCTAAAATAAAGGACGTCTTTAGGTCAGACTTTAGACGTCCCCAGTTGTTACTGGGGACGTCTAAAGTGTTTCTGAACCACTTTAGACGTCCCCAGTTTGCACTGGGAACTTCTAAAGTCCAGACTTTAGACGTCCCCAGTGAAAAGTGGGGACGTCTAAAGTGGTTCAGAAACACTTTAGAAGTCCCCAGTTTGCTCTGGGGACGTCTAAAGTCAGCAGTTTAAACTAGGGACGTCTAAAGTGGTTCATAAACACTTTAGATGTCCCCAGCGCTAAAGTTTTTTTTTATGGCCTTTTATATATACATAACTGTCCTGCAAATTTAAACTGTAGAAATTGGATAGAAGAAATATTGCATAAACCAGAATGGAAACAACAGCAGTTCAGCACTATCTAATAAACATGTTATCCAACAATCTAATAGTATGTACAATAACACAACTCTAATTCGCACCTTGGAAATTCATCCCAAGATTGCCCTTAAAAGCGAGACATCCCAAAATCAAAATAGCAAACCGTCTCAACTTAATTTAAATGAAACTAAACTAATTAAGGCAATTCATATTCAAGACAATGTATCATTTTGATTTTTTTTACCAAGCAACCCATGCCAAGTTCAAAGCTTCCAACTAAACAATTTTCAAGCCTCCACAATTTTTAGATAAGTATTATTCATCCCATCACAAGAAATGAGCTCTCTTAGAATGCATGTATCACCCTAGAAAAAAAGTGTCATACCTATTTTATGGCATAATTGATGTTGTATTATATTGTACCTCATCAACATTCTAGAACCATACATGCATTTGAGGCAAAACTCTGACATATTTTTGTAATTTAGTTAACTTTTGAATAATGTTAAACTAGACTAACCTAAGCCAAACCAAATTCATTCCTAAGTATCATTGTCATTTTTTAACTCATGTCTATATATATACACATCACTGTGTTGAAGTCTGCTGACGAAAAAAACAAGTATGCAATAATGACAGTCTATTTCCATATCAAGCAAATTAGAAGCAGATTAAAAGTAAGCATATACAAGTTACTCTGTTTTTCCAGTTTCATAATCTGATTTAAATTAACAGTTACAAGCATTTGTTCAATCATTTGTATCCAAAGTTGTGGGAGTGAGAGACAAATCTGTGGACGATGGAAATGGAGACGACTCACGGTGCCACCAGCTGGGAAGACGATAGTTGTGAGAGGGAGACACAAATGACGGTTCTCTCGTCAAAGAAGAGAGAGGAAAAAATAGAAATATGATTATGAGAAAGAGGAAGGTAGACAGGGAAGGAAGCACAGGAAACAGAGTTGCAGTAACGAACTGAGAAAGAGGAAGGAAGACGGTAAAGGAAGCAAGGGAAAGGGGAAAGAGGAAGACAGCTAGGAACGAAGCTCACGGGGGAAGACAGAATGAAGCTTGGGGAAGGAAAATAAAGCCGCTGGCCTGCTGCTGGTGGGATGGGCGTCTGACAGGCTTTTCCGCGTCCCCAGTCAAACTAGGGACGTCTAAAGTGCCACTTTAGACGTCCCCAAAGACTCTGAGGATGTCTAAAGTGGTACAATTTTTTTTAAATTCAACAAGTGCCAATATTTCCTGCTAAATATTGAACTTTGGGTGTCCCTAATTTAAAAAGGGATGTCCTTTAGGGTCGTTAAATGTCTAGTTTGTAGTAGTGAGTTTAAAGCACAATATTAAGGCCTCTAGGCCTTACAAAATCATTAAGGGTGATCCAATAACTAAAAATCAAGAGTATATAGTTAATGAATCGAATTTTCAAATAAATCAGAGTATACATGATAAGTCCTAATGTTGCAATATGTAATAACCCAGCATAAACAAAAAAGAATGGAAGTACTACTCTTAGCAAGAGTAGATTAAGCTTCCGGATTCTTCCCACTTGGACTTGTACCGTTACTACCACTTGAAAAAAATGTTAAATCAATGGGGTGAGATAAAAGCCTCAACAACCAATAATCCCTTTCATCAAATATACAAGTAAGTGCTCGTGAAGTGTCAAGTATGACAATTATAAATTCATAGCATTATCACAAATATCACTGGGTTACATGTATATCAATTTATAATAACATAATCTTATTATGATATTTATCACACGAGTGCACAAAAGTCAATGGACAACCATTTATTATCTAACCTCTCTTATCTCCTCACACCTTATTTACTCTAATTGAAACCATGGGCTAGTACTCACCCATATGACTGGTAATTCAACTCAACAAGCTCACCATTAAGTGATATAAATCGGCTAAAATCCACAGCGCATAAGACTAGGCCATGGGTTCTCTCTAATGTATTAGTGAGGTGTCAAGGCCTACTAAACACAAATGGGTTAAAGGACTAATCAGTGTACACCTGGAAGTCCACCACTTATTTCCTCATTTGTACAAAAATTCACCCCTTATTTCCTCTATCAACACCTTCTCATCAAGTCAACATCCATCATCCCCTCTTATATCAATACTCAAGAGATTTATGTAATCACCATATGTTACCACATGCCAGTACCAATTCACAAGTTGTTGAGACATTTTTTTCAATATCATAAATCAACAACAATTCATATAATATTATGTCACTAGCCATTTCTCAATAAAAATAAGTTCCACAAGACAATGTCATTGAACAAAGTTTCATGGTCCATATAACAAACCAATATCAAATTTATAGTTCTATATTGGTAAAAATCACTCACAAACCTAATACAAAGATGTACCTAATTATAAAGTCTTCTATCTTATCATTTGCAAATGTTCCACATGATAACCGTTTGGGTTGGAAGTTTGCTGTGTGTTGAGAATTGGTTCCCTTTTATTTTCTTTCAACTTCACAGATGTATTATTGTGTTCATTGGGAAAAAAAACAACTGTGATGAATTGTATTCAACCGCAAGTGTATTGATTTATTGATTTTCTTCAAAACTGTCCAATCAGTAACAAACATTATTGTTGAACACAAGTTCTCAGCTCGATCTCTTTCCATATGTTGAAATTTTCTCAAGTTTTAGGTTCGAATTCATTAGCCTCCAATAACGGAGAAGTTCAATGGCCTCATAAGGTAATCACTACCTACTAGTTCAAAGTGAATTTTCCAAAGTACGATCAATTACTTGTGGGGAAAAACAGGTAAACAAAGAGGCTATATAAAGGGAAGATCTTGCTCTAGAAGAAGCACAGCACAAGCACATTGGAAAAGCAAAAATGGGACCTCTAATGGCCTCTATCACTCTTTTATTGGCTTTTGTGTCTCTGAGCTTGCCTTTTCAAACATGTGCTGACCCCTACGTCTACTCATCGCCGCCTCTTTTATATATTTAGAAATTTAAAGTGTCAACTTAGTCTATGTTATTTTGTGTTTGGTGTGGTACTACAGTGAGATGGTTCATGTACTCTCTCTTATGATAAATCAGTAAGCAGTACGTGCAATATATATGTATGCATAGGCTTCTGAAAACCAACATATAATAATACAATAATAAATTCCTCTCTCTAATAATTACTCTGCACGTCTTCTCAATATATTGGACTCTCAAGTAGTTGAGCCCAAAAGATGGAATCTGTTTTGTTTTTTTTATACATCGAAAAGATGGAACCTTATTCATACCATTGCTGTTGGAATCAAACCTGATTCCACTACACCAATCAACCTAACACCAAATTCACTTCCTCACTCAAAACTACAGCATACGTACCAACATGGCATTGCAAGCCAGAATTATGCAATTAATATTGCATCCAATTCAATAATATTCCCCAAAGGTATGGACTTGTTAAATTTTAAGCTCAATGAACAAGATTGTGTTGATTTAACCCCATGATTCAGTATGTTCCCTCAAACACATCCGAAAGCCTTGGCTACTAAAATATACCCATTTAATTCGCTCAAATCACATTTCATGCAAAAGTTTGTGGAACGTCCCTAGCTACTTGGAGCTTATACCAACCTCGTGTCAGTTTGCGAGCAAACCACACTCTATTGAACAATATTTTTGTCAGTTTCATAAATAGCCCCCCGGGTCCTTCTATATATATATATTGACATACATTAACAGTAAAATCAAAGTAGTAATATTATAACCAACATTACAGCTTACTCTCTCTAATCCTTTTCATAAGGTGTGCTTGAAGTGGGGGTGTGCTGCCCCAATTGGGCTAGGCTACTTAAAGTTGAATCACATTAATTAAGAAATACGGCTAAAATTAGTTAAGAGATTTTATTTCTTCAAAAATTATTACAAGATTCGTGAATTGCCCTTAATTTAAACCGTTAATTTCTGATTTTGAACCTTAAGGTCAAACATATCATCCAAATAATCATTATTTGATATTTGGACATTTTAGGAAATAAATCATAAATGCTTAATTAGTTTTATAAAGTGTCTTATATTAATAATCAAACCTAACTTTTAGGAAGTGTCTTACATTGGGAGCACATTTTTTATTCATCACTTTGATCAGCAAAAATGGGCTCATCATCCATTTGCACTGTTAGACTAATTTTGGGCGGTCTAGATTTAATTTAATTTTTATATTTTAAATAAATTTTTATTTTAATATTTTTAAAATTAAAAATAAAGATAATCTTATAATTATCACTTTTCATAAAAATGCATTTATCATTTAAAAAATCACAAATTAAACATGTTAAATTTAGACCGTTCACATTAAATTTAAACGTTGAGATTTCATCATCACAATCATGAGAAATTAGGTGCTCATCAATACAAACCTATCCTACATTAAAGCCTATTCACATGAGATGATTACATTAAAACATGAGTCACAAACATCCATGTACATCTATCCATGAAAATAAATTAAAGAAAGATCGGGAAAAGCTCTCCACATATATAGTGAATGATGAGTCATAAAAATGCTAAATTTGATCACACTATCTCTGAACTGGTTAGGGTGCAATTTGATGAGCACCCAAACTTCATTAGATTTGAACTGTCTAAATCTGATATGAGCGGTCCAGATTTCATTTTTTTTTTTTCAAATGATGATTTTTAAATTAAAAAAAAATTATTCCTTAAAAACAATGATAGTTAAAATATTATCTTTATTTTAAATTCTATACCCATTAAAATATTTTTGATAAAAAGTAAAGATAAAAAAAATCTATCCAAACCATCAATATCTGATCTGATAGCCCATTAAAATATTTTTGATAAAAAGTAAAGATAAAAAATTATATCCAAACCATCCAGATCTAATCTGATGAGGTTTAGGAAATCATCAAAATGTTGAGCACCGTCACTGTTTTCCAAATTGTCTTGGTGTTTCTAGCATTTTTAGAGCAATTTTCTCATTACAAAGGGAAAAAAAGCATAATAGGTGACACATGAGTGTTTTGATAAAATTAGCAAATAAATTCAAGAATAGGAGTCAAATTAAGGAAAGAGCATATATAGCGTTTGTTGAATCAAGACAATGTCAAAATAAGTTTTTCCATTTTCTAGCATTTCTGGAACAAAGCTCCTCTTAAAACATTATCACTAATTAATCAAAGACGTACCTAATTATAAAGTCTTCTATCTTATTATTTGCAAATCTTCCACATGATAACCGTACCGTTTGGGTTTGAAGTTTGTTGTGTGTTGTGAGAATTGGTTCCCTTCTATTTTCTTTCATCTTCATAGATGTATTATTGTGTTCGACTTTTTGGGGGGGGGGAACAATTGTGATGATTTGTATTCAACCGCAAGTGTACTAATTTTCTTTGTAACAGTCAACATCAGTAACAAACATTATTGTTGAACTCGTAATACTGATCGTTAACTTGAACTCACTTTCTGTAATGAGTTCAGCCCACCAAAGCCCACCTACAAAGCAAGGCCCATTACGTCGATCCACTCGGCACAAGAAACTACCTTGGAAGTTACGTGAGCTATAGGAGGACGTGTCTATTTAATGGGCACGAGAGTAGTGCATGGGGTGTGCATGTTTTACGTGGTTTCCTTCTTTCTTGGGTCTCTTATCTTTCCTTCTCTGTTGCAGTTATTTCTGAGTCTTTTGCTTCTGTTTTTCTGCTTTTCGTGATTGTAGTCGAGTTTCCAGTGGACTTTGTAATATCTCCTGAAGTTAAAGATCATTTGTGATTCCAGTAGCATAACATTTTGGTGCTTTCGTTGAGAGAATGGCGGACAACACCAGAATGAAAGAGCTCCAGACTAAAATGAAGAAAATGAATGAGTTTTTGGATGAAGCCAAGGGACGGATTTCCCACGTTGAGGGGATGATACAGACCCTGATTCAGTCCGTGCATGAGTTGAAAATCAATCGTGAAACAGTCAGTGCCAGTAGCGGAGGAGGACCCCTATCATCGGAGTCACACGGATCAGGCCACTCCCACCATACTTCCCCTACCAGCAAGCAAATCAAGTTAGACTTCCCCAGGTTTGACGGTTCTGACACCCTCAAATGGCTCTTTAAGGCTGAACAATATTTCAGATACTTTGACGTGTTAGATGCCCAACGTTTGGTGATTGCTTCAGTACATTTTGATCGAGAAGTACTACCATGGTTCCAGATGTTAGAGAAGGCTCATCAGGTGCCAAATTGGAACGCACTTGCAAGAGCAATAGAAGAGCAGTTCGGACCTTCAAGATATGAATGCACTCGGTCGCAGTTATTTAAACTGACACAACAAGGGGATCTCGAGGAATATAACAGCAACTTCATGTCATTAGCCAACTGAACAGAAGACGTCCCTGAAGCCACTCTTTTAGATTGTTATCTCGGAGGGTTGAAACCTGAACTGAAGAGGGATGTTGTGGTTCAAAAACCCTTGTCTGTCTTAAACGCCATGTCACTAGTGAGGTTCTACGCAGAGACCAACTCACAAGTGATGATCCAATCACAGGGGGTGATGCGTGCTTCTGTCGCTAAAGCAATCAATTAAACTAGGTCCTAAATTATTATGCAGTTTAGGGTCAACCTAGGTCATTCTCCCAAGGAGCAAGCTATGGGATTTCTTTAGGATTGATTTTTAAGTAACAAAAGATGCAATAGAATGGACCTAAACTATAATGCAAGATTCTACTACCTAAATGCAAATGACTCTAAAATCTATATGAGAATGAAACTAACCTAAATGAATTGGAATGCAATCTTGGGGTTTTTTTTTAGTGAAAAATGAATTAAGATACTAAGCAAAGAAAATAATCAAAAGCAAGACAATCAACAGGGATTTGGTTCAGTTATGATAATGAAGGGGACAACTCAGGATTCACATGGATTTAGCTTGCTTAGCCATTCAATTTATTAGACCAAAAGGAGATTCATCAAAAGTTGGAATTAATAAATTTAATCACCTAATCAAGACATGGGAAACCCTCATGCTCAATAACAACTAATCCACTAGAAAACTCATAATGGAAAAAGCGGTGGTTAATTAAATCCATTAAAAACCAATCACAATTATTTAAGATAATTTTGGAAATTATGTTCACAATTGCCTAATTAAACAATTCGACAATTAATCACCTTAATTAAACAATCAAGAGGTTAAACCCAAATTGACAATTAAATTAATAATGAAAACTCAATTAATAATTTAATCGACAATCAAAGGTTTGCAAACAAAAATCCCAATAATCAATTAAAACAAATCAAATTCAAAATATCAATTCAATCCAAATAAAAATAAGTCTACAATCTAAAACTAGATTGTTCTCAATTAACACAACCCAAAATTATTTAAAACTAAACAATCTCAAGTCTTGAATCAAATAGATAAAAGAAAGACACTCCCTTATAGTCTTTAAGTGTAAGCTCCTAGGCTCTAGCTTCCTCCATGCTTCTCCCAAGTTGTCTCCTAAAATAGCTTAAGCTGCCATGGACTTTTCCTCTCCAAGCTGCGAACAGCATGACCCGGCCATCAAAACGCTTTGTGAAATATTAATTGATGATTGATCAATCCCGTGGGACCCGCGTGGAGAAGCAGAACTTCAATGAATCAATATCCCAGCACCTTCTGGCGTGCGTATATGTGGATGGAAAAAGGGGAATTGAATTGAAGAATAGCAATTGATCGAAGTGGGTTCTGGCGTGCGTCTCAGTTCCTCCAGCGTATTCCCGTGTTCGCCTCCTCTCCCCCGTATATGTGACGGCTAGGGCATTTTTAAGAAAGGAGGGAAGAGTTTTGGGTATTAATTTGGGCCTATTAAAATTCCAAAAGCCCAATAAAATTCCACCATTGGATTCTTTTTGAGTTTCTAAGAAAAGCTCTGCACCGTAGGATCTTCTGCAAGAATATAATAAAATCGTGGTTTATCTTATAATTGAAAATATTTTTCAATCACAATATAATATTATCTTTTTGAGCCCAATAATATCATAATCAATTCAGATTTATATTATTTCCCAAAATTGGCTAATTATCCAAATATTATCTAATAAATCCAAATTAGCCTAAAATAATTCCCAAAATAAATGAATAAGGTGGGATAAAATATATTAAAATTGTGATTTATCAGGGGGCAATCTCCATGAAAAGCAAAAGCCTCATGACAACACAATATACCTCACCCGTAACTTCCAGAACGACACCATTACACAGTAGCACAAATCCAACCACCACCTTAAATAGTAGCAGTAAAGCCAATCTCCCACCTTTATTACCAACCCCCAGTACTCCTCCGATCAAACGCATGACAGCGGCGGATTGGTGATGATGCTTATTGGTGACGAAGAACCTGATGTTACTGAGTCAACTCCCACTGGAGAATTTAATCATGATGCTACACTTCATCACTTATCGTTGCATGCGTTAAGGGGAACACAAGGAGCAGCAACTATTCATTTTTGCGGGAATATCTTGCGTACTGAAGTACAGGTCCTCTTGGATGGCGGAAGTTCTGAAAATTTCATTCACCCCCGATTGTAAACCATCTACGATTAGCCAAAGAGAACATGCCAGTGGTCAGAGTAATGGGAGGGACAGGACCAATCTTGTGTAGCACAGAAATAGTAAGACGAGTCCCGATACGCATCAATGATCACACCTTGACACTTGATATGATAGTGCTACCGATCACGGGAGTCGATATCGTCATTGGAGTATACTGGCTCGAAACATTGGGACCTCATGTAGCCGATTATAGCACGTCAATAATCCGATTTTTGCTAAATGGCCAGTTCATAACTCTAACAGTGTTTCGAGGACCATCCATTACACAGGCGCAATTCCATCACGTGGTCCGTCTTCATCAGGTACATGTTGTTACTGAATTATACATGGTTGAAAAACTTAGTACTGACGAGACGCAGGTAGTGAGGACGGAAGATATCCCTGAAGACCTTACGGTGGTTCTTAACCGTTATGGTCAAGTTTTTAACAAACCCCATGGATTACCTCCATCTTGAGGGCATGAACACAGAATTGATCTACAAGCTGGAGTTAACGCTGTTAAGGTTCAACCATACCGCTACCCTATCAGCCAAAAAGATGAAATTGAAAAGATGGTCACAGAATTATTAACAGAGGGATTGATACAACCAAGTTCAAGTCCTTTTTCGGCACCAGTAATTCTCGTCAAAAAGAAAGATGGGACATGGAGGTTCTGTGTGGACTTTTGAGCCTTAAATGCTGCCACAATCAAAGACGCCTTCCCAATGCCAACAGTTGACGAGCTGATAGACGAGCTTCACGGATCTGTTTTCTTCTCCAAGTTGGACCTCAGATCGGGATATCATCAGGTATTGATGAGGGAATCAGACAGGGAAAAGACAGCATTTCGGACCCATATGGGGCTATATGAATGGTTGGTGATGCCATTCGAGTTAACGAATGCACCGGCAACTTTTCAGTCATTGATGAACAATATTTTCTGTCCGTATCTGTGAAGATTCGTTCTAATTTTTTTCGATGATATACTTATATACAGTGCCAACTGGAGTGACCATTTATTACATGTGGAGACCGTGCTGCAGACACTTGCAGAACAAAAGCTTTATGCAAAGAGGTCTAAATGTTCATTTAGGAAGCGGAGGATTGATTACCTGGGACACATTATATTTACTAGTGGAGTGGAAGTTGACCCCACAAAGGTACAAAGCGTCCAAGCATGGCCAACCCCAAATTCCGTCACGTAATTGAAACGGTTCTTAGGCTTGAGTGGGTACTATCGGCGTTTCATAAAGAACTATGCACAGTTGGCGAGTCCTCTCACTAGACTATTAGCTAAAGACGCTTTTGATTGGGATATATCGGCACAAAAAGCTTTTGAGAATCTAAAGGCAGCCCTCACACAAACCCCAGTACTAGCACTCCCGGATTTTACGTAGCCTTTTGTAGTAGACACTGATGCATCCGGCGTGGGTATTGGAGCTGTCCTTAATCAAGCAAATCACCCCATTGCCTTCTTTTCAAAAAAGCTATCCCCAAGGCTACAATCCCAATCCACTTACATCCAAGAACTATATGCCATCACAGAAGCAGTGTCCAAATTCCGCCACTATTTGCGCCACTTCACCATTAGGACTGACCACTCAGTCCTCAAGCATCTCACCAACCAAACCATCCAGACCCCCGAACAAGAGGCTTGCTTACACAAGTTACTAGGGTATGACTTTTCCATTGAATACAAACCAGGAAACCTTAACAAAGCTGCAGATGCTCTTTCGAGGACGTACTGCATGACTCTAACAACAGTGTCTAGTGGGTTGGTCGATTCCATCTACGAGGCTGCAACCACGTCGGTAAGAATTACCGAACTCATAAATAAGCTCGAGGGAGGTGAACTTGCAACTACCAAGTATCACATCAAGTCGGGACACCTCTATTGGGGAAACCGTTTAGTAGTGCCAACGGACACACCAGGCATCATTCAACGAGTTTTGGAAGAGTTTCACTCATCTAAACTTGGGGGTCATGCTGGGTTCCTCAGAACCTTCCACAGAGTTGCACGGCTATTCTTTTGGCCAAATATGAGACAAGATATTTGAGACTTCGTTCGGAAATGCACAGTGTGCCAACTAGCAAAGGTTGTACAATTACAACCCACAGGACTCTTAAATCCATTACCAATTCCTGAACACATATGGGATGATGTATCCATGGACTTTATTATCAGGCTTCCGCCTATTCGCAACCAGACTGTCATCATGGTTGTCATTGACCGCCTTTCCAAGTACGAGCACTTCATTCCTTTAACAAGTCACTTTACGAGTCAACAAGTTGCAGAAGCTTTTGTTCAACATGTAGTTAAATTGCATGGCATGCCACGATCCATCACCTCAAACAGGGATCGCACCTTTACTAGTGCTTTTTACAGGCATCTCATGAAACTTCAAGGCACGCAACTCAACTTCAGCTCCACATACCACCCGCAGTCCGATGGACAGTCCGAAGCCTTGAAAAAATGCCTTGAATGTATCTGCGTTGCTTCATTTTTGAGTATCCACGGAGGTGGCTATCTTTTCTTCCATGGGTCGAGTTCTGGTACAACACGTCATTCCACTCTTCAATCGGCATGTCACCATTCAAAGTGGTCTATGGGCGAGATCCACCCCTTCTACTACGACACTCGTCACTCGAAGACACCCCCACCGATGTGCACGCAACCTTAGAGCAATGCGATAAGGTATTACACACGCTCAAACAAAATATAGTGAAAGCCCAGGGACGCATGAAGCATTTTGCAGAAAAAAAATGTCGTGAGGTAGAATTCACTATCGATGATTTGGTTCTAGTCAAACTCCAACCATACAGGCAACACTCGGTTCAGCTGCGACGCTATCAGAAACTAGCTCTTTGATACTTTGGACCATTCCGCATCCTGTCTAATATTGGCAGCGTGGCTTATCGTTTGGAACTTCCAGACCATGCTAAGATACATCCCGTCTTCCATGTTTCCCTGCTCAAGCCGTTCCACGGTGAGATACCCCCATCGTCGTACATGCCGCTGCCACTAGTGACACTCCCACAGGGACCGATCTGCCATCCTCAACATATCCTTGAGCAACGTCACGTCCACACTCCCGAGGGTCCCTGTCAACAATATTTGGTTCATTGGGAAGGAGCTATGGAAGATTCATGGGAGGACTCTGACACTCTGTTGACCTTATACCCCGACTTGCACCTTGCAGACAAGGTCTGTTCTAATGGAGGGGGTGATATAACGAGTTCAGCCCACCAAAGCCCACCTACAAAGCAAGGCCCATTACGTCGATCCACTCGGCACAAGAAACTACCCTGGAAGTTACGTGAGCTAGAGGAGGACGTGTCTATTTAATGGGCACGAGAGTAGTGCATGAGGTGTCCATGTTTTACGTGGTTTCCTTCTTTCTTGGGTCTCTTATCTTTCCTTCTCTGTTGCAGTTATTTCTGAGTCTTTTGCTTCTGTTTTTATGCTTTTCGTGATTGTAGTCGAGTTTCCAGTGGACTTTGTAATATCTCCTGAAGTTAAAGATCATTTGTGATTCCAGTAGCATAACACTTTCTTAGCTCGATCTCATTCCATATGTTGAAATTTTCTAAAGTTTTAGGTTCGAATTCATTAGCCTCCCATCACGGAGAAGTTCAATGGCCTTACAAGGTAATCATTACCTACAAGTTCAAAGTGAACTTTTCAAGATATGATCAATTACTTGTAGGGTAAAAGAGCTAATCATAAAGGCTATATAAAGAGAAGCTCTTGGTCTTGAAGATGCACAGCCAAAACACATTGGAAAAGCACAAATCGGATCTCTGATGGCCTATATATAACTCTTGTATTGGCTTTGGTGTCTTTGAGCTTGCCTTATAAAACATGTGATGACCCCTACGTCTACTCATCGCACCTACTCCCAAGAAGCAGCATCCTCTGCGGCCACCTTTCCACCACCACCTATACCTAAGGAGGCCGGTGCACCCTCGTCCTCCTCAACCTCGCAAGCACTATCTTCCTCCTCCACCAGCCTCACCTTCTCCTCCTTCCCCTACCCCAGCCCCCATCTATCCGTCACTTCCTCCTCCTCCTTCCCCTACACCAACCCCAATCTCTCCGCCACATCCTCCTCCTACCCCAAACCCCATCTATCCGCCACTTCCTCCTCCTCCTTACCCTACCCCAACCCCTATCTCTTTGCTGCTTCCGCCTCCTCCTTCCTGTACCCCAAGCCCCATCTATCTGCCACTGCCCAAGCCCTATATCTATGTCTCACCACCACCTCTTTACTACTATTAGATACCGGCTTTGCATGGCTACCATCTTTCAATTGACTTCATGGCTTTGGTTTCTTTTCTTTTATATATTGACACAGTGTCAATTTAGTTTATTTGATTGTGTTTGGTTTGGTGTTATATGTTGAGAAGATCTATATACTCACTTTGATAAGTTAGTAGGTTTTCATCAACTTGTTACCTTTGTACAAGCTTTTGTAAGCCAGCTGATTGAACCATATTTTTATATAAATTTTTCATGATTAATTTGGGATTTTAATGTATTTTTTGGGACATTATTGCATTATTAAGCATTAATTTGAGTTAGAGACATTTGTATTGAATTAAGTGTAATTAAGAATAAAATAGTTATAAAATAGTTAATTTATTCATACAAATGTTTTCTTGGATTTTTAATGCTATTTTATACTTAATTTTGCATTGTAGGTGGTTTGGAAGAAAATTGGAAATTTTAGACGACAAACTAATATTTTGAAGATTGAGGAAAAATTACAAAAATGTCCCCATATTTTGTGAAAATTACATAAATGTGTAGAAAAGGGGCCTGGAAAAATCACAGTAAAAACCCAGATGTTTCAGAAATTACATTTGAATGCTGCCAACATTTCAAAAATTTACATTTAAGTCCCTCAACCAAGCTTTTAATCCTTTCAGATTGGTCCCTGGTCAAAACTTGCGTTTTGACCAGGGAGTAATTAGGTTCCGCAGACGGACCCGTTATTGCAGACTCGAGAGGGAGCTGTGGAGAAATAAAAAGAACATAGTGGAAATACAGTAGGGGCGGCGCTGATTGAGACCGAGAGAGAGCTTGAGAGGGAAAGAGACGGAGAGAGTCACCACCACCGTCAAGGACCTCCCTCCTCTCTATATTTCTGTTTCCGGTAACCTCAGTACTGGAGAAGCACTGTGATTGGAGTTGGAAGGCTGAGACGCAAGCTGAAAATCAGAGTCAACGCCGTCATTGTTGCATCTCACCGTCACTGTTTGGTTTTGGCCTTCAAAGCTTCAGAGATCGAGTCACCACCATCAGATCACCACTTTCGGTCTTCCTCTGTGAAACCCGACAGATTCTGTGCTTTACACCAATCGTATGAGTTTGCCGGCCAGGCTTTACATTTGCCGATAAAACTTTTCCAGATTTTGGAGAGCTCTTCTTTCATTCTTTTCACCAATCCAGATTCGGCTTCCCTATTTGCCTCCATTTCCAGCTTCATTTGACCCTCATTTTCACTGCCATAGCCAAAAGCTTCCAACAACACCTCTATAACCGTACCTTCTCTGTTCTGTCTCCATCATCTTGCTCTAACCTCCTCTATTCACCTTCACCGGAGTTTAGCCGTTCTCATTTCTTCCTACACTGCCGTCACCAGAAACCACAGTCAACCTCCTCTTTTGCCCACCACTTCATCACTGCTGAACCACCGTCATTCCTATTTTTTCTCTACATTTCACCACTAATGAAATACCACATGGCTGTCATGTTTCTGAATTTTCTGTGGTTAGTTTAAAGTAATACGTGGCTGAGATTCTTTACTTTTTGGTGATGATGATTTGTGCTTGAGCTTAATGGACTACAAAGGGGAGTTTTATTATCATTCCATTAGTCTAAAATTATATATTTGAATTGCCTAATTTTAGGAATTTTTATATATGTGATTCTGGAACTAAGATTGATGTTAATTGTCTCTGTTGGTTTGATATTTGTAGTTGAGATTAAATTTTACAATGTGAAGATTATATATGTTTGAATTTCTTTGTGGTTGCAATGAGATTATATTAATTAGCGTGTTATTGTCTAGTTAATGTGGTTGATTTGTATCCTTGAGGGGCTGTTTAGCACTCAAATTCAAGAAGATTCATGTTGCATTATTCCAATTTCAATTGCACATTAAGTGGTTTTAAACAATATCTCAAGAGGTAGTAGTTAGCTATATTTGTAGGAGCTACTATTAATTGGGAATATTGGACTCAAGTGTTTTCTTGAGGTTGTTCTTAAGACTTAATGAAATCTTAACTCCCATAATCTCTTTGAGCAAGGATAGGCATTTTCTTCATTACCAAGAGCATTCATCATTCATATTTTCCACTCCATACCATCTCATTCACTCATTTCCCATTTTTATAAAAAGACCAAAAACAATAGTTAGCATTTAATTAAATTGCATTTTTCTTTTAGTTATTAATTTGAAAAATCCAAAACTCATTTCTCCTTGTTTTAATTGCATTTGCATGATAATTAGTTTACTTAGGTAGCTCAATAAAGGCCCCTCAAGTGAGACGACCTGAGTGTTGCATTGTACTGCAATTCTTGGATTAAAAATATTTTGCATTTGACCCTAAGGCGTAAAGACACGGTCAAATCAATGGCGCCGTTGCCGGGGAGCTAAGTAGTTGGCTCCCTAGGTAATCTAATTATCAAATTTACTTTTGACAAAGGGTTTCTCGAGTTGAGCTTGTTAGTTTTGCATTTTGTTTTTCATTTTTCATTGCATATAGTTTAGGATTTATGCATTTAGGTAGTTTGCATAGCATTCATTGCATTGTTTTGACTTGGTAGCTTCTGTGTGGTGTTTTTACATTCAATTTCATATGATTTTGATCTCATTTGTTTGAATTCACCATGTCTCCAAGTTGATTCATAACACACTTGCATCTTTTGTCATTTTGAAATTTTCCCCCCTTTTCACTTGCATTTGTATTCTCTTAGGTTCTTTTTCTTAGTTTTCATAGTTTATAGTTAGATAGTCTTCTTGTGATTCATTAGGATTGTATTGTAATTGAATTTTCATGGCTTGGTTTAATGGTAATCAAGGTTTACCCGTTCACTCTCACTCTTCTGTAGGAGATTCGACTGAAAGGAAAGAGTCCATCTCTGAAAGCATCCATGCTATTCAACAAACATTGCAGCTTCTTCAAGCTAATTTGGGATGTCAAGATAGTCCAATTGGTCAAGAATGCCAAGGTCCATTCCACCCTTCATACCATGAACCCTATAAACAACCTTCATTTCAACCTCGTTACCCACCACACCCACCCTATAGATCATACCATTAACCTTCTCCGCCACCATATAACCCATATTATGAGCCACATTCTAATCCTCCATCATATAACTACATGCCATATCATGACCCTTCTCCTTCATTCCATTCCACTTTCCAACCATACCATCCACCTCATGAGCCTCTCTACCCACCATTTCCACAATCTTATAGACCTCATTCCCAACCATGTGAGCCACACCAAGAACCGACCGTTGGTGAAGTCATTCAAGAGCTTTAAAACCATATCACTCAGACTATCAATGAAGAGCAGTCAAACAAGGACACCTTTGCTCATCAAATGGAAGTGATTCAAGAGTTTCAAACTCATATGGATGATCATACCAAAGAGCATCGATCACAAATGGACTTTCTTCTCAAAAGATTGGAACAAGAGAAAGAGAGTGAGAGATTGGAAAAGGAACTTGAGCGTCTCACTCAGCAAGCACAAGTGTTGAAGAATCACCAAGCAAATCCTCCTTCTATGTCCTTCCATACACATGAAGTGGAGCATATACAAGAAAGCACTGAGGAGCTAGAGGAAGCACAAAAGGCTTCTAAGTGCCATACTCCACCAAAGACTCACCCACCACCTATCTTTTCATATGAACCTAGTGTTTTCGAATCTTTTGCTATTGAATTGAATTTGAAATCAATTCTTGCCATCCCAACTGTTGATAATCGAGTGCATGCTTTAAGGTAAGCAAATAACAAGTTGGATACCGAACATCAATGCTTATTGGATGCTGCATGGGAGTCTGGAACTTTGAGGGGGAAAATAGATAAGCTCAATGAAATGGTAGATCTCTCTAACGCTATCATATATCATATATGGTGGGAGCAATATGGAGGTGAAGAGGGAGCTCCAATCTTTTCAAAGTTGCATGTAGAGCAAGAGGGGAGTCCTAAAAATGTTTCAATGTTCACTCAACTCTAATCTTCCCAGAATTTGGAGTCTTGTGAAGTGACACCTAACATTAAAACCAAGCTGGAACAATATGGCATTCTCTATCCAAAAATTCAAGAGCAAATAGTCCAAGTTCCAGAGTCACATGCCACTTCACACGTGGAAGACTTCAAACCTTTGGTGCCTATTCCCACACAAGCACATGAAGTGGAGCAGGTTCAGAAGAGCATTAAAGAGGCTTCTCTACCATTCGGTAATGATCCTATCCTTATAGAAGTAAACTCTCATACTCCTTTAACTTGTGAAGCAATTAATGATTTAAGTGATGATGAGGTGGATGAGGAAATCATTGTTGAATCCCCTTAAATGTTTGAAAATGTAATTGCTCAATCCATTAGTTTAAGTAGTAGTGATTCAATTGTACTTGTTGATGACCCAGCTCCTACTTCTTTGTTGAAAGAGGCAAGCTTCACCCAAGAGGGGGGTGAATTGGGTGATGTGATAAATTTTTCACTTGATGTGGTGATATGAAAATAGTAGTAGACAGAGTAGAGTTGAGAAGATTGGAACACAGAGAGTTATACTGGTTCGGCCTAAAAATCAGGCCTATGTCCAGTCCTCAGAGATTAAGACCTACTGAGATTTTCACTAATCTTCTAAGATTCAATGGGCTCTCAGAATGCCACAAAACAATAATTGTCCTGAACGGACTATGAGCAGAAATATTCTCACACTAAGAAATTTCTCTCCCCCTTATGACAAGTCTTATGTGCAGAAAAACAACCTATAACATTTCCCACTTGCTTACGTATACAAGTCTTATGAGCAGCAACGTTCTCTCCTGCTTACACTACTGTAAGTCTTACGAGCAGCAACGTTCTCTACTGCTTGTATCTTATAAGTCTTATGAGTGGAAGGTTTAACTAGGAATTCTCTCAACTGCTTCTCTCGTAAGGATATCTACCCTCTCAAGGTCCCAATACCTTGAGATCAAATGAAAATATAATTTGAAATGTATAGAGACTCTCTTACAGAGCAAGTATGATAAACACTGATGATCAATATGAATATAGAGAAAATATGAATAACAGAGACTCGTGAATTTGATTGTGTATTCTTGTGCTTCGTTGTTGTATTCGATCTCTCTGGAACTCTGTATTTATAGATGTTCAGTTTTTGCCTGTTTGAATATCGATCATTATAGAGCGGGGCATGTTACTATGGAACGGCATGCGCACGTTTGAAAACTTTGAATGTAGTAGGTATGTGCTTGTCGTGATGTTGTCTGCCGTTGTTTGACTTCCTTCATGTCTGTTTATTTCAACGTTCATCCTCCTGTATCACACTTATAAAACATTCAAAATGATGTTAAATAATAATAATAAGTGATGATAAGATAAATAAATAACATTAAAATATATTCGGATTGAACGCTGTGAGACTTGGTGCATTTGGTGTTCTGGCAGAGTATCACTCGAGCATAGATGGGCTCACTCGAGTGAACTCGTAATTTTTCTCCTTGTTCTTCAGTTTTGTACTTGCACTCGCATAGGATTTCAGAGAGATAATTTTCTCACTCGCGAGTGATGTGGGGCCTCACTCAAGCACAACTCCATCTGCTCGAGTGGCCTTGTATTTTACACCAGGAGACTCTTCTCTGGACAGCACTCATATATCATTTTAGCAAGAGTTATTTTTTTACTCGCAGGTGATGTGGGCCCTCACTCGAGCACACATACTCCTGCTCGAGTGAGAAGGATTTTCTCATGTAATATACTCCTGTGATCAGTACTTGCATTAGAAATTGAGAGAGTTAGATTTCTCACTCGTGAGTGCTGATGTGTCACTCTGGCATATGAAGCCTCACTCGAGCATACTTGTGCTTCTCTGACCTTCATGACTCTCGGCCAAGCACTTGCAGTCCCTCACTCGCTAATGCTCGAGTACAAGGCAACTTCATACTCGAGTATTGATCTTACTGCTCGAGTGCATCAAAGAAGAATAACAGGAATTGCTCTCGGCCAAGCACTCGCAGTCCCTCACTCGCATGTGCTCGAGTGAGAAAGACTCTTCTACTCAAGTGCTATCTCCAGTGCTCGAGTGAATCAGTAAAAATGACAGTAGCATGCTCTCAGGCAAACACGTTTTGGCTATCACTCACATCTGCTTGAGCATAAAAGAGTTCTATGCTCGAGTGCTAGTCTTATGCTCGAGTACATCAGTTAAATTTGACAGCAGGCACCACAGAACTTTGCCATATGCATTTGGTAACTTTGTAAACATTTCTTAGACTTATAAAACTATGATTTGCATGCAATTGTCTTTTGTTATCATCAAAACTTGGGATCTAACATTCTCCCCCTTTTTAATGATGACAAAACCTTTGTGATGAATTTTTAAGAAAAATATTGATTAGAGTGAACAGATTTTTTTAAAATACAACATCAATATTTCCAAATGCATATTTTCTCAAAGGTTTAGACTCAAGTTCATATTTTTGCACTTATCTACATATGTTCCGTGCAATACTTCCACTGAACACTTAATAACCAAGATAAGTATAGTATCACAGAAATAATCAAAACTAAATAGAAAAACTTGATAACATGAGAATAGCCATTAATGATAAACTAAGAAACATATAATGGTCAGCATAAATCATAAACTCCCCATAAAACCCGTATACAACCATAATTCCAATAACATCATCATAAACCTACCCCATTACACAAAAAACTACCCAAACACCCAATACATCCCATGATAGCTCAGAAAACCATCACACATTCTTCTCCCCCATTTTGTCAACATTAGAAGGGGGCTGAGGGAAAGTGATATCATATGTTGGGACAAAGGGTACCATAGCAGTGGAAGGGTCAACTGGCACTGTCACAAAGGGTGGAGATGATGGCTATGGAACAGAGGCTGAGGGTAGTGGTGAAGGCGACCGATCATAGGTGACATCAACATTAGAGTCTGGATCGATGAAGAGAACATGTGTCTGTGGATGAGGAGGTGAGGTTGAGGCAGGAGTGGTCTCAGGTGGCACTTCTGAAGATGCAGTCGGAAAGTGAGAACGTAAGAAGATCTCCAATTCATGCTTCTCATCAGGGATGAGAACTTCTTCTTCAAGAGACTCAAGATTCTCTAACACAGGTCGTCTCTTTCCTCACTTGTTTTCTTCCTAATTCCTATGATTATTTGAACTTATATGTGTGTGAGGAAGATAAGTGTGGGGGAGGGACACAATCCAGTAGAAAAAGGTAGAAGTTACTTAGTTTAATAGGTATAATAAGAACTCCCTTTGTATGCTTTGCATTGGTGGCCACTACCCTACTTAATTACCATTGTGCCTTGAATTTCAACTTGCTAAACATTCTCTTTCGAGTGTTTTTCCACATTGAGGACAATGTGTTAATTAAGTGTGGGGGAGGGAAATGCATTTTGAATCTCATTGGTTGGTTTTAAATGAAAAAAATGCCATTAACTAGAAAATTTTTCAAAAATTTTTCAAGAAGGACTTGCTTTGATGCATGTCCTAAGTGGTAAAGGGTCGCATTTGCCACTTTGGAATGTGATTTGTGAGAAATTCTTTGTGCTTTCATGATTTCTAGTGTTTTGGCAACTTTTGAAACCATGATTTGCTTTTCAAGTAAATGGGGAGAGAAATAAACCCACAATTGGATTTTTGCTTACTCCTTGTTTTCAGAAAAGAAAGTTTCTATATCATTAGTGCTTTTAAGAGTTGAGCATTCTTATAATTGATTGCAATGTTTTGATTGATTATGTTTGTAAGGTTAGCATTAAGAATAGTGAAGTAAATGCATTGTGGTTAGCTTCATATGCAATTGATTGTGTTGGAGTGAGTATTAGGGAGAAGCCTTGTTGGAAGGTTATTTGGGTTTTGAATTCTTTCTATGTGTGCATGTTCACTTATTCTTTTACCTTCTAGAACTTGTTTCAACTCTTCTTCGAAACGGCATTTGCATTAGTGTGATGGAAATAAAAGAGGCATTCATTTTAAACCTTTTTAACCTAAACACAAACCCTCATTCATGACCATTTGCTTATCCCTTTTAGCCATTCTTAAGTTGTATGCATGTCATTTTCTCATAATGTTCATAGTACTCTAAAATCAAAGTGGTTTGCCAAATATAAAGTTGAACAATGTATATATTGAAATGCCATATATATAGAAAGGAGAAGTAGAAGAGAATTGAAAAAGAAGAAAAAAAAAAAAGAAAGAAAGAAAGAAAAGAAGAAGAGAGTCTAGTTTTAAAAAAATTTGAAAAAAAAAATGTATATAGATTGAAAAAAGAGAGAGAGAGAGAGAGAGAGAGAGAGAGAGAGAAAAGAATATATATATATATATATATATATATAGAAAAAAAAACCCATGAAGGCACTTGTTCATAAATTTGGAAAAAAGAATTGGCAAGAATTTTAAAGTTATTTAGGTGCTATGAGCTTATTTTATAACTTTGACTTGCATAAGCAACTATTTCCTTTCTTTAATTAATCCATTCTATCTAGCCTTCATCCATCATTACAAGCCTTTTAAGTCCTCTTGATTCATTACATTTATTGTTATTAGTTGTGGAGATGTTAGAGTTGTTACAAGCCTATGGTAAGGTGTTGATTAAGTGAACTAGAGAGAAATTATCCCAATGAGGTGAGAAGAGTGAAACACTAATACCTTGAGAATCTCTTGTGCTTCATTCTAATATTTTGGATTGTGTAGTTAACTAATTTCTTTGCATTACTTGACTATGACTAGTGTTGACTTGAGAAATTTGATTAATTGATCCATTGTTTTCTAATTATGAAATTGCTCAAATTTCAATTGCATTGATGATTGGAATTTAGAAAATTGTGCTTAATTGCCTTTGTTCAGGAGTACAAAGGTCTAAGTGTGGGGGAATAGATTGAACCATATTTTTATATGAATTGTTCATGATTAATTTGGGATTTTAATGTATTTTCTGGGACATTATTGCATTATTAAGCATTAATTTGAGTTAGAGACATTTGTATTGAATTAAGTGTAATTAAGGGTAAAATAGTTATAAAATAGTTAATTTATTCATACAAATGTTTTCTTGGATTTTTAATGCTATTTTATACTTAATTTTGCATTGTAGGTGGTTTGGAAGAAAATTGGAAATTTTGGAGGACAAATTAATATTTTGAAGATTGAGGAAAAATTACAAAAATGTCCCCATATTTTGTGAAAATTACATAAATGTGTAGAAAAGGGGCCTGGAAAAATCACAGTAAAAACCCAGATGTTTCAGAACTTACATTTGAATGCTGCCAACATTTCAAAAATTTGCATTAAAGTCCCTCAACCAAGCTTTTAATCCTTTCAGATTGGTCCCTGGTCAAAACTTGCGTTTTGACCAGGGAGTAATTAGGTTCAGCAGACGGACCCATTATTGCAGACCCGAGAGGGAGCTGTGGAGAAATAAAAAGAACAGAGTGGAAATACAGTAGGGGCGGCGCTGATTGAGACCGAGAGAGAGCTTGAGAGGGAAAGAGACGGAGAGAGTCACCACCACCGTCAAGGACCTCCCTCCTCTCTATATTTCTGTTTCTGGCAACCTCAGTACTGGAGAAGCACTGTGAGTGGAGTTGGAAGGCTGAGACGCAAGCTAAAATTAGAGTCAGCGCCGTCATTGTTGCATCTCGCCGTCACTGTTTGGTTTTGGCCTTCAGAGCTTCAGAGATCGAGTCACCACCATCAGATCACCACTTTCGGTCTTCCTCTGTGAAACCCGACAGATTCTGTGCTTTACAGCAAGCGTATGAGTTTTTCGGACAGGCTTTGCATTTGCCGATAAAACTTTTCCAGATTTTGGAGAGCTCTTCTTTCATTCTTTTCACCAATCCAGATTCGGCTTCCCTATTTGCCTCCATTTCCAGCTTCATTTGACCCTCATTTTCACTGCCATAGCCAAAAGCTTCCAACAACACCTCTATAACCGTACCTTCTCTGTTCTGTCTCCATCATCTTGCTCTAACCTCCTCTATTCACCTTCGCCGGAGTTCGGCCATTCTCATTTCTTCCTACACTGACGTCACCAGAAACCACAGTCAACCTCCTCTTTTGCCCACCACTTCATCACTGCTGAACCACCGTCATTCCTGTTTTTTTCTCTACATTTCACCACTAATGAAATACCACGTGGCTGTCATGTTTCTGAATTTTCTGTGGTTATTTTAAAGTAATGTGTGGCTGAGATTCTTTGCTTCTTGGTGATGATGATTTGTACTTGAGCTTAATGGACTATAAAGGGGAGTTTTATTATCATTCCATTAGTTTAAAATTATATATTTGAATTGCATAGTTTTAGGAATTTTTATATATGTGATTCTGGAACTGAGATTGATGTTAATTGTCTCTGTTGGTTTGATATTTGTAGTTGAGATTGAATTTTACAATGTGAAGATTATATATGTTTGAATTTCTTTGTTGTTTGGTAATTACATAGTTTTAAATAATTACCACTCCATTAGTGATTAAATGACATTATATATTAGTCAAAGGTTCAAAATCATTTGATTAAGCTTTCTCAAGTCAAAACCAAATTTATATCCTCAATTAGCATGCACAATCTCTTGCTACAGTTAAGAGAAATTAATCATGAAGCAACAAACGTAATTTGACAATGCTAAGTTAGTAACTATATCTCTACGTCGCTAACATTCCATCCATTTACTTCTTAAACTTCAAGTCTAGCGTGATTTTACCTAAGTTCCACAATTCAATTAACTCTCTCAAGCTTAATTTAATTAAACAAGCCAATCTAAGTGGTGGCCAATCACATAGAAGCATTAGGCATAAGATAAAATTGACACATAATTATAATTAACAACTAAAGAGAGTAATAACAAGTCTCAATTCTTGCAACGGTTTGAAATAATCCTAATACAAACTAGCCAACCGCACAACATCATCTCAGCACCAGCAACAATAAATTCAGAGCTCAAAGCCATAAAGGAAATCAAAGGGAAATAAGTAAAGATAAAACAAACAGCCCCCAAGAAGAGCATTCACTACAAAAAAAACGTGATTTAGTAGCGGTTAAAAATGAGTATTAGTAGCGGTTCCAACCGCTACAAACTAAGTTAGTAGCGGTTATTTAAACCGCTACGAAATCGTACGTTGCAAGCCGTTTTGTAGCGGTTATTTAAAACCGCTACTCAATGAACAATAACCGCTACATATTTTGTAGCGGTTCATTTAAACCGCTAGAACACCCAGAGATATTTGTAGCGGTTATATAACTGCTACAAATATAAAAAATTATATTGAGAGCTAAAAAGAATTTTTTATTTTGTAGCGGTTAACGAACCGCTACTAATTTTGAATCTCATGAAATTAGTAGCGGTTTTGGAAAACCACTACAAATTTTGAATTTCATGAAATTAGTAGCGGTTTTCCAAAACCGCTACTAATTTCATGAAATTCAAATTTAGCACCAAAAAATTTAAATTGAGTCGTAAAAAGGCGCGTTATTTAGTAGCGGTTTAATAACCGCTACAAATATTTAAATTTTTTTAAAAAAAAATACAATAATATTTTTCTGTTTTTTCAATATTATATTAAATAATTTATTTTCAATAGTTTAACTATTAATAAATAAAAAGGAAAAATGTAATTGAATAGGATTAGTATAAAATTTATATTAATAATATTATTAAGGATAGGTAGGTAATAAGGAATTATTATGTTTTATAATATAATGTAATTGTGTATGAAAAATAGATGAAAATGAGATACAGTTATGATATATCTAGAAAAAAAGATGATTAGAATAAATTTTATAGAAAGGAAAGAAGTATTCTAAAAAAAAATAAAAATCATGTTACCATATTTGATAAAATTATTCCGCTCCTCTACTCATACGAAAGAAGTTGTGAATGAGAGGAAATGAAAGAAATGTAAGGTGAAAAGAAATTAGGGAGTGTTTGAAATGAGTTGTAGTAAGGGTATTTATAGGGATCCCCGTACTATTTGTAGCGGTTAATGTAGCGGTTATTAATTAGTAGCGGTTATGTATATTTTTGTAGCGGTTTATTATTCGTAGTGCTATTTGTAGCGGTTAATGTAGCGGTTATTATTTAGTAGCGGTTATTTATTAATTAGTAGCGGTTAAAAAACCGCTACTAATATTATTTTAAATTTTTTTTTACATTTTATTTTTAGAATTTTTTTGCAGTTTTTTAAATTTGATCACTCATCGTCGCCATCCCTACAAAAATTTTGTAGAAAAATTATTGTTATTGATGTATTATTAAATTTAAAAAATGTAATTCAAATGACGTGGACTTAAAAAAACTCACCGCAGTAGAGGTAAATTGTCATCGCCTTCAGGGAAGTAGTTTTCAAAATCAGTTGGCTGAAATGGCTCACTCTCGTAGACGATGTTATCACCTTCACCCATGTCGTAAAGGTCTCTTGGCTTTAAATGAACGACCATGTGCTAATCCGTATGCCTCTCGTCCTCGACATAATAAACTTGATGTGCCTCTGAAGCTAGAATATACGGCTCATCATCTTGAGAAATACCAGTATGAATCGGCCGTGAGAAATTGACTGATGTGATCCCTAGGTCGTCAGTTGTCAGTCCCCGAGAAGTAGTGGTATTTGCCCACAAACACTTGAACAGCGTCACGGTGAAACGACCCTGATAATTAAGCTCGACCATATCAAGAAGCTTGCCATAGTAAGGGACGCCTCCGAACTGCATGTTGGCGTCACTGCTGCTCGCATAACTCCTTGTCCCAAATGTGCCATAAACACCCGAATTCTGTGTTTGCAATCCTTGATCCCATGAAACCGTGCAAAACTTAAAACTATTGACATTGTATGCTGTAAACCGTTTTGCATGATCAAGAGGGCCGATTGCGAGAGCTCTGAAATCTGGTGAGTATGGGTTGTGGTCATTTAGTATTCTGCGCGCAAACCAGCTCGGGAATTCTCTGTGGACCCTCCTATCAACTTCCGAGGATGTCTGTGTACGGATCCTGAGTTGATGCTTCACATGACTTCTGAATTCCCTGCAATTAATAATGGAAAGGCGTTAGTGAAATGAAAGTGAGAAATGTTACGAAAGATATAGATCGAATAACATGTGAGTGTACAATTCTTACCGTACAAAAGGTTCAACTTGAGTGCAATTAATCAAGACATGTCTATGTGCTTGGAACTTCTCAGTTGCCGTTAGTTTAAAGTTCTCAGTTGCTCCAACTGGTTTACCAACACGAGGGATAAATTCTCCTGATGTCGGCGAAGGTTCCGGACAATTGTCAACATGAGGCGGGCGGTTGAAAGCCATCTCAAGATCATCAAAATACCTTGAGCAAAAATATAGCACCTCATCCCCTATATAGCCTTCAGCTATAGAACCTTCTGGCCACGCCTTATTCCTCACGTAAGATTTTAATTTCCCAAGGAACCTACGAAGTACATAAGAGAAAATTGATATAAAATGATGAAAAGGACGACCAACAAACATTAAATACGGACAATAAATGAAAGCACATATTTAAAATAAGTACCTCTCAATCGGATACATCCAACGATATTGTACTGGTCCAGCGAGCTTTGTTTCATGAACGAGGTGGACTGTGAGGTGAACTATCACAGTAAAAAAGGACGGAGGAAAGATCATCTCCAAGTGACAAAGCGTAAGAATGATTTTCGACTGCAGCTGATCGAGCTCCTCAACGATCAAAACCTTAGAACACAACTTCCGAAAGAAAGAACAAAGTTCCACCAAAACGATGGAAACATCGGGAGGAAGTGTATTCTTTATAGCCAGAGGGAGTAACTGCTGCATAAGAACATGTGAGTCGTGACTCTTCAGGCCAGCAACCTTTCGAGCCTGCAAGTCGACACATCGAGAAATGTTGCTTGAATACCCATCAGGAACTTTTAATTTCTTCAACGTCGCGAGGAACACATCCTTGTTCGGTTTTGTGAGGGTAAACTTTGTCGGTGTAAATCTGTCATGCTCATCTGGCCAAGCGTCTTCACGAACTCCCATGTCGCGTAAATCTTTCCTAGCTTGAAGGTGATCTTTTGTCTTGCTGGGTTCGTTAAGCAGCGTATACAGCACATTGTCACAAACATTCTTTTCAATGTGCATTACATCAAGACTGTGGCGAAGTAAATTAGATCTCCAATACGGAAGCGTGAAGAAAATACTTATCTTCTTCCACTGCTGAGGCGCCGAAGTCCTGCGCGTCTTTTGGCGAGTTTGTGCTGAATCGTCGCTTTTTCCAAACTCGAAGTCAACATGCTCAAGCTGCTGTAAGATATCTGTACCGGACAAAGTCTGAGGTGGTCCTCTTTTTTCTGGTTTCCCATTGAAGCGATTCCGTTGCAATCTGAACTTATGCGTTCCATCGAGAAACCTCCGATGCCCCATAAAGCACCACTTTCGGCTATGGGGAAGGCGCAATGCGTCAGAGTCGAAATTGCAAGCTGGACACGCCGACCCAGTATGCACATTCCAACCAGATAATGTGCCAAGGCCAGGAAAGTCACTGATCGTCCACATCAAGGCTGCACACATGTTGAACAAAGTCTTGCTGTGAGCGCCGTACGTCTCCAAGCCGACATTCCACAGGTCAAGCAATTCCGCAATAAGCGGTTGGAGATAACCATCGATGTCATTGCCCGGTGCCTTTTTGCCTGGAATGATCATAGACATAATGAAAGAGCTTTGTTTCATACACATCCAGGGGGTAAGTTGTAGGGAACTAAGACTACCGGCCAAATGCTGTAACTTGTGCTAAGATTCCCGAAAGGATTGAAACCGTCGGTCGCCAACGCAAGCCGAACATTTCTGGGGTCAGTCGCAAAATCTGGAAAGTCGTTGTCAAACGTTTTCCAAGCAGCTGCATCCCGCGGATGTCTTAATTTACCGTCTTCGTTTTTATCAACGGCATGCCACCTCATGTGCTCAGCAGTTTTAGACGACATAAATAATCTTTGCAGACGAGGTTTCAAAGGGAAGTACCTGAGAATCTTTGCAGGTTTCTTCTTCTGCTTTTTCCCCTTCCGAATTGTCTTGTACCTCGATGTGTGACATCTCTTACACGTCTCCCTGCTGGAATCGCCTCCCCAATACAGCATACAATCATTTGGGCACGCATCAATCTTTTGATAATTCAACCCCAACCTGTTGATAATCTTCTTGGCCTCGTAGAAGGTTGTGGGAATCTCGGCGTCGGGGAATGCATCTTGTAATAAGTCGAGCAACATTGACATTCCCTTATCTGTGATCCCACACAAGCACTTGATATGATACAATTTGATCAAGAAAGATAATTTAGAATATTTGCGACAACCTTGATATAAAGGACGATCTGCCTCATCCATCAAGCTGAAAAAATCCCAAGCTGCTTTATTCCCCATAAAAGCCGGCTCAGAGCCGTGCACTTCTTCGTTGAAGTTGTCGCCTTGAAATCCAAACGCATCACGCACAGCATCATTCACAGGATCATCTTCATCTACTTGAACGCCTACTTGAGAACTTCGAGGAAGAGCCTCGTCATATCTAATGTCGGCCTTCTCACCATGAACTGCCCAGAACGTATACTCCTCAGGGAAAGGCTTCACAAGCAAATGTTCCTTCACAATATTTCGTGCATGCCACTTCTTGAACTTGCATTTCCGACAGGGACAGACGATCTTGCCGTTACAGCTGGCATGAGTGAATGCGAAATCTAAGAAACTGTTTAATCTGTACAAATATTCAGGAGAATTGTGCGGCAACCTTATCCATGATTTATCCATAGCTACAAGTGAGAGAGAAGAAAGTATAGAGAAGAAGATGAGTGAGAAGATAATGACTGCTTAGAACCTTATATTCTGAAAATCCAACGTTTATAATTTTGTAGCGGTTATCAAACCGCTACACCAACCGCTACAGAAATTCCAACGTTTATAATTTAGTAGCGGTTATATATATAAAACCGCTACGAATATTCAAGCCGTTAATTGGTGGGAAATTCAAAATGTACTTGTTCAGTATTAGTAGCGTTTATATATATAAAACCGCTACTAATATTAAAGCCGTTGGACATTAAATATAAAAATATTTTTCTAATTTCTAGCGGTTATACATAATATAACCGCTACAAATGTGCACAAAGGCGGCAAATTTCAAAATTCAAATGATTTGAGTGTTTGTAGCGGTTATTAGTTTATAACCGCTACAAACATACATATTTGTAGCGGTTCCTGAAGGTAAACCGCTACAAATATATATGTACCTTTGTAGCGGTTATACATGTATAACCGCTACAAATCTATATGTACATTTGTAGCGGTTTTAAGTTAGAACCGCTACAAATGTCTATGTTTGTAGCGGTTACACACTAATAACCGCTACAAACTGGAGATTTGTAGCGGTTTTAAGTTAAAACCGCTACAAATATATATATACTTTTTTTTTAAAAAATTTAGATATAAATCATTCATAAATTACTTCAACGCTGCTAATAATATAAATATAATAATATAAAACACAATAAGAAAATTCTGAAATAAAAACTCATAAATATTTACAAATGTTTAAACAAAAGAAAATGTCCTAAACTAAGGAGCTGGGGGCTGATCCTCTGGTGCTCCCTCAGGTGGGGCTCCCTCAGATGCCACTGGATCGGGCCGCTGTGCAGAGTGAACCGCACCATCGTCATCAGCAGGAGGAGGAGCAGTAGGAGGGGGAGTAGTACTCGGGACGACGTAGCGAGGGACAGGGGGAACCGCTGGATGCTGCTCGTTCGGGAACAGGCGACTCCATGCTCCCTCGAGCATGGTGTTCGCGATCTCACGCCACTGCGTCTGCTGAGCGTACATCATATCCGCGTGCATCTGCAGCTGCTGCAGCGCCTGCATCTGCTGCTGCTGCTGCGCCATCTGCTGCTGCGTCATCTCCAAATCTGACCACAGCTGGTCAATAGACTCGTCCCTCCGACGTCTGACCCCTCTAGAGCTGCCAGCCTCAGAGGCGGCGCCTTGCCGTAGACCATGCTGGGTCTGGCGCCTATCCCCATACCCCGCACGCGTCCGGGGTGCTCAGCCTGAGCCAGACCCGCCTTCAAAGGAGCCGTCGTGTCCACTGACCCCTGTGACTCCTCAGGCTGGGTCTGTCGCAGCTCAGCCTGCGACAGCTCCATCCGCTCCTGCCATTTTATGAAACAATTAATAATTAGCATTTTTCATTATTAACTTGGTTTTATGAAAAATATAATACTAAAATTACTTACAATGGCCGCCTCTGCCTGCTGAGAGGTTGCAGTCCCGTCACGGTGTCTGTGTGTGATGGCGTACAGCTCCGCATAGTCCGTCTGACGGTTCTCCTGCTGTGCCCTCGTCTCCTGAAACAATTACAAAACAATTAGTATTATGAAATAATCACCTAAAAGTAAGTGAAGCACTTGAAAAGTTACCAGCTCGCTGTAGGTCACAGCAAAGGTCTTCGATCCTGCTGTGTGGTGGATCGTCTGCTGCGCCCGGATCTCGGCGTTCCTCCGAGCAAGCTCCTGGAAAAAAAATTAAATGTATTATAATTTAAAATTAAATACAAATTAAATTGATATTATAATTTAATATTTAACAATTACAAAATTATATATCAAAAATCTAATAAATACATTACCTGCGCCTCAGGGCTCCTCCTGAACTGGACGAAACAAGCCCAGTCGTTCGGCGGGACGCCGTCCGGGACGCTCTCCTGCAGCTGCTCCAGAGGCATCGTCCCGTCCCCATCCACACTGTGGAAGAGACAGTTCCTCCTGTTCCTCCAGGCGTCGCCCATCTTCATGAGGGCGTACCTCTTCCGGTTGGCCCGGACGGCAAACCGCAGCTGAAAAAAAATACATTTAAATATCAATAATTATAAAAACCATAATTTAAAAAAAAATAATTAAATAGAATTAATTAAAAAAATATTAATTAAATAGTTTTAATTACCTGAACCACCTCCTCCCAAGCCTGGTCCTTCGGCCCCTTCAGAATGTGCCTCCACGTCGGGAAGTGAAGGGGGAACCGCATCCAATTCGATCCCAGGTCGCTCAGGAAGCGGTTGAGCAGGTGATCCCCATTGTGGATCGGCTGGTCAGTGCCCTCGTTCCACGGCACTATAACTCGCAAGGACCGGTCCATGCTGTTCATACCGGTCACATCCAGCCTCCTCGTCGACACGTTCCCCTGCTCATCTGCACAGTTGACCACACGTTAGATAAATTATAATTCAAAGTTAACATTTCAAATTTAAATAAATAACTTACTAAATTAAAAAAGTAATTTACCTTCGACCTGCACCTCAAACCCAGTGGACCGCGAAGACGACCCTCGTGGGTTGTTCTGCTCCCGAGCGTCCTCCTGATCGAGGAATTGCTCCATCTCCCTGAACCCACCAAGCGGGATCTCGAACTCCTCCTCGTTGAGGAAGTCCTCAACGCTAATCTCTAGCCGCTCCACCTCAGGCACCTCTGGTGCGGTCGTCGCCTGTAGGATCATCTGCGGTACCTGTGGGGGGATGGGCTAAGATGCCGCGGTAGCCCTGCCTGCGCGTTGCCCCCGCCCCCTCCCTCTGCCCCCTGCCCGACTGCTGCCACCCCGTAAAGTCGGTCTGGGGACCTGAGGGGCCTTCCCCTTATCCTGTCCTGAAGCCATATCAACTGTACAAATTAAAAAAAAATAGTTACATTATGCAAAAATATAATAAAAATATAAATATAAAAATACAAATATAAATAAAATACGTTTTATATACGTACCTCAAGTGCAAATACTGAGAAATACCGAGCAAAAACTCCTATAGAGACGTCTGAACGCTCAAATCTCGAAGAAATCACTCAGAGAAACCTCAGGAAACAAAATGGGCAAAATGAGAAATGAAGGAGGATTGGCTTTAAATAGCCCAGATATTAGTAGCGGTTATTAAAATAACCGCTACTCTAACCGCTACAAATTTAATTATTTGTAGCGGTTCTACAATAACCGCTACAAATGTTCACAACGTTTGAAATTCTGTAGCGGTTATTGCTTAGAACCGCTACAAATGTCGGGACTCTTTAAATTCTGTAGCGGTTATAGGGGCATAACCGCTACAAACTTCTGACCTTTGGTATTTTGTAGCGGTTATTGCCCCTATAACCGCTACAGAATCTTGTGGTTGGTATTTTGTAGCGGTTTGCGGGCATTAACCGCTACAAGTTTTGGCGGGAATTTCGCGCCAAATTTGTAGCGGTTATTTTTATAAAACCGCTACAAAAAAACTGGCCGCTACAAATTTGTAGCGGTTTAGGTTAGAACCGCTACAAATATCATAATTTGTAGCGGTTTAATATAACCGCTACAATTGCACCGCTACAAAATACCTTTTTTTTGTAGTGATTGAACAGTATTGCTCTGGCTCCTCCCTCCTCTGATTCAAATCGCTGACCACGTCCCCCCTTCTTCCTTTCTCTTGCATTCTGGTTCAGGGGGTGAAGAAGGTGACGGATCCTCACTAATGATGCTCCGGAGAAGCGACGAAGAAGATGGCTTATGAAGGAAGATGATTGGGCACCATCGGCCTCCTCTCTCCTTTGCTGAAAACTGTGGGTCTCCTCCCTTCCTCTCGCTACTCAAGCCAGAGAAGAGGAAAAACTAGCAGCCCGAAGGCGTGGCTCACTGAAGGAGAAGAAGACCCCTGGAAATTTTGAGCCCTCTCTTCTCTACTGCAGAACAATCGCTCTCTCCGGTTTCTAGGGTGTTGATGCTGATGAATAGTGCTTCGCAATGACTGGTGGCCGCCTCTCCAAATCCCCTTGTCCTTCCCCTTTTCTTAATTGCCAAAATGCTGTCGCATGGTTAGAATTCCCCAATCTTCCATTCATCAAAACGACATCACATTCACTGGTCCTTTAAGTCATCTTTTATATTCATCAGAATCACCTCTCAAACACGCTAGCATAGTGGCATATACTACATGAGGGAGGAAAAAAACAAATCAAAATTGAAAGGTAAATAATAATAAATCATCTTTTCTCTCTCCCTTTTTTTTACTTTTAATTTATTATAATTTACTTATCTAATCCTAAACTATTCCTATTTAATTTAAAATTATGATATTCTCAATAAGGTACCAAATCAATATCTTATCAAAATCTCTACTAAATCCCTTTAATTTAGCATTGATTACTCCCCAAATATGCCAAAATATGTGTGTGTTTGGAATGGCTTATTTTTGTCCAAAACGAGCTTATAATTCGTGATTCACGGTATACGAGGTAAGTATGTGAGAGGAGTTTTTTCTCGGCTTGCGTAATAAGTGCGTTTTTACTGTGCAAAAAGCTTAAACAAACACGCACTATATCTCAAGTTCTATTAAAATTGGGGGTCATCAAAGTTCCGGTCGTAAACCCTGAAAGGACGCGAACCAATGTTGGGTCAGACATAATGGCACACTCCTTGTTGAATACCAAGTGCGTTGTAGAATCCCAGTGCACTCCTGATCGATAATATATTAGATTTAACCATTTTCGTTTCAAAGTTCTCGAAGGCATAGCCCAAGAAAAGTCTTCAACGAGGCATAAATAATAAATTAATTGTTGCTTTTCCAGAGTTGATGTAGTGTAGTCATGCCCATCCACATCAATAAGAGGGCTCAATTGTATTACGAAACTTCATGATCAAACGTTCAAGTTTTTATATCCGAACAGAGAGAGCAAACCTGTCTCACACCTAGGGCAGCTTGTACCGGAGTTGTAATAACTGAAATTTTGTGAAGGTTAAATTTTCTAAAAAGAAAATTTAAATGAAAATTTGATAATAAGTCAAATTATGGAACCTATGAAATTTAAAGAATCTTAAATTAGACAAAGCGGAAAATTAGAGCCTAGTGTGTGTAATTAATAGGATAAAAATATACCTATTGGTATATATATTTAAGCACACCGACACATGGAGAACACACTCATACTTGGACAACACATAATGAATTAACCAATAAACCATGCACACACACAACAACCTCATAATTTGCTTCTATCATTAAAGTTTCACGGTCCATTCACAAACACACACCATCACGTAGCAACACCTCATCTCATGCTCTTTCAACCATATAACCCCACACATTCAACACTTTCTATTTAATCACTCAGCTCTTCATTCGACCAAGTAGCTGGTCAAAGAGAGAGTGAAAGAAAGAAAGTAAACAGAATAGAGAAAGAGAGAACAAAGAGAGATTCAAGAGAGCAAGAGTGATCGGTGCAATTGAGGAAGGAAGAAGAAGCTCCAAATTCCACATCCAACATCATAAACATTTTTAGGTGAGTCTCCTACACATTTATCTTCGTTTTCACGTTGGGTTTGAGTGGTTTCTGTGGTTGTTTTGTGGCTAGAATAAGAGAAAGTTTGTCAGAAAGTTTCTATCACCGAAAAGTTGTTAAACCAGTGATTGTGTGACGATTTTGGGGTGAATTTTGGAGTTCTTTGGTACTAAAATTTGCTCATTAACCTCAGTACATATGTGTAGGAGAGTATAGAGTTAAAATTCGTGAGGTTTAGAGTATAAATTCATGGTTACATATTAATTTTCTTCACCCTGTTTTGCTGTCCAAAAAACAGAGTACATACCTGAAACTTTTAAAATCTTAAACAGAGGCTATAGATGGAATTTCAAATCGGTCTTTTTGTATAGATATTTTAGGATGTTTAGTTGATGATAGAATCAAGAAATGTACGATTTGGAGTGAAAATGGATGAGTTCTTGATTTTTGAAGTTAGATTGTCAAAACTGACGTTTTTGGAGGTCAGTCAGATTCATGTTGAGTTTTGGACAGACAAACCTTATTGGAAAATTATGAAATTTTAAAGGAATGTATTAGACATTCATATCTTTCCAATGAGTCCAAGAATGCATTATTTTAATATCTTTATAGAGAGTTATGATTTTTGAAAGTTAAGTCAGTAACAGAGAACATTCTGGACTTTCAAGTCTGACAGTTATGATTCTCGAGAATTCTGGGAACAATTAGATAACATCTAGTAGTTTTGGGTATTTTTATATGAAACTAAACTTAAATAGATTTCCATATAATTTTAGAACACTCCATTTCGATTTTTTAGAATTAGTTATGGATTTTTGAAGTTGAGCTCTGTTCTGGAATGCAATCTGGAACAGTAGTAGTTGGCCGAATTTCTGGGCAAAATGTGTAATCAGAAATTATCTTTGGATATTTTTTCATGAAAGTATATTTAAATAGCTTCATTTAGGCTTTGGAATCGGTCAAATTTGAAATTTTCTAGAATTAGTTATGAATTTTCAAAGTTGACTGAAAATCTGTCAATTTCTAGAAAATTATTAAACTATCATTCGGTGGTGATTTTGCAAAAACCGAGGTCAAAAATGGATTCCTTGGGTGAAAATATATCAGAATAGCCTGGGTCAAAATTCCTGAAAAAGTATAGTCGACCGGGTACGGTGGGGCCGGGACCGGGTCCCAGGGACATTTTGATAAATTTTCAATATAGACTAATATATTCACCGAAAACACTATGGGAGCCTCTAAAGAGGTACACGAATGAGTTTTAACCTAATTCTTGTACATTTGAAATTTTAGGATCGAATCAATCACATGAGCCGTTGGCACGTAGTTCGAGGAACTATTTTTGATGTAGCAAAAAGGGACATAAGGTAGTAGCTCTATCTCTTATACACTATGTGAATGTTGATATGTTATATATTGTTATATTATGTGATATGAACACGTGCCTGGGGCACATTACCTAGCTGTGGTATGGGACTCAGCTGAGGTACACGAACATGTAGGGGATCCAAACAGTCATTTGGCCCTGAGTATTGTGTACACACACGATATAGTATGAATTTTCATTTTACATTATATGGTGCATTGCATATTTAATTTTCACATTTTATATGATGGATTATGTGTTACTGCTGAGATTCCAAGGGAATCTCACCCTTTTCATAAATAATAAATGTTCCAGCGGGAACCAGTGGCTCTAAAGGCAAAGTAGTGGACACGAACAATTGAGGTGTGCAGGTCCCAAGATCAAAATTATTTGATTATATTAGTTTAATTTTAATATATTGGATATTTTGGACAAAATTTGTACATATTATCAAACACTGCGGGGAAGACTCTTGTATGTAAATTTGCATTTAATATTAGTATATTTATGTTATTCCTATGTTGCTCACCGAACTGCGTATCGTTTTCCGTAAATACTCTGAAAAAGTTGAAAATAAGATAAGGGTGTGACAGGAGTTATGGCATCATATGGTACCTCAAATATGTGCTGACCACTACGTCTACTCATCGCCGCCTCCTCCCAAAAAGCAACATCCTCCACAACCTCCTTTCCACCACAGGGAGGCCAATCCACCCTCGTCCTCCTAAACCTCCCAAGCACTGTCCTCCTCCTCCACCGCCGGTTTCCTCGCCGCCTCCACCCGCCTCTCCTCCTTCTCCAGCCCCTACCCCACCCCCCATCTATCCGCCACTTCCTCCACCTCCTTCCCCTGGCCCAACCCCCAGGAAAAAGAAATAAGTAAATAACATAAGAAGGAAGATTCATTATATGATGGGACCCAAAATCCCCCATTCCATAGTAAATCACTTTTGCTTGATGTTTAGAACCTTCTCTGTCTCCATAATGTTGATTTGCATTATTATAAACTAGCCCACTTTGAAAATATAGCAAACATCAATGCTTTGTGCTAATAAATCCCCTGAAAAGGTACTAAATGTCTAACAGATTAGCACAATGTTTAGCAAACACAAGTATAAACATACTTCTGAACTGTACAGAAGAAACATGCCCAATGACATTAGAAACAGACAACAACTAAATGCACAAAGATCCTCGGTCCAAAACCAGAAAGACGGTAGTGAAGGTCATTTTCAATATTATTACAGCTTTAGATTAAGTAGTGTTGGTGGGATCCGACGAAGAGCAACTGTCTGTATGGGAGGATATACTTTTTTAATCTTAATTTTTCATGAGGGAATAAAAGATTTTGAAACTTTTAGAAAATACTACTTAATCTCTTCATTATGTGGTTTGTTCCAACCATTGATTTAAACCTATGGTTGGGACGTGTAAACTCAAAGCCAGCGGGGACGAGATCACAGAACAGAAGGCAGCCGTGGGAAAACGACAGCGTTTAGAAGGTTCTGTTTTTGAAGCTTAAAAAATCTGGATCCTATGTTTGATATATGAAGATAATCAGATGAGAATAATTGCTGTGTATTCTGATGAGGGTGATTACATTTATACATAAAAAAAAAATCAGATCTGTCAATGAGATCTAAATTTGAAATTTGAAAATAATATCCTAATATTCTAACAATTATCTCCTATAATCTTTAGATTTAATTAATCCCTATAATCATGAGATTCCTAATAATATATTCTAATAATATATGAGATTCTACACTCTCCTCAAGCTGGATTATAGATATCCCTTATGTTCAACTTTCCAATGAGATATTCGAATTTGTCCTTGGGTAGTCCTTCAGTAAGGATATCAGCAGTCTGCTCTTTAGATGGTATGTGTTGCAGGTCTACAACACTTTCATTAACATTCTCTCTTATGAAGTGTATGACTATCTCTACATGCTTGGTTCTGTCATGTTGAACCAGATAATGCGCAATATTGATTACAACCATCTTATCACAGTAGACCTTGACCGGTGTTAACTCTCCATTTTTGGTATATTTAAAGGATATTTTGAAGATAATTAGAGAGTTATCTATGCAATTTTGGAATGTTTATGAGATTATATTGCTACGAGATCAGATTAAAGTGATGCATTATTTGGGGAATTTTACCATAAATATTTTATGTTTTAAAAAAATAATAGAATCAGTTTCATTCAGGATAAAAATTATTATAGTTTTGAAATTTTTAAAAAAAAGTAAAAGATTATTTCAGATTATTTTATTGTCTTTTCTTTACTTTTTTTTTGATATAAATATTTCTTTTTCTTCCTTGAATTGTGGCAGACTGGCAGCGAAGGATATTTATTACTTTTGAGTTTTGGACTTTTGGCGATTAAATGAGGATGCGCCCCATTTGGGACTTGGGAGCAATGGGGGAAAAAAAAGGTAGCCACGGGAAAGTAGAGCTTAACAGGCGAAAGTGGAGGAGGCGGCACTATTCATTCTGGTCTTTACCATCTCACACCAGAAGCCGACATTGCACTCGAAAATCATCACCTTCCTTGAGCTTGAGCAGCGAGCGAGACAGGAGAGCTAGACTGTGAGCGGCGGGTTCACTATTGGTCCTCTCCCTTTTGTTCATCACCTACAGAAGGACCCACCTGCCACGATTTTCATCATCGGACTAGAAGACGGAGTGAGTAGTCCCGTCGAAAGTCGGAGATACGGGTTGGAGCTGAGAGGGTGCAGCAACTGGGAAGGAATGTGGATCATCATCACCATCGTCGATCGCCTTCCAGAAGCTAAACGAGAGAGACCACCGGCAACCGTGTCTGTCCTTCTTAGGTAGCCAAGTTCGCCGGAGCACGAAAGGGAAGAGAGCCGAAAACATCTTCACCAATCTGAACCAGAGCTACTTGGAGAGCGAGAGAGACAGAGTTCGACGGCGGCGGTGGCGCTGTTGATACAGTCTGAGGCAGAGGAAGCTCTCATGTGTTAATTTCATTGCGATGTTTTATTATGTTCAGTGTTATTCTCTTGCCCTTGATTTTCATGTATGGTTCTGAAATTTGGTTTAATTGTTGTTGAGATGACTGGAATTAAAGTTATGTCTGGCTAATTCTCTTTTAAAACTAGAGTAGTTATGAAATAATTTTGGGATTTGAGTATTTATGAACCAATTATTTGTGTTTAATGTTATTTTGTTTACTTAATCTTGTATTATTTTGTCTACTTTGTGCTTGATCACCGTTAAGTATGAATTAGAGAATTTAATTAGATTTGCCTTGGAAGAGGAATCTTAATTTGACCATAGGATTAAGTAATATGATATTAGAATTTATTCTAATTTGCCAATAGGATAGGAATATACCTATTAGACCCATATAATCATATTAGAATGAAATTGAGGACCTGAAAAAATGTATAGATCTGCCAATTGATGTAAATTTTAAGTAAGCACCGCAAGTGTACAAGCTATAGAAATAGTATAATATCAAACCAAAGTCGTCCCATAGAGATCCAATCAAATTAGTGATTAGACATTAAATTTTCCATTTTCATTTAAGTTGAGCAAATGAATCTAATAAGGAATTTAAAAACAATTTAAACAAGAGCAAAAGTATTAAGTCTAATGTTTTTAAAACCCAACTGACACGTACATGGTAATCAATAAATGTAAGGAACCATTTAGACTTTGTTCAGTTTGGTGTGCAGGATAGTCCCCATAAGTCATTGTGAATCATGGAAAAGGGTTTAGAAGCCTGGTATGGGATTTTAGGGAATGAGGTACGATGATGTTTGGTTTTTTCACAAGAATCACAATAGAAATCAAATGCATTTTTATCATAAACAAGAGATGGAAACATCTAAGACATATAATTGAAATTTAGATGACCTAAACGTTTATGTCATAATTCCAAATAACTAATCAAATGCATTTTTATCATAAACAAGAGATGGAAACATCTAAGACATATAATTGAAATTTGGATGACCTAAACGTTTATATCATAACTCCAAGTAACTAGTCATAGGGAGAGACACTTTATTGCTAAACTTAATCATACAACTATCACTCTCATTGAGGTAATAGAGACCATTAATCTGCTTCGCACACCCAATCGTTGTCCCCGTCAATAGATCCTGAAAAATACAGTAAGTAGTAAAGAAGTTAGTATGACATCGTTCATCATATGCTAATTGACTCACTAATAGTAAGTTGCATTTTAGTTTTAGAACATGCAATACATAGTGCAAAGTAAGTGTAGCAGAGATTTTAACAGAGCCAACTCTAGTCACAACAAATTCAGAGTCATTAGCAATTCATGTAGTCATTCCCTTGGAAACAAGAGTATAAGATGAGAAAAGAGTCCTATCGCCAGTCATGTGGTCGGAAGCTCTTGAGTCAACAATCCAGCAATTACCTGTACATAGACCCTTTATTGTAGCCAAGACTTGTAAGAAATTACCTCTTCCTACTACAGTGGCAATAGGTTATTTTGTAGTCTAAAGTGTTGCAAGCATTTCCATGATCTTACTCAGTTGGTCATTCTAGGAGGTCTCATCACCTTTTGAAACTTCTGCCACATTGCCTCTTCCTTTCCACTTCTTGGGCTTCCAATCAACAGGTTTACCATGGATGTCCCAACAAGTGTCTTTTGTGTGCCCCTATTTCTAGCAATGATCACAAAATGGATGACCTTTGGGAACTTTTGATTCTGTGGATCGAACAGCAAGAGCTGAGGCCTCAGGATGTGTCATAGTCACAGTGCCAATGGGATTATTCTGAAGCATTTATTTGTGCATATCCTCTTCATTGTACAGAATGGTGTAGACTTCACCAACAGAAGGCAAGGGTTACTGGCTAAGAATCCAAGCCCGAACATCATCATAAGTCACATCGAAACCAGTCAGCGACTCATATACTTTATCCTCTTTTTTTTTCTTTGCGATCCTCAGAAGCATCAGCTTGGCAATGATGAACTGTATCCTTCAAAGCATCAAATTCTTGCCAGACAGCAGACTTTGCAAAGTAGTATTCATCAAGAGGCATGTGATTTTGTTTCAGATCTCATACCTTTTTCTTAACATCAAATATGTGGGACCTGCTTCCCACGATGCTGTATGTTTCTCAAAAAGCTTCCCTAATTTCCCTAACTAAAGGAAGATACATAAAACTCTTTTTGATTGGGGATGACATCTCATTGATCAGCCAAGAGAACACTAATGTATTCTTATATTTTCAAATTTGAAACACCTTTGTTTCCGATTTTAGGGGCGTTTTTGCTTCACTAGTTATATATTTGAATTTCTTCCTTCCATTGAAAGCGATTTTGGGGGCATTTTTTCTTCACCAGTTATATATTTGAATTTCTCCCTTCCATTGAAAGCAAGAATCATAGATTGAGACCATTCCTAATAATTGTCACTGGTAAGTTTCTTAAAAACAAGAAAAGTAGTGGAGATGTGATTAGCACCAACTCATGGCATAGAAGGAGATGAAGCATTAGAATCTATAGACATATTGATGAGATTAAGTGGAATAATCTGACCTGAGATTTATTAAGTACCACACAAATAGGCACATTTACCAAAAATGAAAATGTCAGTTTGGAGCTTCAAATTTTAGAAATGAGTGCTATGAATTGCTAAATGACAGTTTAGTCCTACAATATTTTAAAATGACAGTTTGGTCCTACGAAATTGCCAAATGACAATTTAGTCCATAAGTGTACTGTCAATGAGACAAGGAGGCCGACGAAAGGACTGGGTCGACGCTCAATGGTGACGGACTAAGGCTTTTGAGAGGAAGCACTGTTTCCAGTGAGGCTCAATGATAACAGAAGGGAGTAACTAGCCGGATGCTCTGAAGAGATTTTTCGAGAAGCTTGATGGTGTCAAAAAAGACTAAGGTTCCAATGACAGCGCCAAAAAAATATTAACTCTGATTGTTTTCAAACAGCTCTGCTGCTATGAAGATAATCATATGCAAATAATTGTTATGTATTCCGATAAGAGAGTGATTGCATTTATATGCAAGAGAGAATCAAATCTATCAATGAAATCTAGATTTGAAATTTGAAAATAATATCCTAACAATTATCTCCTTTAATCTTTAGATTTAATTAATCATATAATCATCGGATTCCTAATAATATATTCTAATAATATATGGAATTCCACAATATATATCTCATTATTATAAAAAAGAATATTAATAAGTGACGAAAGACTTATATGAGGCCTCTGCTGCTGCCTCCGCTAGCCTCTCCTCCTCCTTCCCTTTCTCCGTCACCATCCCCTTCATTCAATACTCCTCTACTGGTATCTCACTCTCCTCCACCTTCTCTTTCTCTTTCACCAAGTCCTTCTTATAGTACTCCTCCACCACTGCCTCACTCTCCTCCGCCATTTCCTCCTTCTCCTTCCCCTACCCTAAATCCTATCTAGCTATCCGCCACCCCACAAGCCCTACATCTATGCCTCGCCACCTCCTCCTTACTACTACTAGATGCTGGCTTTGCATGGCTTGCAGCCTTTAAGGGTGATGGGACGATAAAAGAGAAAACCCTCTTTTGAGCTCACTCCATATGTTCTTTTTTTCCCTTCATATATTTAGAAATTTAAAGTGTCAATTTACTGTGTCATTTTGTGTTTGGTGTGGTATGCACAGGCCTCTGAAAACCAACATATAATAATACAATAATAATTTCCTCTCTCTTATAATTATTCTACACATGTGTTCTAAATATTTTGGAGTCTCAAGTTGTTGCGCCCAAAAGATGGAATCTTATTCATACATCCCATTGCAGTTGGAATCAGACCTGATTCCACTGCACCATCAAACTAACACAAAATTAACTTCCTCGCTCAAAATTCCAGCATCCGTACCAACATGGCATTACAAGCCAGAATTATGCCTTTAATAATGCATCCAATTCAATATTCCACAAAGGTAAGGACTTTTTAAATTTGAAGCTCAATGAACAAGGTTGTGTTGATTTAACCCACACACCCCAAAACCTTGGCTACCAAAACATACCCATTTAATTCGCTCAAATCACATTTCACGCAAAAGTTTGGGGAACATCCCTAGCTAATTTGAGCTCATACCAACCTCGTGCCAGTTTGCGAGCAAACCACACTCTATTCAACAATATTTTTGTAAGTTTCCTATACCCCCCCCCCCACAAAACACACACACACATATATTAACATACATTGACAGTACAATCAAAGTAGTAACATTATCACCAACATTACAGCTTACTCTCTCTAGTCCTTTCTACATGGTGTGCTTGAAGTGGGGGTGTGCTACCCCTATTTCACTAGGGAACCAATTGGATAGGTAGGAGGAGCTCGGTCCATCTGGACGGTCCATAATTAATGTTTTTATCTGGTGATTTTTAAATGAAAAAATCTTTTTTTGAAAAAATATTAGTTAAAAGATTATTTTTATTTTGGATCCTCCACCCATTAAAATAATTTTTAAAAAAAATAAAAATAAATCAGGACGGCCCAGATGGGTCGAGCTCCTTTGGATAGGCAAGGAAACTTGTTCCATTGGGCTAGGCTACTTAAAGTCGAATCACATTAATTAAGAGATACGGCTAAAATTAGTTAAGATATTTTATTTCTTAAACAATTATTACAACATTCCTGAATTGCCCTTAATTTAAATCATTAATTTCTAATTTGAATCTTAAGATCAAACATGCCATCCAAATAACCATTGTTGGATTTTTGGACATTTTAGGAAATAAATCATAAATGCTTAATGAATTTTATAAAGTGTCTCATATTAAACATCAAACCTAACTTTTAGTACTACATTGGGAGTGTTAGAACCGGCTGACACCCAAGAGGGGGGTGAATTGGGTGTAAGATAAAAACCTAAGAACTTTGAAAATCTTTTCGCATCTTAGAGGAAGCAATAAATATGAAAGTAATGAATCATAAATCACAGTTAGATATTTAAATGATATATGCTAGAAGTATAAGAGCTTAGGGAAGAGAATATGCAAACTGTGATTTATCCTGGTTCGGTCCAATCCACGATGACCTACGTTCAGTCCCCAGGCTCCTCCTGAGATTTTCAATCCACTATCTTCCTCAAGTTTAACCGGGTACTGAGAACCACTACAATCTCACAAGTTTGATCCGGGCACTTGTGAAGCCTTTACAATTCTCGCACTGAGATTACTCCCCCTTACACACCGTAAGATTACAACCAAGTTGCTCCCCCTTACACACCATAAGGATACAACTTTGATGATGAAAGATTACAATCAATCTTCTCTCTTAAAAGTGAATAAGATGAACACTGAAGTATAATACAAATAATATCTCTCTCAAAGGTAAATCATATAGAATCTAGAGAAACAGAGAGTATGTGCGATGAGTATTGATGTCAGGATGTTGGCATTTGGACGATGTATACTCTGAGTCTTACTTCTGTTTTGGATGATCCTCTATTTATAGCTGATGAGGATTGATGATCGTTTGAGCATTTCAACATGTCCGTTAGAGTGACGTAGCTTTGTTTGACCGTTCTTTGATTTTGAAAACTAGCCGTTGGAACGTTGGCCGCTCCGCTCCGTAAACTCAACTTTTATCTCTTCTCATCATCTCTTCATTTTTTTACTGGAAAAATGCATTAAACACTAATACAATGAAGTGTTAGAGTGATTAGAAGCAATAAGAATGAGTTATATGATCATTCCATTGATTTCCAGAATCTTCGGGACGTTGCTCTGTTTTCCTGGGAAGCATTACTCGAGTACTTACTCGAGTAAACATCAAGTTTCTTCACAGGTTACTTGAGTGGCTACTCGAGTGGCCTTCCATTTTCTGCATAGCTTACTCGGGTAGTGACTTGAAGTTCTCTTCTAAATAACTCTGCATACACAGTGCTTTACTCCAGTAGTGACTTGAAGTTCTCGTCTAAATAACTCTTCAAGTTTTGCTAGCACAGTGCTTTACTCCAGTAGTGACTTGAAGTTCTCGTCTAAATAACTCTTCAAGTTTTGCTAGCACAGTGCTTTACTCCAGTAGCTACTCGAGTATTCATTAAAGTTTACTCGAGTACATACTCGAGTATCATCGGGAAAACTTTGATGAACTTCAGATTTTTGCTTACCACAGTGAGTTACTCGAGTAGCTCCTCGAGTAACATTGGCAGGATTGAAAATGCCGAGAGCAGCTGCAAGTGATCTACATGGTTACTCGAGTACTTACTCAAGTAACGTTGGCAGGCCGAGAGCAATTGGAAGTTTTCTATCTGATTACTCGAGTACCTACTCGAGTAAAGTCTTTTGTTATCAACCAGTTACTCGAGTGGTGCCTTCAAGTGAATTCTTGATTTTGACTCGAAACATGGCAAATTATATATCATCGGAAAGCCCTCATTATCTACATTCCAATGAAACAAGAATCAACTCCTAACTCATTGTGTACAGAAAGTTATGATCCAAAGAGTATCTACTGTTCTTAGACAATCCTGAAATCATGAGAAGAAACTTCCAGAAGTCATAGCTCTTAGGATATAGCTTCAAATGTGACAAATTATATATCCATGGAAATCTCTTTGAGTCTTCTTTCATATGGCACCGGTTTCGTCTCAATCCGATATGTATTTTGAGAGTTATGTCCAAAATACCAAAACTGTCCAGGAATATAACGCCGATTCATGTGTCAACTTTCGAAGCTTATATCTCTCTCATCTGAACTCCTTTGAATGTGATCTTGGTGTCAAAAGTTCGTGTTGGAAGTCTAGTTTCATATGCCACCAGTTTTAGTTCGATCCGACATGTGGTTGGAGAGATATCATCAAAATACCAAACCTCTGTTCTGCCGCGCGAAAAACAGAGTGTCCATTACTTCAAGTGCCGCCTCAAGTGATTTATCAAATAACTCGGCAAATTACTCGAGTAAGGCCTCCAAAATCAGACAATGCCATATTACTCGAGTGATTACTCGAGTAATCATCCCCAAAGGTACCATAGCTTCCGTATACATCATTTTAGCTTCGTATTGACCCATTCCAACTTCCGTATGATCATAGAAACCTCCAGTATCACTTCTAGGAGCTTGAATCTTGATATTCTCATGTGATCTTGCAAGTTCTTCTTCCTTTAATCTCTTTCTTCCTGTTTTTCCTCTTGATGATCATTCTTCATAACCCAACTTCAATCTTCTTGATGAATATCTTCAATCTTCATCTTTCTTTCTTCTTTCTTCAATTCCTTGCCTCTTGATTTTCTTCTTGATGATTATTCTCCATTTATGAGGCGTTATAATATCAACCCACAATGATGTCTATGACTAATCTACAAGATATACAACATTAAATATGGTAGTTAGTCAATGTGGAAGATAAGTATATTATACAAACTTTTTGCTCATATTTAACATCTATATTTGACATCATCAAAACTATTCATATCTAACAGGGAGCACATTTTCTACTCATCAACTTGATAAGCAAAAATGTGCTCATCACCCATCCACAACATTAGATTGATTTTGGACAGTCTAGATTTAGTTTAATTTAATTTTCATATTTTAGATAAATTTTTATTATAATATATGTAAATTAAAAATAAAGATAATCTTATAACTATCACTTTTCATAAAAATGCATTTATCATTTAAAAATCATAAATTAAAAATTTTAAATTTAGACCATTTAGATTAAATTTAAAATGTTGAGATTTCATCATCACAATCATAAGAAATGAGTATGACTACATTAAAACATGAGTCACAAACATCCATGTACATCCATCTATAAACAAAATTAAAGAAATATCGAGAAAAGCTCACTACATATATAGTGAATGATGAGTCATGAACATGCGATCACACTTTCTCCAAACTGGTTAGGATGCAATTTGATGAGCACCCAAACTTCATTAGATATGAATTGTCCAAATCTAATCAAGGTGGTCTAGATTTCATTTTTTTTCAAACGATGATTTTTAAATTAAAAAAATATTTTTTAAAAACAATGATAGTTAAAATATTGTCTTTATTTTTAGATTCTATACCCATTAAAAAATTTTTGATAAAAAGTAAAGATAAAAAAATATATCCAAACCATCCAGATCAAATTTGATGAGGTTTGGGGGCTCATCAAAATGATGAGCACCCTAACTGTTTTCCACATTCTCTTGGTTTTTCTAGCATTTTTGGAGAAATGTTCTCATTAAAAACGAAATCCCAAAGATCATAACAGGTGACACATGAGTGTTCTGATAAAATTACCAAATAAATTCATGAATAGGAGTCAAATTAAGGAAAGAGAAAATACGGCGTATGTTGAGTCAAGACAATGTCAAAATAACTTTTTCCATCTTCTATCTTATCATTTGCAAATGTTCCACATGATAACCGTACCGTTTGGGTTGGATGTTTGGTGTGTTGAGAATTGGTTCCCTTTTATTTTTTTTTCATCTTCACAGATGTATTATTGTGTTCATTGGGGGGGGGGGGAATTGTGATGATTTGTATTCAACCGCAAGGGTAATGATTTTCTTCATAACAGTCAACATCAGAAACAAACATTATCGTTAACTTGAACTCAATTTCTCAGCTCGATCTCTTTCCATATGTTGAAATTTTCCTAAGCTCTAGGTTCGAATTCATCAGCCTCCAATCAAGGGAACGTTCAATTTTCGTACTAGTTTAAAGTGATATTTCCAAGATATGATCAATTACTTGTGGGGTAAAACAGGTAAACATAGAGGCTATACAAAGGGAAGCTCTTGCTCTTGAAGAAGCACAGCCGAAACAGATTGGAAAAGCAAAAATGGGATCTCTAATGGCCTCTATCACTCTTTTATTGGCTTTAGTATCTCTAAGCTTGCCTTTACAAATATGTGCTGACCCTTACAACTACTCATTGCTGCCTCCTCCCAAGAAACAACATCCTACGCGCCCTCCTTTCCACCACCCACCCATTCCTAGGGAGGCCAGTGCACCCTTGTCCTCCTCAACCTCCTAAGCACTATCCTTCTCCTCCACCGCCAGTTTCCGTGCCGCCTCCACCCTCCTCTCCTCCTCCTCCTTCTCCTAATCCGCCACTTCCCCCTCCTCCTCCCCCTACTATTAGATACCGGCTTTGCATGGCTACCGTCTTTCAATTCACTTCATGGCTTTGATTTCTTTTTTTATATATATATTGACACATTTACAGTGTCAAATTAGTTTATGTGATTGTGTTTAGTTGGACGTTATATATTGAGAAGGTCTATATACTCACTTTGATAAGTTAATAGCATGCATGCTGTGGTTTTCATCAACCTGTTACCTTTGCACATGCTTTTGAAAACCAGCCTATAATAACAATATGTTTCTACTTAATTTATTGTTTCTGGTATGTTTCTGTTAAAGGGTTCTCGTTTGGTGTTTATCATTGTGATGTGTACCGAGTAGCTGAGCACCGAGTACTCATCACCATAATGAGATCTAAACCATTCAACTTTAATGTAAATGGTCAAAATGTAAAATTTTTAATGTGATTTTTTTAAACAATAAAAATGACCACTGAATATCGATCCACTATTTCTCAATCACAAATATGTTCTGTCCCACACAAATAAAGTTTTTTGCTGAAAACAAACCAAAAATTTTTAAAAAAAAAACAAGTAGAAGTAAAACAAACTATACAACAACAAAAAAAAAAGAGAGAATATAATCAAATAAGGCAAGGAAAAGAAGAAACAACCAAGAGTTTAACTCTAGATTAAATATCGGTTTACACGATCACACAATATATAACACCTCAAGTCATTAAAACATGAAGAATAAAAAGGAACCTCACCTTAGCACTGAATACACCTATTGTTTATACACAATAAATCATCATGCCTATCAAATAAATTAAGCACTAATTTCCTTCATTGATATTGCTTGTTACATATTCCTCTTTGTCAAAACAACTTTTTTACAGTAAAGGTTTTGACATCAACCAGCGTGGGATTTATATATATTTCTAAGTGTTATCACTATGTCATAGGTCTGTACAGTCTCTGTCTCTTCTGTATTGGTCAGCTTCTGTTAACTCCTTTCTCCAGCTTCAAGCAAAATGGGCAAATGGAAAACTCTATCTATTTGAACACCCAAAGAAAGTGGAAAATAAAAAATCCAGATTCTCGTGGAACTGCCTGAATATAACTGCAATCTAACAAGTTATGCTTAGCTCAAGCACCGTTAGTTTCTGAATCATTCTGCAATTTGGACAGCATAAACTACGTATAAGCGAGACGAATGAGAGAAATTTTACCACATGAAAGAAACCTGGAATAACTAGTTATGAAATGCGGCTATTAAATGTTTACCTCAACTTCTTTAAGGAGATTTTCCAGTTCAACTGTTATCTCAGGGAAGGATGGCCGGTTGGCAGGAATCGCTTCCCAACATCTTTGCATCAAATCTATCAGTTTAGGGTGCCCTTGCTTTGGAAGTTCCGGGCGTAAACCCTGAAAGGACGCAAATCACTGTTGGGTCAGACACAATGAGACTCCTTATTGAATACCAACTGAATTGTAGAATCCCAGTGCACTCCTGATCGATTTAATCATTTTTGTTTCGAAGTTCTCAAAGGCGCATAGCCCAAGAAAAGTCTTAAATAAGGCATAAATAATAAGTTAATTGTTGCTTTTCCAGAGTTGATGTAGTGTAGTCATGCAGATTCACATCAATGAGAGGGTTCAATTGTATTATTAAGCTTCATGATCAAACGTTCAAGTTTTATATTTGAACAGAGAGAGCAAACCTGTCTCACACCTAGGGCAGCTTGTAGCGGAGTCATGGCATCATATGGTACCTGAAATACCACACAAGACCATATTTTGTTTTTAGTAGTCCAAGGAATGAAAGAGTAATCTAAGAGAACAAAAATTATACGATTGTAATTTATGCGATACCTTTGCAGTTACTAGTTCCCACAGTACTATGGAAAAACTGAACACATCAGCTTTCTGGTCATAGGGTTGATGGTTTATAACCTTGAGAGAAAATTTGACATCAGTGAGATGGAGAAAGTAGAACCCGACAGAGAGAAAAATAAATGACAATAAAAGAAAGTAAACACCAATGATATATTGACCCCATATGGCTCTTTCTCCTAAATGACTAATAAATAATACTACTTCCGGTCCTTGATATAAGACGTGAGATCTTATATTAAGAACGGAGATAGTAAGTATTTTGGCCTTGGAAGTTTTCCCCATAAATTTCTACACCGCTCAGGCTCAGCAGTGGTACCTTGGGAATGATCTTTCAAGATTTTTTGGCAAAACTTGGGGGCGTCCTATTATTTTGGAAAAATTTCCCTATTTATAATCAACACAGGAATACAGCACATGGAAAGCTTGTTACACTCATAACAAATTCACCTTCTTTTTCATCATTTATACTAAACTGGATAGTATAATAAAAAGGAGGGAATTGGTTAGAGTTAGTTAACAAGTCCTCAGACCTATAAATAAGGGTGATTGGGTATATTGTAAAGCGACTTGTGATTAGTGAATAAGTGATGGAATAGAGTTTCCCTTCTACCTCTCTCTTCTCTCTCTGTTTCTCATCTCCTTTGAACCTCTCCTCTGTTTCTCTTTCTCTTTTCCCTTCCTCTCTCCTATCTTCAGCAAATACCATAACAGGATGAGATGATTTTCTCGAACTATCAAATCCCACTTAATTAGTAAGACTTATCTTTGAATAACTGACAAGTTTCTCAACAAGATCATTAGTTGCGCCCAGAACTGTATGCTTCAATACGCACACATCAAGCACCTATTAATATACTGAAATATCAAAAAGCAATCATAATGTCATCTCTAGAAAACAAACCTCTGGAGCCATCCATCTATATGTTCCAGTTTCTGCTGTCATCACTCCCCCCTGATTCAGGAACCGAGCTACTCCAAAATCGGCTACTTTAACAACCTTGAGGTTAAGGGGGAAAAAATTCAAATGATCATTTATAAGAGTATATTCAAAAGGAAAAAAAAAGTATATTTCTCAGGTAAATTTAGTTTCAATTATATATCATCAAGTGGTCGAGGAAAAGAGTGAATCCACAAGTAGGGACATTACTGCATGCATATAATTCATCAATGTGCTTTTAGAAAGTAAATCCCAATTTAGTAAGGGTAACATATTGTAGTATTAAAATTAAAATTTGTAATCAGTTCTTACATTGTGGATATCCATCAATAGATTGGCTGTCTTCAGATCCCTATGAATTATATTGTTTCTGTGCAAATAATCCATACCCTTGCAGACATCCATCGCAAACTTCAGTAGTTGAGAGAGATTCAATATATTATGGTTTTTATGCAAGTAATCATACAGACTTCCTCCGGGCATGTACTCTGCAAGCAAGGGAAAAAACCATAAAAATACATGTTTATGATTAAATTTAGCAGAATAATGAAAAAAAACATATTCAACAACAAATAGATGAGGAGACCATAAATATACATATATCAAGGTAATTAGCAATATTACTGAGGGAATTAATCAGAATTAATCAATCAATAGCAAACCAAAACTCATTTGGGTGTATGTGATAACAAATTTGGTACAAGTATATTCCTCTAGATGAGTCAACATGTTCCAACAGAAGCAACTATTTGCCAAAGATACGAAGAGTTAAATAACATCATTGCTAAAATACTTATATGGGTATAGCCCCCAAAAAAAAAAAAAAAAAAAAAAAAAACCTCTAGTTAAGAAAAGTATGGCACAGCAAACAGGACAATGCAAGATTTACAGTAATTCAAAATGATATTTTCACTGAGTATGATGGCGTAGAGGATTCATGTGAAACCCTAGATAATTTAATCATCTGAATTCCACAACCAGTCACTAGTAAGGGACTTAACTGGGATGTGTTTGCTCCAGTTCCTTAATGACACTTATGAGGAAATTGACTCAGAATCAAGGCATGTGGACACTTGACTTGCACAAACTCCCTAACATTACCCATAAAGGTATAAATTCTTCAGGAAAGTATTAATGCCCAATTATCATTACTGGGTGCAAAGGGATTATTTCCAAGTTGATTTTCAACCACCCATCTTCGTAACATAAAAAAGCTAGACTGATGTTTACAAATCCATTCCACAATTCTATAGGGTAAAAAAAAATAAGTAAATAACATAAGAAGGAAGATTCATTATATGATGGGACCCAAAATCCCCCATTCCATAGTAAATCACTTTTGCTTGAAGTTTAGAACCTTCTCTGTCTCCATAATGTTGATTTGCATTATAAACTAGCCCACTTTGAAAATATACAAACATCAATGTTTTGTGCTAATAAATCCCCTGAAAAAGTACTAAATGACTAACAGATTAGCAAAATGTTTAGCAAACACAAGTAAAAACATACTACTAAACTGCACAGAAGAAACATGCCCAATGACATCAGAAACAGACAACAACTAAATGCACGAAGATCCTAGTTCCAAAACCAGAAAGACAGTATTAACAAACATCAGTAAAGTGCCAATACTATCATGATCACAACTCAAGCTGAAGGCAAATAATCCACAATGTCATAGATGCCACTAGATTTACAGATGATCAGTCCACCAATTAAGTTTCTCAATAATAAACAGATCGATACAATATCAGCAACAAAAAAAGGGCAGCAATAATAAATATAAAGATCTCCAAATTATTCATAATAGTTGAAAGGTCACATCAGCAAGGTCTTCTGCTTTAATAAACAATTATTTAAACAAAAATTGCAAAAGGAAAACATCTTGCAACACAGGTAAAATCATGTTAAGCCTGAACCAAAAGTGAGGAAAACCATCAGATCAAAGTTTGATATTTGTGAGCTATATGTTACTCGTTAATGAAAGTTTTATGTTTTATCTATATTTGAGATTGAAATCAACCAAGGGTTTCCTACTTCAAAGAAAATCTGCATCATTTAGTGTTACTCTTCAGTCAACTATATATTTTCTGTTGTGTTAATTCATCAATTATATGAATTGATGTCCTTGTATAGTTTCTTGAAACATTTCTCAGCAAAGGTGGTCCGTCAATTACATGATAGATTCAATAACTATACATGATTTGCACCAGTGGCTTGATACACGTGCGCACGTCAATATACTTTTTTCAATTTCCTACAAAAATAAAGAGATAGGGGAGGAATTTTTAAACTTCTTTTATTTGTATCTTGGAGAGGCCATGAGACGAGACCAAACTCCTGGCTGAGCCACATATATTAGTACATATATGCCCACTGAGGTTGGGAACAATTAACAGCAGAAAGATACCTGTTACAATCCACAAATGTGGAGAAGTTGTACATGCACCAATGAAACAGACAACATTTTTATGATGCACCTGCCTGCATGCAAAAATTCAGAAGTCGGAAAATTTTCAGTGGTGTTGGAATGTAAGAACCAAACAAGAAAAGCTCAGAAGTGTGTGTGTGTGTGTGTGTGTGTGTGTGTGTGTGTTTTAGACCGAAGGTTTTGTAGCATGGAGCATAAAAAATGATTGGTGTAACTCAATTTCAATAATACAGTTTCCTCTTTTTTGGTTTTAAATATTAGTACAAGTTTAAGGTAAATAAATTATCATGCACTATTACAAACAACAACAAGCCTTATCCCACTAGGTAGAGTCGGCTAAATAGATCGCATGACACCATCATGCACTATCACTGAAAGAAAATAAATCATAATGCATGGCACATCCTTACTACAAATTCAATATATTTCACAAAGTGAAATCAAACAAAATTCATTGGGGGAACATCATGATGCACCATGAATTATACACCAAGCAGAGTGATACTGACCTAAGAATTGCCACTTCTTGAGCAAACTCATCCTCTAAAGCATCGTTCAAATGCTCAGATCTCAAAATCTTAACAGCAACATCTTGACCAAGATAAACTCCATGATACCTTAGGATGAACAACAGAGCCGATTAGAAGAACAGAGGAGTGACAAGACAACTAAGAACAAAAGCTAAAAGAAAACAATTAATTCAAAGTGAAAAGGCTCAACTTACAAATCTCCACAAGATCCAGATGCTATTCTATCTCCCATTTTAAGCAGCCTCCTGTCTATTTCCCAATCACCAGATCTTTCTTCTTCTTTTATGGCCTTCTCCACAGTCGTATGGGGATTTAAAGAACGAGACCAGGACCCCTACAGTAAGGAAGAACGCAAGTTACTATCTTACAGGCCTTGATTACATGCCATACAAATAGGAGTCCAAACTCAGGAATATTTCTGAATTTCATGATTCCTACTGGAACAGCAAATTGAAAGATAAACTCTTCCTAAACTAGGGGGAAGATTTTCATTGTGCACCACTACTCAAACAAGTTAATAATACTACTAAAAGTGGGACGTAGGCCTCTCATATGGCCTTGCTCCCCACCACTTATCATCATCCAACTCAATTTTTTACCCCATCAGATGTCGCATTTAGTGAAAATTGCCCCTATTTCTCTCAATATTATCTTTAAGGGGAGGTTTCAATCATAAGAAATAGGGAAAAAATTATTTTTAGCCCATCTCTTGCTTGACTCACTCTCTAATAATGAAACCAAGTCTTCTCCATCCTATGTTCCTTCACCAGATATTGAACAACCAGAAAAATGCCCAAATAGTAGCACAGAAAGCAGCATAGAAAAATTCGACCCTAGTCTTCTAAACACAGAACCCATAACAAAGAGTAACATGACCCTTGAACCTGTGAAAGCTAAACAGTTATACTCAAGAATAAAAGATCAAAGTATTGAACTCGGGGAAGCCCAAATTTTCAAGTCATGACCAAGTATCGTTATATTCCTATTGCTGTCAGAAGAGGAACTAGGGAGTGTACCAAGAGCATTGTTATATCCTCTTTCTCGTTTTGTATCATTGGACAATTTCTCCCCAACTCAAATTATCTTCTTGGCCCAAAAAATCACTTTCTTTAAGGCGTTGACTAAAAAGGAACGGAGGTAAGCCGTGCTAGTGGAGATGAAAGCCTTGGAGGAAAAAACAAACTTGGAGAGTTAGTGGAGCTACCTTAAGGATCGCAAAAGCCACCTGGATGCAAATGGTTTTCAACCTTTATGTATGAAAATCCCATAAATCTCATACTCAGACCTCATGTTTATGCAAATTAAGTTCATACTTTTCATTCATGAGCATATTTCAGGCAGTCTAAGCCAATAAATGTTTAAAAAATTCTTTGGGGATGTATCAATCCACCGTCCCATAAATAGAACCAATCAAATTGTAAATACAACGTCAATGAGACTTCATGCACCTCACTTCTTGCTACCGCTTTCTCCATGGCCTCGTACAACCCATGTGTGTCCTGAGAGCGAGATTGAAAAGTCAGCAACTTTTGAAGTCAATATAGATTCCCCATCATACAAGAAATATACTAACAATGTTTCTTAATATCCTACAAGATCAAATGCTGGGATTGACTTTTTTTCCCTAAATTTGAAAAGTCGGATTGGCATGATATTTAGCAACAGTATATGATAAAAGCCAATGTAATATGAGGGTATCCATGAATAGATTGTTCTCAAAGCTACAAGACTGCATAGATATTAAGGGAAAAGTAAATGCCACCAAACATTTTGTAATGTACCTCCACTGGCCATCCATCCACAACAAATACATCAAGGGAGTAGCCATCCGTTGTTGAAAAAACATGTGCTTCACGAATGTTAAGTCCAATATCAGACAGCAACGCGGACAGCTGAAACAAAATAATCATTCATTAGAAGAAATCACACTGCTCATCACACAGATAATGAATCAAACAACAATGTTTGCCACAAAAATCAAAATAATAAGCTCTAATTCATCATCAAACGCCTTCTGACATTAGGCAAGTAGATATTAAATTCTACCAATCAAAGCAGAAAAAAATACAGAAATTGAATGTCTATAATTTATACAAGGGACATCAAAAATTGCAGTTATAACTACTTTGAAAAATATGATTCCAATAATTGACAAATAAGATAAAAAATTCAAACATACCTGGCTTAAAAGCTTTGGCTTGTCAATGGCAGAAAATATAACTTCATGAACTGGAACACTCGGTTGTTCATGGCTGCATTTTATATTGCAACTTGAGTGAAAGAAAAGAATAACAAAGTCATTCATGCATTTTCATCTTCAGAAGACACTATACTCTTCCATAAACTATATATGATTAAGAAAACAAAGAGGACGGTATTAGTTTACACAATGCTTTAGGTTGTTTCTAATAGAGTAGTAGCCAAGACACTAAAAGATATTATACTCCCTCTTTTCTTTTCTTATTTGATGAAAGGAGAAAAATTTTCAGATAGAATAAAGAGCATATGTAGAAATGATAATATTATGTCCTGGACTATTAGAAATAGTATAAATATGTAATAAATCAGGCATATATGTATATAATAGAAATTACATTAGTCTCTTATGTTCTTAGTTGTAATTTTACTTCCTACAATAGCCTCTCCTCCATTGGTGAATAACATGTACTAAGCATCATTTCAATATAAGAGAATTTTGGACTTCTAGTTTGTCATGGCATCAAAGCCGTGGGCTCTTTTCTGTCCCTCATTGCCATTTATATCTACAAGTATCCTTGATTGCTACTGTATCAAGTATTCCCATTGTCCATAAGCCTTTTTTGCTACTGGACTTAATGATCTTCCAATTTTTGATTCCCAACTGACTAAACGACTTAGGGAGGCTAGTTCAAGTGTCTTTCCAACTTAGGTTAGGCCTTAACAGTAGTGTTACTCTTGAAGGTGCTATTTTGTTTTATTGTTCACAGCCTTCAAAAGCTCCGTTCACTGACTCCAACAGTTCTGTTCATTGCCTCTGTTGCTCACCACCTTTCCCTTTGTACCCACTGTTTGTGTTCTGAGGCACTGAGCAGTGAGCCCACAACAATCAGCTATACCACTGCCCTTGACAATCATTTTAATCCAACAGGTGATTTACCATATATTCAGGCCACATACATGGTGAAAGGGAAAAATTATTTGAAATAGGCCAAATGATTGACACATTTCTCAAAGGATAAGGGATCATCTTTGAATTTCAAGTCATAAATGAAGGGATCAGTGTTGAATTTCAAGAGATAATAAAACCTCATCTAATGCTCTCTAGGTAAGGGCAAAAAAAGTTCTGTTGTAACCAGGTTAAAAGAATATTACTACTCTTCAGATATTCGTTTCAGGAATTATTCAAAGAAAAAGATTAAGGAATGAAATTTTAAAAGATTTTAGGGATTACATCTGGGGGTGATTGTCAGTAACCTCCTTGGAGTTCTTTCCTACATCCAAATTTAGATCTTCAAGCTTAGAGCAAGGCTCAAACTCAGCTGCATAATCTCTTGCCCTACTCACAGAAATGATATACATGATAGTTAAGAAAAGCCAGAATTGATAATTGATAATTATTTAAAATATATATATACATATCAAACCTACAAATGCCTTAAAAATCATCATCAAGAGTTAATGTGGTAATAATGAAACAATGACAGATAATACAATGCAGTTTGGTAAACTAACTACCTCTTATGAGATGATGCAGCTTCCCCATTAGATACGGGAGAAGATGGCCTTGCGCTAGAAGGACCGCTAACAAGTTGTTGATCTTGACCATCCATTCTAGTAGAAATGTGCTGCCAACCATTTGGAGGGATAAGAAAATGAAACCAGAGTATAATTTATTTAATTTCTAGAGACCTCAGACAAGGAAAGTAAATCCAGAATTGACATTTCTAGGCCAAAGGAGAGTATATTAGTATAATAGTATTTAGTAGGACATTAAATTTATAAACACTGCCATCCAAAACCAAGTATAAAACTTTATTAGGAGAACATAACAAAATATCAATGACAATGGTTTTGTATGATCAGATTTAGAAGTACAACGTTCAGATCACATTACAATTATAAGCCACGTAAAAAGTCCCACTTTGGGAGCAATAGGTAATCTATGTGACAACTTAAGGGGATTGCTCTATCCAATTACAAACTGGTATTTAGGGCTAGTTCCCCCTGCTTGCTTAGGTCTGCATCAATTAGTACTAGAGCAAGGATCAGTATCTAAGGAAAGGCTGCTTCCCAAGGGAACAACAAGGCAATAGCTTGAGGAAACTGCAATGCAACGCCAAGAACTTGCAAGCTAATGTGAACACCCAGATTTTGGGAGCCAAATTGAAAAAGGAAGCAAATGAGGATGAGTTAACCTTTACCAGCAAGATTCAAGGATGAGCTCTCCCTATAGCTAAGGTCTTTGCCAATTAGAAATAGAGTTGGGAAACTACACACACACACACACACAAACAAAATGACCAGCCTATACAGAAGGTGTGGCCTAATATTTGGAACTAGCAGACTGATGTGAGTACCCCAGATTTGAGAGGTAAAGCGAGTACAGCACAGCAATTAAGGAAGCCAACTCTTGAAGGGCAGGGCTATGTTGTAGTCTCATATCAAGCAAGCACAAGTAATCCACACAGTATTTTTGTCTTCCCCGTATAATTTAATTTAAAGGGATGGTTCCCTCGCTTAGTTCTCTCTCCGAAGTCCCACGCAGGGAGCCACAGATCCACACGTCCTCAAACTCTTCAAACAGTTCTCAATGAATCAAAAGTAGGTGAATGCAAGGGAGCAAGAAAGAATGGCATCTGCATAATTCCAAGCTTCATCTTATGGTATAACTTTTACTTCATTATCCTGGAATAAAATTGCCAGTAGTTCATGACATTATAATTATCTAACTCTCCCTGATTACCCAAGTTTCTCCAAACCACATCCTGAAAAGATATATATATTTTTATATATGCATATTAAAACAAAACAAAAGAAGTACCTCCAAAAAGCGTATATTATAGACAGGGCGCTTGTTTGGGTCCCTTGCCAAATTGAGAAGTTTCTGATGTAATAAAACATCTTCAGCTCTGTCTATGTTAACATCAAACAAATAACTGAAACGACAGAAGATTCTATGCATCAGTCTTAGTTATCAGTACAACTATATCTTCTTATCACATTAAGCATGTAATTTAAATTATCAACCCGTCATAAAGCAGACCAAATAGAACATTTAGAACCAAAACATGAGAAGTCTATACCATCTTTCAACATTGAATTGTACCGCTCCACTCTATGCTATTCTCACAAGAGAGAGCAATGGGGAAAATCAATGCCAACATGTTGAGCAATATGAAATGTTAGCTCTGTAAATATAATAATATTTATAGTCTATAAGAATACCACAAGAACAACCAACCTCATCTCACCAAATGGGGTCGGCTACATGATTCACATGATGCTATTGTACTACTACTAAAGACCAGATCGTTCAATAAATTATTAAACAAAAGGTTCTACTCAATAAATAGTCTATAAGTATAAATGAATCACAATATTCATTCACCGACTTCGGTTTAAAGTCAGTAACTTGGGATGGACGGGCCTCTTGAACATAAAAAGAACGACATAGATTACTGATTACACAGCACATAGATATAAAGAGATGAAACTGTAAATGTTGATACTGCTTCAACAAATCCAAAACAAACAAGTTCATTGTCAGTGTCCTTTGCTATGTTTTAAATAAAAGGGAATCAAGAGAATAACATAATATCAAATTACTTTGATGAAATCACCTGCGATGAACTCAATTTAGCATATTTATAACATAGCAAAGACTTGCATAAACGCTTGCCAGTGACCAGGAAAAAAAAAAGCTACAGAACCAAAATCCAAATGCAAATATCCAAAAACCGCAAGTTGAGAGCATAAAGTAAGTTGCAATTAAGTAAGCTGTACCTTGGAGGCAATCGGTTGAAGTGAGCGTCAAGCTGTTCACGAAAATCAGCCTCTTGGCCATGGCCGTTTTCTACTAAGCGATTGTACACATCGTTCCTCACATCGTAGTTGCCGAAACCGCCGGAGGAGCGTGGTGGAGAGGAGCTCTCTCCCACGCCTTCAATGAAGGAATCCATCGCTGTTTCTCTCTCTCTCCCCCTCCTCCCTCTGTGGGTGTTGAAAAGAGAGGGAAATGGAAGAGAAGATGGCAGAAAACGAAAAAAGTTTTGGGATTTCAACCAAAATGGAGGGCAATTTCGTCCGCCATGGCCGTACTGCCTAGTCCCAGAAGGTCAGCATAGTACAGACTACAAAGAGAGAGGGGAGGAAGTCAGGTCCCGAGGTAGACTGAACTCAGAAGTCCAAAAACGTAAAATCCCATATTTTCAGGAAATTGCAATGCTTCGTAATTCTTATCATTTATTGGAAACACGGTGGTTCGAACAGAAAAAAGCAACACGGCGGAATTTGACGTACGATTAGATTATTAGGGTACTAGGGTCTCTACGGGATAAAAATAGAAAATGACAAACAGTACATCCTTTGACAAAAAAAAATTCCTTTGACAGATAACGGTGAATCTTTCGCAAAAAAGAGAAACAGTGAATCTTTCGCCGCAAAAAAAAAAATTTAGAAACAGTGAGAGGAAATGAATCCCTCTGTCTTTTGTATATCGCATTTACATCCCTGGCACTCAGCCGACCCCTCTAGCTGAATGAATGGACATGAAGATAGAGGTGAGAGAAGAGAAGTCTTTAATAAGTTTAATTTTGAAAAATCGGATGAATTATGTGATTTCTTCTTCTCCATTTTTTTTTTGTACATTTCATCTAATATCTGGTTTGGAGGTTTGTGACCCCCTTCTAATAAAAATGTTTCTTCTAGACTCAAACTTAAAAGTTAAAGAAGAATCTAACGGATTTTACATCACTAAACCAACTCTATGTCGGTATATGATTTCTTCTATTCTGATATGAAGAATGCAAAATCTATACTTGACAGTATTCATACAAACTGAAGACATAGTTTCAACTTTGACCAGTTAGCACTCTAATTTCTGCTTATAAATATACCCAATAATTCTTTTGACCTTCTCTTGTTTTTGATGTTCTGATTTGAATCAAAGTGATCCAAATTGTCTATATTAGTTGTGTCATTGAAGTTTGATTCTTTTGTTGTAACCATTTGTTGCAGCCTTTCCATTTGTTACAGCCTTTCCTTAGCTAATTGTGTCAAATCTGCTGATAAACTTGTTTTTTTAGTTGGATAGTGTTGGTTTTCTAATTCAGAACCTTAAAAAAAGCCTTGGTAAAGATTAAATGTTGAGAAACAAATGACAAAGTAGTCATGGGACTACAAAACATGACTTTAAGGGTTTGTTTGATACGAGGGATTTGGAGGAAAAGGAGATGAAGGGAATATTTTTATTAATTGGGTTTTAAAAAATTAGAGAAGTGATATTATAAAATTTTAATATAGAGTATATATAAGATAAAAGAGTGAAAAAACCTAATTAAAAAATTTATATCCCACTTCTTTCTTTTTTAAAATTTAACTCAAAATATTTTTTCCTACGTCTCTTTTTCCTCCCTCCACTCACACCAAATAAGCCCTAAAAAGACAAGTGTTTTGCTAAAGTGGTAGTGCCTTCTAACTTAGTTAAGTAAAACTGAAGTACTTGTGACTAAAGTGGCAGTATAATAAGCCTAAGAATTGGAGATAATCACGAAAACGGCATCTAGTTATCAGAAGAAGGGAGGAAGAAAAAGGTAACTAATGATGACGGGTTCACGCAAAAAGCATGTTAATTGGAAACTAGCAATAAGAAGATTCCCTAATTAAAGAACGAAAAGAAAACGAAAGGTTTGGATAAAGTTACTGGATGGTGGGGGAAAGAGGTTCGTCACAGCGACTTTCATCAAACAATTTCAGCACGTGCCGTGGGATCAAGCCACGTGGCGATCCTTTGGAATTCTAGTCCTTGAAATGACGTGGCGCCTTTGTGCTTCGCCAGCTGTCAACAGTCCATTATCCCAAATCCATAATCTCCTTATTCTAGTGGAAAATGTCTTCAAGCATCAAGCCCTTTGATATATTGCCAGAGGTTCTTCCAGTTTTAAAGTATTCTCTATTTATAAAATTTTCGGTCCTCACATTAATAAATACAGCGAAATTCATGTTATGTTTACAATCAATAGGGTGTATTTAAACTTTAAAGACATTATGAAGGGGTTTTTTTTTTTTTTTTTTGACCAGCAGAAGGTTTTTTTTTTTTTTTTTTGTTTATAAACATAGGTCTTAGAATCAGTCATAGTTTCGGGCAATAAACGTTTGCTTATCTCATGTATAGCGGGGATTTCAATAGAACCTTTTAGGGAAATTTTATATAAGGACCCTAGTGGCAATTTAATCCTCATTACCTCCTAAAGAAATCTAAAATTTCACTGCAGTGCAGTGAGGCTGCAGTGAAATTAATGAGTGGGGCTGTAGTGAAATTAATGTGTGAAGTAAAAAAGATAAAAATAACCCTTTCAAAATCAAAGGAGAAACAAATCTAATTTGTGAGTGGCGAACATATCATGAACAAATGGAATAGTTCTATGAACAAGTGAAATTAATTTCTTAACAAAAACATAATGGAGCATGAACAATTCAAATTTCATTTATAAGTAGCGAACACATTATAAAAATGAAATATTCCTATAAACAAGTGGAATTCCACTTTTTCATCAAATACCATCTTAAAATTGTTTATATGATTATTTCACTTGGTTGCATGACTACTCCACTTGCTTATGATATGTTTGTTATTTACAAATTGAATTTAACTTGATTATACTCCAAAATATTCTTGTTAAGAAATTAATTTTACTTGTTCATAGAACTATTCCACATTTTCATAAGAATATTCCACTTATTCATAATGTGTATTATTCGCTACTTATAAATTAAATTGTTTCTCCTTTGATTTTTGAAAAGGTTATTTTTTGTCTTTTTTATTTCACAACTTAATTTCTCTGCAGGCCAACCGAATTGCAATGAAATTTAAAATTTCTTTAGTCTCTAATGAAAATTAATTTGCTACAGTGGTTCTTACCTGAAATTTTCCCATATATGCCATGTTGTAAGTATCCCACATGCTAAACCCCACTGCTGGGAAAACATTACAAAATGAACTAAGGAGTGAAAGTAAGAAAATGTGTATTAGAATATAAAGAAGTCCTATGATATAAACAAATAATCCTATATTAAGCTATTTTGATACATACATGTACACCCCTAAAATACAAATGACTAAACATGTGAGCAATAATTCTTAAATTTTTATTTAATATTACTATCCGATAATCAGTTTGGTGTTTATAGTTGTCCCCTCAAACACAAGTATTTTCTATGAAATTTAAATTCGAGATCCAAAGGGATTTAGCAAAGCCTAAACCAATTCTGTGCTGGTAAAAATCCTTAAAATATATTTGTTAAGGTTAAATTTTAGGAGTGATTATATTTTTAGCATGATTATTAACGGATGGTTTAACACGTGAAAGCAAATAAATAAGAAGCTTAAAAAATGCATTGATTAACCAGGAAATTAAGGGGCTGATGCCCTAAACCATAAGAGAAAGTTTCCTCCCCGAGGAGGATCGACGTACTTGGCCAGTCGCTGGACCAAAAAGGTAAAATATAAAGTAAGGTAGAGCCTAGAGGCCACCCTTAAATTAAAATTCTATTCCTGAGATGGAAACTAAAATTCTATTCGAAGTTCACCTTAAAAACAAAATCCTACCACCTAATCACACAAAGCCCATTTATTTATCATGGATGATGATCTAAAAACACTAGCAGCACTCTAGAAAACCCAAGTAGTACATACGAATTGACATTATCCATATTTCAATAACTTGTCAGCCATCTTAACGATGAGATAAGCTTCAATGGTAGCAACCTCAATCTGCTTCTCTGTAAGGCCATCTTGTCCCCAATTTTCCACCCACTCCCACATATCAGGCCAACTGCCTCGTCGTGCCATTTGAATTACGTGTAAAACATTGACCAAACTCACTAAGTTGCAAGCAGGACGAGCATTATAAGTCACACCACAAAATTTAGAATAACTCCCAGCCTGTAAATAATTGATATCAGCAAGATCAACAACATTTCGAATCACTAATCCGTAATCACACTTGAGTTTGATGAGATCCTCTTTGATATGAACCCCCACAAAAGTAATGTTCTTTGTTAGCAAGAAATGCCTCAGAGAATAGTGCACAGACCTTGACTTTAAGTCCAGCTTCACCAGAAGGCAGCCATATTTGGTTCCTAGTTTCAGCAAAGTAACTCGTGGGTTGATCTCATCTTCACGATCTCCTTCTTGAACCATTGACCACTCCACGTCAAACCCAACAACAGCCACGTCGGGATTACTATAACAACCTTCATAGCGTCGCATTTTCTGTGTCCAGAGATAAAGGATTTGGTGAAGGTTTGAATCGGCGGCAGACAATACCTGGGTTTCAACCTTGGAACCATCTGGCATCGTGTACCCTCGTTGCTCTCCTGCTGCCGCAGAATCATCCTGAACCGCCACACATGGAGGAGCGCCACCAGACATCCAGATCGTATATCTAATTAGGTTTCAGTTCTTTCGAGAAGAATTTTTTATCGAGAATGAAACTCAATTTACTACCTTCACTTGCTAAAGATTGATGAGACTAAAAATATTTATAGATGTATAAAATGACTTCTAGGTTCCAGTTATAAAAGCATAATTAATGCACACACGAATCGATCACGTAGTTGTATTGGATGAACCTCGTAGTCTTCATGATGCTGATGCATGAATACATCTAATTATTCATTAACACACATAAATACGCACAAATGTTTTTTTTTTTTTTTTGTGATGAGTGTGGATATATGAACCAACAAAAGTTTTAATGTTTATTATCACCGGTCACATTTAATTTCGATCGAATTCAATTTGCATTTTATCGATGGAAAAATTATTTTGCATTTTGCTTACAAGGATTTTTTTTTTTTGGTGGAAAAGGCTTCTTGCTTTCTAAAAACAAATGTATAATTTATTTTTTTAAAATATTTAAATCAGATCGTGATGAATTAAATTTAGTTTTATATTTTATACTTTTGTCACTTTATTTCAAAGAAATAAAGTAGAAAATAGGGGGAAAATATCAACCCTTATTTTTAAAAATACAATGTAATAAAAACAATTGAAATGTCATGTTAAAGTTAGACCGACATAGTGATTGATAATATGAAAAAATGTCTTGACTTGGCAAATCTATGATACGGCTTTACGTGTCCTTGCAAATAATGTTTTAAAGGCTGAACTGGAGATCAAGTCGGAAAAGTTAACGGGTCATGGTTCAACTAATTGAAACGATTAGGCCGTTCGGTCGAACCGGTAACATAATAATTAAATAAAAATAATATTATATATTTACATAATAATATATAGAAAAAAATAAAAATATTAAATTCCCAAATAATTTAATAATAAACTTAAATAATTTAATTTTCAAATAAATTAATAAATTTATATAATTATATGGTATCTCATAATATATATTTAATTTTTTTCCATTGATAACGATAACCACATGTTTAATTTTGTATTAAGTATTTTAGATAAAAAATGAAAATGAAATGAGAAATCGAGAATATATAAATAAATTTTAAAAAATATAAAGCTAAACCATAATGTCTATATAAAAAGTAAAAAGCTTTTACAAATTTTCAACTTGCCATGTCTCGGTGAACGTGTGTGACTGTAAACGGATCATCATTGAAAAGAAAAAAGGAAGCTGCATGTAGGCATATAGGGTAAGACTCAAGAGACGTGGGAGAATGGAGAAAATAAGAAAACCATTTTATTACTCGTATTTTTTTTCCCCACAACTGCCAGCTTGTATCGAGGATCGAGACATTTTTTTTCCCTTACTTCGGAAATCGCAATCTCCTTCTTCTTTCCTTCAAGAATTAATCCAAAAACTATAAGGCCTTCTCTGATATATAAAAGCAAAATGGCAGTTGGCAGACATCAAAGCACCATGGATAGTGTGATCAATTGAGCTCTTCGATTTTCCTTTTCTCATGTATGATTTTCGACATTTTCTTTATAAATCAGTTTTAAATTTTATTTGAGGTTAGATATAGATTTGATTTATGTTCCTCTTTCTCCGTTATTTTTTCTCCTTCTTCTTCACATCAGGCTCGCTGCTTTGAATTCATTCTTTACTATGCTTGCTTTTTAATACCCGATCCGGGTCGCAGTTTTTTTCCGGCCACCGACTCAAATCCCGGTTTCGAATGGCTTATTTCGGCCTGACCTTTAAAACGGCTGAATGCTTTGAGACGGACCGCCCTCCTCTCCTATCGACAATCGGACCGGTCCAACCGTCCGGTCCGGTCCGGTCCGGGTGTGAAAACGTCTTGCAATAGAGTTATTAGTGTGTGTTTGGTTGGGCTTATTTTTGGACAATAAGTCTTTATTACGCAAGCCGAAATAAAACCCCTCTCACATACTTATCTTATATATCGTGAATCACGATTTATAAATACTTATTACTTAAAAATAAATTATTACAAACAAACACTTAGAGCCCGTTTGGTTCAACCCCATTGCATGCCTGCAATGGTAATCATGATTGCATTACCAAGAGAAGAATGTTTGGTAGCTCTTTAGCATGGTAATAGGGTTTACCATGGTAATGAAGATTACCAAAAAATTGGTTATCCTCATTCATACCTCCCCCCCTATGAATCCTCATTACCATCCCATTGCATAGTCTAAAAAGTCCAATTTGCCCTTTAGTTTCCTTTGTCTTTGTTTCACTTATCTCATTTCACTTGCCGCATCACGTCACAACTGCTACCGCCACAACCTCTTCCTCTTCCATCGCCATCACCTCCACTCTCTACCGCCACCACTATCTCCTCCACCGCCGTCACCTCCACCCGCCACCACCCCCGGCCCCGCCACCGGCCCACCGCCCGCCGCTGCCCCCGCCCGCCGCCACCGGCCCCGCCCGCCAGCCCGCCGCCGGCCCCCCGCCCACCACCACCTCTTCCACCCCCCGCAGCCACTACCGCCTCCTCTTCCACCGCCACCCTCACCCCCACCGCCGCCGCCGGCCCGCCGCCCACCACCACCTCTTCCACCCCCCGCAGCCACTACCGCCTCCTCTTCCACCGCCACCCTCACCCCCACCGCCGCCGCCGGCCCGCCGCCCACCACCACCTCTTCCACCCCCCGCAACCACTACCGCCTCCTCTTCCACCGCCACCCTCACCCCCGCAGCCCCCACCGCCTACCACCACCTCCTCCACCCCCACCACCTATTGCCGCCGCTGCCACCACCACCACCTCCACCTCCGCTGCCACCCTCACCCCCACCGCCACCCTCGCCTACCGCCACCACCTCCCTCCTCCACCGCCACCACCTCCCTCCTCCACCCGCCGCCGCCGCCAGCTCCTCCTCCACCCCCCACCGCCCATTGCCGCCACCACCACCACCTCCTCCTCCTCCGCTGCCCCCACCGCCCATCGCCCACCACCACCTCCTCCACCCCTACCGCCCACCGCCACTACCACCACCTCCTCCTCCGCCGCCACCCTCGCCTACCGCCACCACCTCCTCCTCCACCCCCCGCCGCCACCTCCACTGCCGCCACACTCGGCCCACCGCCCACCGCCACCGCCACCACCTCCTCCTCCACCCCCGCTGCCCACCGCCACTACCTCCTCCTCCTCTATCCCCACCGTCGCCGTCTTATAATTATTTTTTCTACAAAGATTATATTAAAGGGTAAAATAAACTTTGTGTAATATATTAATTTTAAATAATTGTTAAAATATTAACTCATTGCACATTGCTTAAAAATCAAACCAAATACTACCCTTGTAATTAATATCGCATTGCATTACCATTGCATCGCATTGCACTGCACCGCAGGGTATAATGGGATGGAACCAAACGGGCCCTTAGTGTTGTTCGAGCGCTAGAGCCAAGAAAATAACGTTATTACTATTAGTATTATTAATTGTATCATCTTGGGCATTGAACCCCAATGACATTATAACCTAAATTAAATGTATCAACCCAGAAATTAGGGGCCGACCGCTAAACCATAAGAGCCAAATGCATTAATTAAATCCAAGATATTAAAACTCGGATCGGATATTAAACTGATTGGGATATTGGGTTAAGGGTCAGTGGGTCAAACCGGAACTCAATCCGAGCCAAACCGGTGATAAATTGAAAATTTTAGACTTATTAGTATGTAATTCTAAAAAAAAAAAACTAAAAGAAATTGATTTTTAAAAAAATAAAAAACTCAGACCGGACAGGATCACTGGACCGAACTGATCTGATACCCAATTCGACGGCTCCCGAATCAGACCGGCCGGTCCAGTTCGGATCTGGGAACCTTGGTTAAATCAATCGTTAGACATAAACTTTATGGAGGAAGAGCCAAATGCGGTATGTTATCTGATTTTTCTTTCCATATATTCAGTAAACGTACGTGGCTCATGCTTCTATAATGCTCCTGCAAGAAATTCTTGAGTGCATTGAATGCACCACGTACTGATCAATCAAAACTCAATAAGTCATGTCCTATCACTCTAATTGGGCGCCTATGTATCATGATCTTTTTAGTTTTTTTGTGAGAAAAAAATAATTATAATAATAATAAACAACCCTCCAAATACCTTTTTCCTCTGCCACTCTCTTTTCATTTTCTCGTTCAGTGCGCTATCAAAGCCTAACGTTATGCACCATTGTCAAGTACATGTCTCTTTTCATCTTCTTTTTATTTTAACTTTTAAGGAGTTACTGTTATCAAAACATAAAAAACAAAATTGTCATCCTATGAAACCAAAACACAAATATATCACCAGTAAAAATAGAATATATATATATATATATATATAAATAGTTGTTTAAAAATATATAGTAATCTCTCCCATTATTCTTTCGCCCCTGTATTTTTCACTTCACCGTTTGTAGAAAAACAAAAGAGAGGGGAACATATTGCTTCATCTACACCAAAGCAAGCTTGTGTTCCACAAAGCTTTAGTTACACTTATCCATAAGTAAGTAGATGTGCCTATAAAATTAATAAACATGATCATTATATTTTAAATCATACTTATTGTATATAATTGTGTTATATTATAGGTCAATTCTTCTCAACTGGTTCCTAGTAACCTTTCTATAATCTCACATGTTTTTTATGGCACTTGGAACATTGGAAGCCCATTTCACATGAATGACATGAGCAACAATTTAAACTAGGTATACTTTAACTTGTTATATTATGTTGATAGAAGATATGTCAAATTATATTAAATATAATTTATATCAATGTATTTTTCAGGAAACACATTCATCAGCCTAGATACCACCAACTATGTTTACACCAAATCAGAGATTGCCTTCAATCCTTTATCCCATGTTTAAATGAAGAGAAAAGTGAGGGAAAGATAAAGGGAGAGAATACTAGAAATGAAAATCTTTTACTCTCATTATTTTTTATGTATATGTTTTTTTTACCATTGATCAAGTATATGTTTTTATTTATGTCATATTGCAAATCGATTTATGTCATTGTGAAAATCGATTTATGTCCTTGCGACAACAATGATAAATCGATTTGCGATATAGACAAATCGATTTATGTCATTATGCAAATCGATTTATGTCATTGTAACAACAATGATAAATTTGTTTATGTTATATTGTAAATCTATTTGTGTCATTGTGAAAATTGATTTATGCCATTGTGACAACAATGATAAATCGATTTACGATATAGGTAAATCCATTTATATCATTGCGACAACAATGATAAATCCATTTATGTTGTATTATAAATGGATTTATGTCATTGTGAAAATCGATTTATGTCATTGTGACAACAATGACAAATCGATTTGCGGCCAGTAGCAGTGGCCGGTCTTAGTGGGGTGGCCCCTAGCGGCTTTTCCGGCAACTTTTTCGGCAGACCCTAAAATGTGTTGAATTTCATATAGGATGGATGGTGACATGTACTTGGGGGTTCTTTGCCCTCTCGTGAAGCGAGATACTCATCAAACCCGCATATGTCAAGGGGACTTACGCTACCTACCCTCAATTGGATGGAAAGTCAAATACGACGAACATAATCATTACGCCTAGTAGCGACCAGCTATGCACTCATGTTATTGTCCTACCACGATACTTTGTCCAGAGATTTCAAACACACACACGCCGCTCCACAATGTTACACTCTGCTCTATGGCACCCAAAATCCAACTCTTGGAAATCCGTACCCGGACCCGTAAAACATTTACATTGGAGTTAGAAAGTATGAATACAACGATATGGACTTAAATGTAATGAGTAGATTTCCTTTTGGTACGAGAGTGAATTTTTGTTTTGTGCTCCCAGGCAAGCCCCTATACCCATGGCAGCAAAAATCCAACTCTTGCAGATCTTTTCCCGGACCCCCATGACATTCCCACCTAGTTGCGGGTAGAATCCTTTGCAAACGACTTAAATACGCGACCTAGGCTAAATCTTAGTGGATCGTGGCAGCAAGGCCACGCATCTTGGCCGCAACCAAGAGCTGGCTTGATTCTTGTCTGATTTCCAATAAGTGGAGGAAAAGAAACTAATAAGGATTCCCCTAGTAACGACGAGCAAACCGGGAACAGCCCAAGTTTGCCAAGTCATGCCGCCTCCCCTCTAACACTTGCCCTCTTCCGGGCTAAGGCTATAGTCATGCTGGAACCTTGGGGAGGAGTTGGGGGAGGGGGACCAAATTGGAGCAACTCTTATGAGTCATGTTTTCATGCCAACTATATACTTTTACTGCATATGAATTAACGCCAGAAAAGCACGTTCACGTAAGTTAAGATAAAACTCCTTATATACTTACATCATATACTGTAAATCATGATAGAAAAGCTACTTCACGTTAGAAAAGCAACTTCTACCGCTAACCCAAATAGGCACAAAATCCTCTCAGATGTGAACTATTAACTATTTTATGCCATTTGTCTCAACCATATAATGCTTCTAATGTGTGGCATGACTGTAGGGGAATTTGAATAATAGTAAATCGATTTACTTGTGAAGTATTAACTATTTTATGCCATTTGTCTCAACCATATAATGCTTAACATTGCCGTCAATCACCATATCTCGGTTCAGGAATTTTAACCCGATTCCCTTTCGAAGTATGCATGTTGCACGTTATTAGACGAGCTTCCCCCATATCTTATGATTGACTAACCTATGCGCAAGTGTCATTCACATGGAACATTTCCCCTCTTCGGCCTTCAAAGTTCTCATTTAAATATTTGCTACCACCACCAAGATCTGCACCAACGGCTGCTCCGCCCGGGCTCGTGCCGCGGCAACCTGCTCTCATCGCGGGAGCAACTCGAGCAGTCCACTGATAGCCTACGGGTTCAGGGCTTAGACCCCTGTACCGTCATTGTAGAATTATTCCAATGATTTTTAGAAGTTATGAAGCACTCCGTTTTCTAAAAAATTTGGTTATTTGAAAGGCAAATCAATTTATGTCATTGCGACAACAATGATAAATTTATTTATCATATTGTAAATCGATTTTTGTCATTGTGAAAATTGATTTATGTCATTATAACAATAATGATAAATCGATTTATGTCCTTATGCAAATCGATTTATGTCATTGCGACAATAATGATAAATCGATTTATATCATTGTGAAAATTGATTTATGTCATTGTCTATGATTTGTCACAATAATATAAATCGATTTGCATAATGACATAAATTGATCTAACCCTTCGCCCTTTTCTTTTTTGCCGAAGCATCTTTCTTTGCCGTTTTCCTTTTCGGGCTGAAGCGTGAGTGCGTTTAGTGAAGTGAAAAATACAAGGGCGAAAGAGAGGTATACTAAATAATGAGAGAGATTACTATCTATTTTTGAACAACCATTTTGATGTATATATTCCTTTTTTTACTGGTGATGTATTTGTGTTTTGCTCTCGTAGGGTGACATTTTTGTCTTTTATGTTTTGGTAATAATAGCTCCTTAAAAGTTAAAATAAAAAGAAGATGGAAAGAGATGTGGACTGAGCAATGGTGCATTACGTCAGGTTTTGATAGCACATTGAACAAGAAAATGAAAAAAAAAGAGCGGCAGAGGAAAAAAGCATTTGGAAAGTTGTTTATTATTATTATAATTATTTTTTTCTCACAAAAAAACTAAAAAGGATTGGATACACATAGGCGGCGCCAAATCAAAGTGATAGGATAGGACTTGTTGAGTTCTGACTGGCCAGTCCATATATTACATGGTGCACCCATTGTACGCAAGAATTTCTCTGCTCCTGCTGCTTCCTTCGTAAGTACTTGTAAAAGCTAATGAATTTGATGGTGTGATTTTTTCATTTAAATCTTGCCACCGCTGCTCCCCCTTTAAGTTCTTTTTCCCAATTTCTTCTTCTTTTTACTATCTCATCTTCTCTCTATTGTTTTGCTTTCGAATCTATTCTCAAGATGGAATGCATTTTGTTTAATCTCATCGGGTTATGCTAGTCATAAATCAAGTTGAATTCAATTTGCATTTTTCCGATGGAGAAATTATTTTGCATTTTGCTTTAAATGCTTGTTTTTTCGGAGAAAATCTCTGATAAATACCTTGTGGACTTTAAAAACTCTAAAAGGTTATATAAACAAGGGAAAGCACAGATAGGGGAGAAGGTAGGAATCAGGGTTTTAATGTTTCGGTGAAAAGAATAAACTGCCCAATCTCATTTCTTTTTGTGCCCTTCCCTTCAGGTCTTCTCTCTCCTCCTTCATCAAAGATATCGACAGCCTCTCTCTTCACTGAGCTTATCATCAACCTCTCCGTCCTCGCCGGTGAACTCTCAACCCCCATCGCCGGCACCCTCCTTTCCCTCTTCTGACAAGTGATTTCTACAGACTCTCCACCCTTCCTTCTCTTCTCCCCAATTCTTCTGGTGATTTTCTTTATTTTAAATTTTCATTTGGTTTAATTGCTGTATATCATGTGAGACTTCTGCAGAATTTTAATTGCTTGCTTGAACTTGAAAAGCACGTGGTTCTGTTTCTTTGCGATTTTTCCTCGGCTGGAGTGATCTTAATATTTAATAGCTTGTTTAGCTCTGTGTTGATTGCTAGGCTCGTTTTACTGGCAGTAAAAACACTAGAAAAATCTCTATTGTGAGCAAGACCTTCGCTTAATTCTTCAAATTTGGTATTCTAATTGCCCATCAACGATTAAAAAAATTCCAATCTTGCTAATATATTCTTCAACTGTCAAAGAGGGAAGTGAAAAGCAAATTTGATCAAAAGAATTTGATCTTTAAATCAGGAAAAAAACAATGACAATCTTTTCCTATTTCCTTGAACCAAACTACTCACAGAGAAAGCTACAACTACCTCACTCATTAAACCTCTTCAACAGACCATGTATGCTTCTTCTTCTTCTTCTTCCTCCTCAACCTCACCACTTCTCCAAGATCTTCTTGGGGATTTCCATTCCAGAAGATTACCCGCAATGCTTGAACTCCATCATAAGGTGGGACCAGGCTTCTCTCCTTTGCCAAAGCCATCCGCTGCTGGTCCGCTGCCATAAAAACGACGCTGTTTCACCTTAAGATGGGGAGAGAGTGCGTAGGTCGGTGAAAATGAAAACTGAAAAGGTGGAATGAGTTGTGAGACTCGTGAGTAAATGGCTAGTACTTCGCGGGGTCACCTAACAAATGTTTTTTAAAAGAAAAAAAAAACTAACCCTCCCTAGTTTTAACGCAACTTTTTTTTAATAAAAATTAAGGATCAGTTGATGAAGTTACACTATGGATTTTTTATAAATATGAACGGAGCATGAATTGAGCTGAAGCTTCCAGGTTTGGACAGAAAGCATGATGGAGAGAGAAAATATGAACGGAGCAAAGACAAAAATAGAGCGAGACAAAGGGCAATTATATCCTTTGCCTCAAAGTTTGATATCCCATATTCCTACTTTCTCCCCTATATGTCTTTTCCTATATTGACATCATTTTTTTGGGTTTTTAGAAGGGTTAAGGGGGAAAATGTCCCGGAAGTTTTAGGTTAGGGTCGTTGGGTGTCTGAGAGTTTTTGAGGGGGTAAAGAAAACTTTAAAAATGGGCTAAATTTGCCCTTCCGTTAATATACCTAAACGATCAACGTATGTTGACCAAATTCTGTAGAGGTGGCATGTCTATATGGCACCCACTTTAACCTTTTTCTACGTCATATTTTTAAGGGGTTTCTACTGAGAGGTATTGGGTGTTTGAAAGTTTTCGATAGGAGTAATTTTGTCTTAGAAGTTTTAAAAATGAGACAATTTTTTCCTTATATTAACATATCCAAATGGTCAACAAATTTCGCAGAGATGCCATGCCTATGTGGCATCCACCTCACCATGTCATAATTTTCATAAGAAAAAAAAAACTCAAGGTCATTGATTGTGCAAATTTTCAATCTCTCCTTCTGATTCACCCAAAAATTTGCATCCAAAAAATTTCCTCCCTTAGATTTTTTGCAGGAAAATATTAAAAAAAAAAAACTTAGATTGCTCTCTTGGATTGTGCAATCTCTCAAACTCAATCCCCCCTTCCGACATAAACCCAAAAAATCATATCTTAAACATTGCCTCCCCCTTAGATTTTTTAGTAGGAAAATATTTAAGAAAAAAATTAGATCACCCCTAAGTACAATCTCTCACATTCATTTGTTTTTTTCCTCTCTTGTTGGGTGAGTGATTGAGTAAGAATTTAGTAAAGTTAGCCTTCTTCAGACTTTTCCTTAGTGTTCTCCAGAGGCGATGCAAAATCGAACTTTACAATTCGGTGAAAGTTGGCTACAATTAATCAAGTGTTTGAGGGTTGATCTGGGTTTCATTTTGTTGACTCTTCTTTCTCTCTAAACTCAAAAATCAGATCATTAAAGAAGTGTTGCTGGAGAAGGCCCAGTTCACCAGCCAAACTAAGCCCATCACTCTTTGCCTCCAGAAGCTCAAAATTGTCGCTGGTAGATACAACCCCTAGGTCTCTATGAGATTTAAGTAAGGGAGATTAATATGACTTCTAAGTTTTTTGGATGCACATTGTTGGGTGAATCAAAGAGAGAGACTGAAGAGTTGCACAATCAGCGACTTTGACTTTTTTTATTTGTTCTTATGAAAATTATGACATGGAAAAAATGTGAGGTGGATGCCACGTATGCTTGGCACCTATATAGAATTTGGTTAACAAATATTGACTATTTGGGTATGCTGACGGAAGGGAAAAATTGCCCCATTTTTAAAACTTTCAGACACCCATTGCCTCTTAGTGGAAACTTTAGGGACATTTTTGCCCCTTAAAAATATGACATGGAAAAAGACTGAGGTGGGTGCCATGTAGGCATGCCACCTCTACAAAATTTGGTCAACAAACGTTGATCATTTGGGTATATTAAAGGAGGGGCAAATTTGCCCTATTTTTAAAACTTCTGGGGCAAAAATGCCCTTGAAAACTTTTAGACACCCAACACCCCTAGGCGAAAACTTTTAGGTCATTGTTGCCCCTTAAGCCTTTTTAGAATTGAGGTGGTATTTTTGAGGGATTTTTCTTTTCTTTTTTGTGGAAAAGGCTTCTTGAATTTTTTCCCTTTTTTTTTTATGAAATTGGCTTCTTGTTTATTTCTTAAAACGAATATATCATTTATTTACTTTTTTGAAATATTTAAATCAGATCGTAATGAATTAAATTTAGTTTTTATATTTTATAATTTAGATGCTTTATTTTAAAGAAATAAAACAGAAAATTGAAAAAAAAAATCCCAATTCGTATTTTCTTAAAAAATACGAACAATTCAAATTTCATGTTAAAGCTGAGACGGATACAGTGATTGATAAGATGGAAAAAGATCATGAATTGGTGTGTGTTTGGATATCATTAGAAAAACACATTTTTGGATGAAAACCATGCTGTAGTAGAAAACTATCCAAACACGTGAAAAAAGTTCATAATCGATTTTTTTTTTTCCTAAAACCATCCTTTTTGACCTCAAAATCTTAGTTTTTGTTATGAATATTAAATATGTGGATGTCCATTGACTCATATTACTCTTCCAGTCAACTTGACATAAAGATGACTTGACACAAAGATGACTTGACACAAAGCAAAAGCAAAAGAAGACAAGGATATAAAGACAGCAAAAGAAGACAAGGATATAAAGACGATATAAAGTAACTATGGTCATTTACATATAACCATGGTAATACAACCAGGGTTAGATTTCTGCCTCTATATAAAGGGCTGTAATCGATTGTTTCAATTGAACTGAATGAGAACTTCTCTCTAACTTCTCTCTAGAAATTCTATAATCTTTTCTTTGAATTCTATCAATCTTCTCTCTTACCACATATACTTTCATAACACGTTATCAGCACGAAGCTCTAATAGAAGGTATGATCTTCTTATGGTTTCTTTAATGATTATATATATCCTGTTTTATTTATAGATCTGGGATAATCTGAGCCACTATATGGAATTAGAGAGATACTTTTACCGATTGTTATATAACATTGGGTTCCATGGTTAAGATTGGAGATCGTTATTGTTTTATATACAAGTTCTTTTATATTATTATTATTATTATTATTATTATTATTATTATTGTTATTATGGCCAGAAGCCATATACACATCTGATTCTTGAAATTATGACCAGAAGTCATAATATTTTAATTTCTTATAATATGGCCAGAAGCCATATCCATTCTTATTATATAGCCAGAAGCTATATACATTTTTCATCTTATTATATAGCCAGAAGCTATATACATTTTTCATTTTATTATATGGCCAGAAGCTATATATATTTTTATCTTTTATTTTATTGTATGGCCAGAAGTCATGTACAATTTTTATCCTGAAGATAATAGTTAATTTCTCATCTTGAGATTAAATGGCCCGAAGCCATACATGGCCTGAAGTCATGAGATTAAATGGCCCGAAGCCATACACGTTTTAATTTTCTTATTTTGCCTTATGATTTATTTATTGTCTTTATGAATTTACAGTTATTATATTTACAGTTCATATTTTAATTATTTTCATTTATTTCTTTAATTAGTTTGAACAATGGCAAACATGGCAAAACTTGAAATTGTGGCTCTTGATATTACTGGGAAAAATTATTTATCTTGGAAGTTGGATGCGGAAATTCACCTAAATGCCAAAAGTCTGGAAGACACGATTAAAGAAGGGAATAAGGCATCCAACAAAGATAAAGCCAGATCCATGATTTTTCTTCGCCACCATTTACATGAGGATCTAAAAACTGAATATTTGACAGTGATGGACCCACTTGTCCTGTGGAACAATTTGAAAGAAAGATATGATCACCAGAAGTTGGTCATTCTTCCAAAAGCTCATTTTGATTGGATGCATTTACGCTTGCAAGATTTTAAATCTATAAGCGAATATAACTCAGCTATGTTCAGAATTACTTCTAAATTGAAATTATGTGGAGAAAATGTTACTGATGATGATATGTTAGAAAAGACATTCTCCACATTTCATGCATCCAATTTGCTCCTGCAGCAGCAATATCGTGAAAAAGGTTTCAAGAAATATTCTGAGTTAATTTCTTGTCTCCTTGTGGCTGAACAAAATAATGAGCTTTTGTTGAAAAATCATGAATCCCGTCCAACAGGCTCAACTCCATTCCCTGAAGTGAATGTAGTAACTAATGAATTTTATCGTGGCCGTGGCCGTGGCCGTGGCCGTGGACGTGGACGTGGACGTGGACGTGGGCGTGGCTACAGCCGTGGGCGTGGTCGTGGTCGATATCATGGAGGTTCAAATTCCTACCAGAAGTGGGAAAAGACTGATAAGAACCAAAAAGAGGAAAGCAGTAGGCATAATAAATATGCTGATAATCCATGCTATCGATGTGGTGGAAAGGGCCATTGGTCTCGTACCTGTCGTACACCAAGGCACCTAGTTGATCTTTACCAAGAATCAATTAAAAATACTGGTAAAAGATCAAATGTTGAAGTTAATCATGTTGATCAGGGCGAGAATTCTGAGTATGGCGATATAGATAATAACTATTTGGATGTTGCAGATTTCTTAATATAATTTGAACTGTTATATTTTATTTAAAGTTATTTCTATCATATGTATTAATTTTATTTATGTTTTTATGAAGAATGAATTCTATTGGCATCAATCCTGAAGATTTATGTCTCGTTGATAGTGCAACAACCCACACCATACTCAGACATGATAAATATTTTTCTTCCTTGGTAATACGAGAAGCCAATGTTCAGACTATATCTGGTAGTATAAATTTAATTGAAGGCTCCGGAAGAGCTAATATTTTGTTACCTGAAGGAACAAAATTATGCATTGATAATGCATTTTATTCTACCAAGTCTAAAAGAAACTTACTGAGTTTCAAAGATATCCGCAGAAATGGATATCATTTAGAAACAACAACTAAAGATAATAAGGAATATCTTGTCATTACAAATATAGTTGCTGGTAGAAAATGCATATTAGAAAGTTTTCCTATTTTTTCTTCTGGTTTGTATTACACATGTATAAGCACAATTGAAACACATACTATTGTGAACCAGAAGTTCAATAATGCAGACCAGAAGTTTGCTAATATAAACCAGCAGTTTTATAATGTAAACCAGAAGTTTACTAATGAATTTAATGTTTGGCATGACCGGTTAGGCCATCCCGGTTCAATAATGATGCGACAAATAATTGGGAATTCATGTGGACATACCCTGAAGTGTAAACAAATACCACAATCCCATGATTTCTCATGTGCTGCATGTTCCAAGGGAAAGTTAATTATTCGCCCCTCACCAAGCAAAGTAGAAAGTGAGTCTCTCACATTTCTAGAACGGATACAGGGAGATATTTGTGGGCCAATACACCCACCATGCGGACCATTTAGGTACTATATGGTTTTAATTGATGCATCAACTAAATGGTCGCATGTTTGCTTATTATCTTCTCGCAACCTGGCGTTTGCGAGATTACTTGCTCAATTGATCAGATTAAGAGCACATTACCCTGATTATCCTATCAAGAAAATACGTCTTGATAATGCTGGTGAATTTACATCACAAGCTTTTAATGAATATTGTATGTCCCTTGGAATTGATGTTGAACATCCTGTAGCTTATGTTCACACGCAAAATGGACTTGCAGAATCATTGGTTAAAAGGTTGCAATTAATTGCAAGACCTTTACTTATGAAATCTAATCTACCAATTTCTGCTTGGGGCCATGCCATTTTGCATGCAGCAATGTTAATTCGCATTAGGCCAACAAGTTATTTAAAGGTTTCCCCCTTACAAATGGTTTTTGGTCAGAAACCTAATATTTCCCACATAAGAACTTTCGGGTGTGCGGTATATGTGCCTGTAGCACTACCACAACGCACTAAGATGGGCCCACAAAGAAAGATGGGAATATATGTTGGGTATGAATCTCCATCAATTATAAAATATTTAGAATCATCTACAGGAGATTTATTTACGGCACGATTTGCCGATTGTCATTTTGATGAATCATTTTTCCCAACATTAGGGGGAGAAAACAAGCAGCTGGGTAATGAAATTAGTTGGAATGAATTATCATTGGCTCATTTTGATCCTCGTACAAAACAATGTGAACTTGAAGTTCAAAAGATAATTCATTTACAGAATTTAGCTAATCAAATGCCAGAAGCATTTACTGACCCAAAGAAAGTGACAAAGTCACATATCCCAGCTGCTAATGCTCCTATTAAAATTGATGTCCCTGAAGGACAACCTGCTATGAATGAATATAAAGCACGCCTGAAGCGTGGCAGACCCATCGGTTCCAAAGATAAAAATCCTCGAAAAAGAAAAGGAGCAAAGAATATAGATGGTCAAGTCGAGGATAATGAAGAAACATTAGTAGCTCCAGAAGAGCCATCTCCTGAAGAGATATTATCTCCAGAAGAGAATGTTGTAGTCCCAGAAGAGACCCAGGTACCTGATATATGTGAAAATAATGAGATCTCAATAAATTATGTTATGAATGGAATCCGATGGGATAGAAATGAAGTCAACGTTGATGACATCTTTGCTTATCATATAGCATATGATGTAATGAATGATAATGAGGATCATGAGCCAAAATCCATTAGTGAGAGCCAACAAAGAAAAGACTGGCCCTTATGGAAAGATGCCATTAATGCAGAATTAAAATCATTGGCAAAGCGAAAAGTATTTGGACCTGTAGTCCTTATACCTGAAGATGTAAAACCAGTTGGATGCAAATGGGTTTTTGTACGAAAAAGAAATGAAAAGGGCAAAATAACTAGATATAAGGCACGTCTAGTAGCCCAAGGTTTTACGCAAAGACCTGGCATTGATTTTGAAGAAACGTATTCACCAGTAGTGGATGCGACTACTTTTCGTTATTTAATCAGTCTAGCAGTAGATGCAGGACTTGATTTACATCTCATGGATGTTGTGACTGCCTATTTATATGGATCACTTGATAGTGATATTTATATGAAAGTCCCTGAAGGACTTAAGATGCCAGAAGCATCTAATTCAAGTTCTCGAGAACAATACTCAGTTAAGTTAAATAAGTCCCTGTATGGCCTGAAGCAATCAGGGCGCATGTGGTATAATCGCCTTAATGAATATTTGTTGAAAGAAGGATACAAAAATGATCCGATATGCCCATGCATCTTTATGAAAAGATCTAATAATGAGTTTGCTATAATTGCTGTTTATGTTGATGATATCAACATCATTGGAACTCCTGAAGAGCTTCAAAAGGCAATTAATTGTTTGAAGAAAGAATTTGAAATGAAGGACTTGGGAAGAACAAAATTTTGTCTTGGATTACAGATCGAGTACTTCAAGAAAGGGATCTTTGTATATCAAGAAACTTATACAAAGAAGGTCCTAGAGCGATTTTACATGGATAAATCTCATCCATTATGTACCCCAATGATTGTAAGATCTTTGAAGGTGGATAAAGACCCATTCCGACCCCGAGAAATCAGTGAAGAAGGTGATGAAGAACTACTTGGTCCAGAAGTACCATATCTTAGTGCTATTGGAGCACTAATGTATCTTGCTAATCACACACGTCCTGATATATCATTTGCTGTTAATTTACTAGCAAGATACAGTTCTTCACCAACACGAAGGCATTGGAATGGAATAAAGCACATTTTTCGTTATCTCAGAGGTACAACAGACATGGGGTTATACTACTCAAATGTATCCAAACATGAACTGGTTGGGTATGCAGATGCCGGATTTTTGTCTGATCCACATAATGGTAAATCACAAACGGGCTATCTATTTACATGTGGAGGTGCAGCTATTTCATGGCGATCTATGAAACAGACTATATCAGCCACATCATCTAATCATGCAGAAATTCTAGCAATACATGAAGCAAGTCGAGAATGTATGTGGTTGAGGTCAGTAATACATCATATACGTTCAACTTGTCATTTATCTTCTGGCAAAATGATCCCAACAATCCTCTATGAGGATAATGCTGCATGTATCGCTCAACTTAAAGAAGGCTATATCAAGGGCGATAGAACGAAGCATATTTCACCAAAATTCTTCTTCACTCGCGACCTTCAAAAGGATGGTGAAATAGATATCCAGCAAATCAGTTCAAGTGAAAATCTAGCAGATTTATTCACCAAGTCACTCCCAGGTACAATCTTTGAAAAACTTGTTCATGATATTGGTCTTCGGAGATTCAAAGATTTCAATTGATATTATCAAGAGGGGGAGTCGATACACGCTGTACTCTTTTTCCCTTATCTAGGTTTTGTCCCACTGGGTTTTCCTAGAAAGGTTTTTAATGAGGCAGCACTCGATGGTGTATCAATGAATGATGTACTCTTTTCTTTGGCTAGGTTTTTATCCCACTGGGTTTTTCCTAGTTAAAGTTTTTAATGAGGCACATTCATAATGGACATCCAAGGGGGAGTGTTATGAATATTAAATATGTGGATGTCCATTGACTCATATTACTCTTCCAGTCAACTTGACATAAAGATGACTTGACACAAAGATGACTTGACACAAAGCAAAAGCAAAAGAAGACAAGGATATAAAGACAGCAAAAGAAGACAAGGATATAAAGACGATATAAAGTAACTATGGTCATTTACATATAACCATGGTAATACAACCAGGGTTAGATTTCTGCCTCTATATAAAGGGCTGTAATCGATTGTTTCAATTGAACTGAATGAGAACTTCTCTCTAACTTCTCTCTAGAAATTCTATAATCTTTTCTTTGAATTCTATCAATCTTCTCTCTTACCACATATACTTTCATAACAGTTTTGAAAAATCTCTTTTTTCCCCCCAACCACCCCTGTCTCTTTCCTTCTCTTTCTCTTTTTTTTTTTCCTGGAATTTTTGTGCTTTTCCTCGAAACCATAATTCTGTTTTGCAGAATTATGCTTACGCTGGAGAGAGAGAAGGAAAAATGGGAGAGAAAAATAAAAAAAATTCAAAATTAATTTTACACGCACGAAAATGATAAAGGAAAAAAACAAAAGTAAAATAAATAGATAGAAAAATGGGAAAATTCCAGAAAACTACAGTGGAAATTACAAAAGGACAAAAAGGTGTGGTGAATTTCTCATATCTCAAATCAGTGAGGTTGTAGGAATTTGAAATATGAAATCTTCATACAATTACCTAAATGCCCTCAAAAGTGAGAGGTAAAAGGGAAAAAGGCAGCAGATGACGAGAAGGAAACAGAGGATGTTTGTGGAGCCAAAAAGTGACGAAACAAGAAGAAATGTGATGGAAACCAGACGCAAGCTATAGGTAAGTAAATTTGAGAGAGAAATGATTTATGTGTTGTGCTTCTTGAATGTTAACAGAAAATTGATTATTGTTTGTGGTTGGGGTTTATGATATCGAAACTTTCGCGTTATGGGTAAGGGGAGTATTAGATGATCATAGAGAAAAGGTTGTGGCTTTAAGGTAATGGGACAATGTTGATGGTTGTGCGATGGATTTGATTGTGTTTGGTTGAGTGATTGATAAAGCTTGTGCCTTTTTTTGTTCATCGTGACTAATTATGGGATGGGTGTTGCGTCAAGTGAAAGGTGGGCCAGCGGTGGATAGTAAGGTTGGGGGAGGGCAGTGTTATTAGTGAATATGGATATGAGAAGAGCTATTATCTAAGTGTTAATAGTAGAGGCAGAGTGACGAGATGGGAGGAGTGTTGTTATTTGTGAATATGGAGATGTTAAAGTACATTATGTTGTTAATAGGAGATGCAGGGTGATGATTTGTGGGTGTTATTAACATAGAAGATGGAGATATTAAAAAAAATATAGTGTTGTTGTCAATTGTAGGTGGTGGGTGATGGTAGGGGAAGTTACTCGGTTTAATAATCAATTTGTGACAAGACAAGCTTACTAGAGTGAGATTATAAAGAGTGGTGTAAAGTTTCTTTTTTTTTTCCAAGTAAGCATGTAAAATGACATGTACTGAAGGATCATCATCTTTGAAGGAACTATTTTGTAATTTTCATTTTGGAGGGAAATTAGTGTGTAATGATGAAGGTAAAATTCAATATAATGGTGGTTATGTAAAGGTGAAGTGGCTAAAACAGGTGATAACACTGATGATTTGAGGTTGATGATATCATCATGGCTTGGTATTGATTGTAACATATGTGAGATGAAATATACAGTGAGCTTTGATGAGAAGACACTAATAGATTTAAATGATGATGGTGAAGTTGAAAACTTGTTTGACTATAATGAGAGGACTGACCATGTGTATATAGCACAAAAAAGGAATGTTAATGTGTCAAATATATCCGTTAAATGTAAATATTTTTAGGTTTCATAGTTGTTATTTATGAAGTTGTTGTTGGTTATTAACTAACTGCAATTGTTATTGACTGCAGGGTTGAAGATTTGTTGGGACTGTCACAACAAAGATCTACTCTGTATCTAAGCATTGTGGAAAATGAATATGAAGTTTCTTTTTGTAAAGTTACTGTCAACCTACTCAAGCATTTTTGGGAGATGGGTTGCTGTCATATGTGTACTCTAGTAGCTAGTTAACGTATTCAGTGTCTGATGTAATGCAATGTTTGTGATAAGGAAACATTATGTACTACTACAATGTTAACATTCCCTTGTCATGAAATATGTGAATGTGTAAAAGGGGCAGTGTGTAACTTTTTTTCTGCTTCAAATGATTGGTGAATGTAATTATATAGATTATGGTCTTACATCATCTTATAAATATAGCAAGGTGTTAAACCAATAGAGTCATGCTCTTAATATAGAGTGGCGTGCTGTTATTAGACCTGCAACATCTCATTTTCAAACTTTTTCTCGGACAAGTCTTCTATTGTCTGTATGAGTGGAAGATGTGAAAGGTGTTGCGTTTGGGTATTGACACTAAAACTTTTCAAATTCTTCTTGGGCAGATGTTAATCTACCAAATAATGACATTAGTAATGAATATAATTTTGTTAACTGTGGTTGAGGTGTTTTGGCAATTTCTTTCCTTGTAAGATGTTAATGGAGAAAGATGAGTTGTTAATGCAAAAGCTGATGTTGTTAATTATGGGTGATATGTTGTGTTTTCCCAACTTATTTTTCACATGATGTTAATAGAGGAAGTGGAGTCGTTAATGAAGAAGCTGATGTTGTTAATACTGGAAGAGATGTTGTGTTTCCCCATCTACATTACGACCTTCCCAACTTATTCATCACATGATGTTAATGGAGGAAGTGGAATCATTAATGAAGAAGCTGATGTTGTTAATCTCGGGCGACATGTTACGTTTTCTTATCTATATTAGGACCTTCCCAACTTATTCCTCACATGATGTTAATTGAGGAAAATGAATCGTTAATGAATAAACCGATGTTGTTAATGGCGGGTGACATGTCATGTTTTCCCATCTACATTAGGACATTCCTAACTTATTCCTCACATGATGTTAATGGAGGAAAATGAGTTGTTAATGAAGAAGCTGATGTTGTTAATGACGGATGACATGTTGTGTTTTCCCATCGACATTAGGACCTTCACAACTTATTCCTCACATGATGTTAATGGAGGAAAAGGAGTTGTTAATGAATAAGCTGATGTTGTTAATAGCGGATGACATGTGTTTTCCTATCGACATTAGGACCTTCCTAACTTATTCCTCACATGATGTTAATGGTGGAAGCGAATTCGTTAACAAAGAAGATGCTGTTGTTAATAGGGGAGTGATGTTGTGTTTTTCCATCTATATTACGACGTTCCCAACTTGTTCCTTCGAAGATGTTAATGAAGAAAATGGAGGCGTTAATAAAGAAGATGATGTTGTTAAAAGTGGGAGAGATGTTGTGTATTCCCATATGCATTACGATCTTCCCAACTTGTTCTTCATAAAATGTTAATGGACGAAGATGAATCGTTAATGAAGAAAGTCATGTTGTTAATCGAGCGTGACATGTGTTCTTCCATCAACATTAAAAAATTCCCAACTTGTTCCTCTTAAGATGTTCATGGCCGAAGCGGAGTCATTAACAAAGAAGATAAAGTTGTTAATAATGTGATAGATGTTGTTCTCGCCATGCTGCCCAACCTCGAATAGCCCACTATAGGTGAAGTTTCAACTCGTTGTGTCGCGCCACCGAACACCGTAAACTAAAACCGTAGAATGGCAAGCGTCGAACGTCAGACAAACTGTAGAAAGCAAAATGCACAACCGCACAATACCGCCTTAACCTCCATTAAAGACACCGCAATCGCCACCAACAAGCATCAACCCACCATCCTTTTTCGTCATCTCTCCGTCGCCCCTAGCTTTCCCGTCACTCTCTGTTTCTGTCGGCCTTTTCAAATTCTGACTCCCTCGTGTCTTTTTTTTCCTTGTTACCTCTCACTTTCAAGGGCATTTAGGTAATTGTATGAAGATTTCATATTCCAGATTCCTACAGCCTCACTGATTTGGGATATGAGAAATTCATCACACCTTTTCGTCCTTTTGTAATTTCCATTGTTGTTTTCTGGAATTTTCCCTAGAAAAAATTAAAAAGAATATAGAAATAAAAAAATTAATAAATGGAATAATTTTATACACAAAAATTTAATTTAATATTTGGTATTTATTATAAAATTTCATGTTAAATAATACATAAAATATCATTTTATCCTTTATATGTAATTTTCACAAAAGCCAATGTCTTTTTTAGTAATTTGACTATGAAAAAAGTGATTATAATCACAATATCGAAACACTATCATTTTATCAAAATCAATTTCTTTCTCAGAATCTATTCTCCAAAATCACTTTTATCACTTTTTTTTTTTCAAAAACTATTCTCCAAAAGCTAATCCAAATGTACTCTTGGCAATTTTATGATATGACTTTACCTATCCTACACTAGTACAAAAAAGACGTTTTAGACCGGTTGTAGTGGATTAAGTCTAAAAGAAATGCGCGGTGGCATTTTCATAATTATAAACAACTTGGGAGACCGGTTATTATAATAACCGGTCTAAAAAAGATTATTTAGACCGGTTCTATACTAACCGGTCTAAAAAAATTAAGGATTTTATTTTTTAGACCGGTTACTGATAGAACCGGTCTAAAAGATATGGTTTTAAGACTGGTTCGGATAACAACCGGTCTTAAAAGTCCTCTTTTAAGACCGGTTGTTAGGGAACCGGTCTTAAAAATAATTTTAATATGGTTTTAAGACCGGTTCGGATAACAATCGGTCTTAAAAGTCCTCTTTTAAGACCGGCTGTTAGGAGAACCGGTCTTAAAATCCTTTATTTTAGACCCGGTTATCTAATTAACCGGTCTAAAAAGTTTTCCCTAACATGATTTTCGGGCCGTGCCTCCTCCCGCTTCTCCCAATCTGAAATCCCTCCCAATCTTTTCTCTCCTCAGCCGTCGAATCCCCGTCCGTCGTCGCTGTCGGTCGTTGTCATATATTCTGAATCGAGTCCGTCGTCGCTCTTCAGTCACCTTCATACACTGCTTCAGCTGCTCGTGGTTGTCATCGTTGGTGCTATCGTCCGTCATTCGTTGGTCGCTGTCATTCATGTCTTCATCCTCTTTTTTGAGGTATGCTTCATCGTCCTCTATAATTACTATATAGAAGCTGTTACCTTTAGATTTGGTCATCGGCCTAGGCTAGCAAGGGGCTCAACTAAGCATTAGCTTAATATAAATTTTCTGGTGTGTTTGGTGTTTGGTATCCTTTGGCCCCCTGTCTGATAGTTTATTGTGTCCATATGTTCATTCCTTGATCGTTGTTACGCGAGCTATAGTGCTATTTCATGAACTGTATTGCTGCTCTCTGATCCACTTCTAGTTTATGTTGCCAGTAGCTCTTTTCAGTATCCTATGAGATAGCCATGTCTATTATAAAGATATATTTGTAGGGCTTTTGTGCTTGCCTTTTACCAATGTTAAAAGTTCTTAGGATGATTTTCTCCTATCTTGACATCATCTTCCAAACTCAATATGATGGCTCTACAGTTCCTGTGTTTCATCTTTTCTTTGAGTTTGCTGTTTTAGTTTTTATTGTTGTTATGTATTGGTGTGGTGTGGTGTACCTCAATTAGTTTGGGTCTCGTGTTATGTTTTGGATCATGTTTATTTTCGTTTCCTGTTTACTTTTCTGTTTGGGTCAAGTTTTTATTGTAGCATAACTAGTTAGTAACTTTGTCATGAAGATTAGAAGCTAGGATACCCGAAGATTTGAAAACCATCACACTTAATATTAATGTTAAAAATTCGAAGACCATCAAACTTAATGCTGAAGATTTGAATATCATCAAACTTAAGGTTGATTTATTGTCATTATCACCATGATAATTTATTTTAATTTTGATTTTGAATCTTTAATCATTGTAATTGCATTCCAGAACCTTCTGCTATTAAATTCTAGGGTTAGAGTTGAGGCTATAAATATCTCTGAACACATCTCATTTTTAATACCTTTAAATGATTGAATAAAAATTTTTCTTGCTTTCTCTCTCTGAGTTTCTCTCTTCTCTCTAAATCTCTCTCTCTCTCTCTTCTCCCTTTTCCCGTTCCCCGTTCTGCATCAATTTCCATTTGGTTTGCCATTTTCAACTTCCAAACATTGAATATTGAGTCAACGAAATTGAGATGCTGAGCATTGAAAATTTAATTTTTATATTGAAGCATTCTTTTAGGAAAAGCTCACTATTAACAAGTGCTTAGTTTCTATAATTATATCCATAAACATTAGCGGTTAAGTCATAAGGCACGATTCTTCAATATGATTAATTACATTAATCTAATTATTTGTTTTAATGATATCATGTTTTTTCTCAGAGCCGTAGGCAACCACAGGGGTCCAACTTATGTGGTTTTTATGTTTTGAGACACATTTACAATATTATCACTCTAGGCACGACTGATTTTACTCAAGAGGTAAATTTATATTTCAGAACTTTTGTATTACTTTATTGTTTTTAAGTTACTAAGTCAATGTTTCGTCTGATTTTGGTGTTACAGATGTTTGATCTTGCTGATCCCTTTCCTGAAGAAGATATTGATTTCATTCGCACATGTTGTGCTGAATTCATCTATGAGCTATTATAAAAATAGTGAGTTTTTGAATCCAACGTTATATTGTACATTATTGTTCTCATATGTATTGCTAACAAAGTTTATGTATTTGTGTAGGACAATTTCTGTGATATGGGTGATACAGGAGGCATGGTATTTGAGGGACTGACCTTTGTAATTTTTCTTCCCGATTCTGTAAAGTTGAGGAATTTCTGCTGTTACTTGTATCAATACTTGAATTTTATTGCTGCCGTTGTCATTTCAAAGTTTTGCATCCATTTCTGATCAAATTCTTCTGTTTGGACATTCCTTCATGTTTTTAGTTTTAGACAACTTCATGTTGCACATTGAAATTGCAAGAAATGGAGTGAATTTGGAGTTCCTAGAATCTGATTTTAACTTGTTGCTTAAATTGTGAAATTTGATCTTGAACCTTGTTCTACACTAATTACCATTTGTTGGAAGTTTATTTAAAGTCACCTGGCTTACACCTTTATTTGTGCTTGTTGTTGATCTTGCTGCTGTCATTGCTTTTGTGAAATCTGTTATGTTGCTTCTGTGCAATCTGTTACTTACTTCATACTTAAGGAGTTGCATACAGTGCTCCGTGGATGATTGAAGCCTGTCGTGATTCCATTTGATGTGTGAATCGTGATTTTTTTTTATTTTTCTGTTTTTTGAGTAACTCTATTCTAGGGAAATGATCATTATATAAACTCCTTATCGATGAATCAATTTGCAGGTAAATAAAATAAATTGCTTTTAACAAATGAGCATGTTGGTTGTAGATGACAACAAAGCAAAGAAAACAGAGCATGAGTTATTTGCTCCTTCAAAAGGAGTTTTGGATGAGAGTTGTGTTAGATATTATTAAACTTATTCTGATTCAATATTGGTGGGGCTTTTGCATTATTAGTCTGCATAAATTTATGATATGTGAATTAAGAGTTCTTTTCTTTGAACTATGTCTCAAGATTGAAGGAATGAGTTGGCATTTAATATTGAACTATATGAATTTTGCACTAAAGACCGTGCTTGGGTAAGTTTGAGGTGATATGAACCCAAGTACCCAACAATATCTCTCTCTAACATCACTGAGATGGGTACATATATAGATAGACAAATACATGCACTCCATTTCATCCGTTGCATTTTGCATTGTTCTCTATTGCTTCAAGATTCATTACTGCTGTCATTTGGTCCTCCTTACTGTCTAATTGCACTGTTGCTGTTATTTAGTGCTAAACTAAGGTTGGTCATTACCTTTGGCTAAATTCTTGACAAATTTGCTTGCACTCTTCTTGTAACTTATGGACTGAAACTACAAGTGCATTTGGGTTGAAATTGAGCCAATGGAGTTTACATTAAATGTTGCCATATTTTCCATACTGTAATTAAAGTGCTGCAAATGAATCATCAATGTATGACTGTACTGGCTTGTATGAACATTTGTTGCTGCTATAGACTACTGCTTTTGAATTTTGAAATTGAAATCAGTGATTGTTTTGTACTGCTGTTAAAATTAGAGCATTCACTGCGTGTATATATAAAAGGGACGTTTTTAAAAAAAAATTGAAGCTTTAAGACCGGTTGTAGTTACAACCGGTCTTTAAAGTACTTTAAGACCGGTTGTGCCCACAACCAGTCTTAAAAATCCACATTTAAGATCGGTTGTGCCCACAACCGAATTAAAAGTATGACTTTTAAGACCGGTTATAACAACCGGTCTAAAAACTAACCGACTTTTTAGACCGGCTGTATCAAGACCTAATGCAGAACCAGTCTAAAAAGTCATTTTTAACCGGTCTAAAAAGTCATTTTTAACCGGTCTAAAAAGTCATTTTTCTACTAGTGTTAGCAGTAGCGTTGCTAGTGTTTCAAAATGCTATATATGAAAAGGGAAAATCCCAAAAAAAAATCGGTTAAAATGAAGAAAAGACAAATTAGAGAGTCTAATATTACAAACCCCAAGTCAGACTTGCGGGCGGAATCTGGGATTTGCAAACATTTCCAAATGACCAATCTGCCCCTAACAGCATTTGGGAAGCTCAACTTGTCAATATGTATACTAAAATTGTTAATTGTTATTCTTAAGTTGTTATTCTTTATACATATAAGTTGATTACGCATCGTAATTAAAAACTTCATTATACATATTGACAGTTTAAGATCCTTAAATACCAACAACCTTGTAGGTAATATTTTAAAGATACACATGTCAGGTTTCATTGACTACTTATGTATGGGAAATAATAATTTAAGAATTGCAACTAACAACTTTAGTATATATATTGACAACTTGAGCTTCCCAAATGCTGTCGAGGGCAAATTGTTCATCTGAAAATATTTGCAAATCCTAGATTCTTCCCACAAGTTTAACTTGAAATTTATGATATTGAACTCATTGATTTATCTTTTCCCTATTTTAAATGATTCTTTTTTGGAATTTTCCCTGTGAAAAATTAGTATAGAGGTCAAATATTACAAACTAAAATAAGAAGATAGATATGAATTTAGAAATTGTAAAAATCCAGAAGATAAAGAAGAAATTACATAAATTATAGAAAAAGTAAAGTCATTTAAAAAAGACAAAATATCTTGTTAAAGGATATTGGTTGATTATCTGAAAACTCTAGTAGGAGGTAGAAAAAGCCTTTTTAAGTAGGAAACTTTCAAAGTGTCCTTCCTTAAATACGAGAAGAAAGCAGAAAAAACATCATTGTATCAAATATTACTAGTCATATCATCACAGGGGCATTGCAGCCTCACGATACTAAACTTTTTTTAAGTGTAGGGTTGTGAATTTAACCTTTTATATAAATGTGTTGGGTCTGTAATGACAAAAAATAAATATCACAAGAAATTAATGATGTCGATTTTGTAAGTGGGGCATAATTATTAATTTATCATAGAGCAAACCATATAATTCTGGAAAAAAAGGAAAGAAAGTAACGGATAAAGTATTAGTGAGGGTGGCAGTGTGCGAATACTTTTGTGCATGCATTCTATGGACCTGGACGTAGACTTAGGAATCCGGGCCAACCCCTGACCTGTGGGCTGTATGACCCGCAATTTCACAGATTGACAAAATACTAACCCTAACTGATAGGTGGGGGTTGCGGGGCAGCCCACCAGGCGCACATTATTTTTTTAATTCTTTCGTTAATAAAAGAACCAGATCTGTTATATATAAAAAAATGGGGGACCTAGCCCATTACACTCCCTTAGTCCCACCCTTTTCACTGGTATAAAGGGGTCAAGCCCAATAAAAAGAATACGTACATATGCTTAAAGAAATTAAAATCATCAACAATAGGGGGGCTTGTTATCTGTTAGGGGGAAAATAGCTAATAGATGGATGTGTATGTGTGAGCTTGTGTGTAGAAAGAATAAAATCTCAAGCGATTAGTGCTCGTTTGGATGAGTGATTGGAATGCTTAAAAGCAGCTTTTCAATCGTAATTTACGGTATACGAGGTAAGTATGTAAGAGGAGTTGTGTCTCGATCTACGTGAAAAGCAACTTATAAGCAAACTGATCGTTAAAACAAACATGGCCTTAAAGGTGGAGTAAATTAAGATTAGAACAAGATTAAGAAAAACTTGCAACTCAAATCCCACTCATATATTCATGGATTTTATTATCTACTAATTTGTTGTTTAACACGAGTGTGATTGATCATGCCTTAGTGTTGTGATGCAAAATATTATATAAGGAAATAAGTTCTCTTACTCTCTTGTTTCCATCTCTTCTTTATACATTTTATTTTTCTAATTGTTCTATGTTATAATATAGAATAGATTGTTGATTATCAATAAAATACTCATCCCCACGAAGAATACGGCATTGGAGATTCACTCAGAAAGGGCAGGGATGGAGACTTACTGCACATGGCGTGTTTTTATTAGTTACACTCAAATAATTTTGATTTTTATTTTACTATTTGCGTAAACTTATTTTCTTCCTCCAAAAGTTAGATCCTTGCTCTTACTGAATAAGTTGGTATGTTGAGGGAAGATGAAGCAAAATCTCTGCTAGCTTAAAAAGTCATGCCCACTTATTTATTAATCTCCCATACCTGGATTTACTATTTTAGTTACAACTTACAAGAATGGGTACCCATGTTGCTAACAGGTTACGTAATCTGGTATTATTTTTCTTTTTATGCAAAAACTTTAGATAGAATAAATTAATCATATTATTTACAAAAATAATTTGCAAGTCGCTAAAGTTTTATCTTATTTTTTATCGCATTCCTGTAGTTTTTTTTTTACCGGTTACACAAAACTACAGAGGTTTGATGAAAAATAAGTAAAACTATAAAGACTTGATAAAAAGAAAAAAATTACATGAACATGATTATAAATCAAATGAGATTATAAGAACTTGCATATTAATTTTTTATTATTTTCTAGGTTAACTAATTAGTCATATATTTTTATTTTATTTTTGGCTAAAACATCAACATTTCTTTTTATTAATTAAAAAGAAAATAAAAATAGCAATAATTTCTCCATGTTGCTTTTACTTCTATCTTTTAAAAGAAATAAAGAGAGAGAGAGAGAGAGAGAAGGCGGCTAAAAAATGAATAACGCTTCTGAATGGATACAACCTGGGTCAGATTGTATCCTTTCAGAAGCATTATTTTTTCAGTGTCCTAATATGAAATAAGTTTTTATGATTATGAGTGAACATTATTTAGTTAAAAAGTGAATGACTATTTAAACAAATAATATATAAGTGTCGTGAAGTGCACTATACTCCCTCTAATACTTAATACAATATTTATTTACCTAATTTAATTAGATTTAAAAAGTTAGCTAAGGTAGATAATAAGACGTTTTCTTTTTCTAATATACTCTAATTATCTTCCTTAATTTCTTCAATATCTCTTTTACTTGATTATGGTTGAAAGAGCATTAATAGAATAAATTGAAAAAAAATTGACAAATAAAAGAAATAAGTCTTACATTTATGACTAAGCTTAACTCCATAATTATGTCTTACATTAAAAACCGGAAGAAGTATAAAACATAAGAAACTATTATGTAAAGTTCTTGTATTCACTATATCAAGTTGTCCAATAATACATGCTCATCTGTCCTATTTATTTCATGTAAATTTATAGTTAAATGATAATATTTCAAAAATAGGACTCATAATATTGTTTGATTAGAAAAGTGGACATAATATATGTAAGAAACTTGATCTAAGTATTGTCTATTCAAAATTTATTAGTAAAGTGAATAGTTAGAATTTTTCAATTTATGATTTAATTTTAGTGCACAAAATATTTCTTAAAGATAAAAAAATTAATTTTTTATCAGGAAAAAATTATTTATGAATCAATAATTTAATACTCTAAAGCTAGCTCACGTACAGGTAACTCATGAGTTAATGCATTTATGCGGTTGATTTTCTTTAGGATAATGTAATAGTTAAAATATTAGTTTCTCTGCAAGGAGGGCAAACGATCGTTCAGAGACGCCCATGCAGTCTCGAGGATTCATGTCCCACTTTCTCTCACAACGCGTGCGTGCAATGCCATTATCACTTCTATTTATTTCACTTCAAATATATATATGATCTCATGGGCAGGGATGGGTGCTGCCCCTCAAAAATTTTCCTTTCCCAAATAATTTTTGTGTTTCTTTTGATTATTATATTTTATATAAAATGAGTGACATTTTAATATCTTATGAATAATAAGGGGGATTGTTTTCAATTTTTTATATTTTTTTAAAGATTTAACACCCTTAATGAAAAACTACACGATTTTAAAGTATTAAATATTTGAAAAATCATAAAAAATTGAAAACAACTCCATTTTTTATCCATAAGATATCATAATGTCACTTATTTTGTATAGAATCTAATAATCAAAATAAACACAAAAAAAATATTTAGAAATGAGGGAATTTTTTAGGGGTAGCAGGGCGCAGGCAGCACCCACCCTGCCCTAATCTTATAGGGGAGAAAGAAAAAGCTTATATATTGGCTACCTCGTCATACAAACCCAGCATAATTTTCCCAAGTTCCAACTCTCTCTCTCTCTCTCTCAATCTAACACTGAAACAATGAATGATCTATGTTTGGCAGCAACAGAAAGCTCAGAAACTACCACAAAGACGACGCCTCTGAGAGAAGAACTCTCTAAAAGGGAGAACCCAGATAACCAAAAAATGAGCCTCCCCATCTCGGGACTCAGAAGAACACTTGGTTCAAAGTATTAAAAGCTATGCCCAGTCTCTATCGCATAACAAAATGAGCTGTCTGGGTAATTACCTATTTTATCATCATCTTTCCTACAATACATCGCTTGTCAGTTATTTATATTGTACTACTACACAACACCTCGAACTGCATTTAATTTAAATAAGTCCTAATAATTGTGTTGACCGAGCAGGCTACCCCGCAAATCTTGAGTTTGACTATGAAGCATTGGCACCGGTGCTGCATTTTCACATAAACAATGCTGGCGATCCTTTTATGGGAAGCTCCTACACTCTCAATTCATCTACTTATGAAGTTTGTGTTCTTGACTGGTTCGCTAGCTTGTGGGAGATTCCCAAGAACCAGTACTGGGGATACGTTACCACCGGCGGAACTGAAGGCAATCTTCATGGAATTTTAGTTGGGTAAGTTAGCCCTCATCTGATTTATTATATATATGAGGTTGTAATATTATATATATATATATAAGAGGGAACAATTGCCAGATGGGATTCTGTATGCCTCAGAAGAATCACATTATTCAGTGTTCAAGATGGCAAGAATATGCAGAATTCAATCTGTAAAGGTTGCCACTCTGAAATCTGGCGAGATTGATTGTTGTGATCTCAAGGCTTCACTTCTTTCTCACAAGGACAAACCTGCCATCATCAAGCTCAATATAGCTCTCTCTCTCTCTCACGTTTTATTTATAACTAATTTGGTCAATCTCTTAAATGTCACTTAATTTTTTTATACAACGGAACAGATCTTAAATTTCATTTAATCTACCTAGAGTTTTTGTCTCCGGTCTTTAATATAAGACCTAATTGAGGAGTTGATTCTGATCCTAAATATAATATATATTTCTTATAGTTGTCAATCTTTTCTAATTTACTCCTATTGATACTCACTCTCTCAACAAAAACTAAGTAAGAGAGATATGAGGGGAATTAAGGAACATGTTTAGGATGTTTTAAAAAAAATATGTCATATTAACCAACTTAACTAATATCATTAATCTAATCTAATTATAATTAGGTAAATAGGTCTTATACATTAAGGACCCGATGTAGTATATATATTGAATGACAAATGAACTAATCTCAAAGGGTGGTTTTCTATTTAGGAACAACTATGAAGGGAGCAATTGATGATCTTGATCTTGTGGGGCAAACACTGGAAGAATGTGGTTTTAGTCGTGATAGGTTCTATATCCATTGTGATGGAGCTCTGTTTGGACTGATGCTTCCTTTCATTAAACAAGTGAGCCACGTTTCAATCATAGCAACTGTTCTAATTAAATGCTTTCTTGAGATTCACAATATTTAAATTCCAAATCCGGTTTTGGTATCAAAACATAATTGGATCTGAATTTGGAATCTTTGAAATTGAAAGATCCATAAAATAAGAAATAGTTTGTCACTTCCTATAAAAAAAAAAAATCCTATTTATGTTTGTGCTGTATCTCCTAACTAGAGAAGATTATGATGGTCGACAGGCACCGAGTTTTAGTTTCAAGAAACCCATAGGAAGCATAGCTATTTCTGGGCACAAGTTTATAGGATGTCCCATCCCTTGTGGGGTTGTAATAACTCGTTTGGAACACATGAATGCCATGTCTAGCGATATTGAGATTATAGCTTCAAAGGACTCTACAATCACAGGAAGCCGGAATGGCCATGCTCCAATCTTCCTCTGGTACGCCCTTAAGAAAAAAGGCTTATTAGGACTCAAGAACGAAGTTGACAAGTGTATGAGGAATGCAGATTATTTGCAAGACAAGCTACAAAAGGCAGGAATCAGTAAGATGAAGAATGAGTTTAGCAATACGGTGGTGTTTGAGAAGCCTCAAGATGATGAATTTGCTCGTAGATGGAGTCTAGCCTGCAAAGGAAGCATGGCTCATGTGGTAGTGATGCAGCATGTGACTGTTGAAATGTTGGACTCCTTTGTCACTGAATTTCTTCAAAAGCGATCCTTTTAAGCACCTTTTTTTTTTTTTTTTAAGAGTGGAAACTCCACCACCCGGTATCCAATCCTTTTTTTAGGTCCTCGCCTTCTTCAACATGGGTTAGGTATCCAATTAATGGACTATTCTAGACTTAAGGAAAGAGGGTGTTTCATTTAATAGGTTATCTTTTCCACCAATAAATATGTTTTTTTGGATTTGAATTTGTATTCTCATAATCTCATTCTTATAAGAAACGAGACAACTTACCATTTTGACCAATTTATTGTTGGTAAATGTTTAAAAAGCAACAATATTGCAAAAGCTAGTTGCTTTATGTAACTAGTCATTATGTGATGGACTATTTTATTTTATTTATGATTAATTGAAGAAAATGTGACAACCGGTTCAATAATTTTTTGGCCAAGCATTATGAACTTAAAATATGGTGAATAGAATATGCTGCGTTATTTACAAGTCTGCACATATTAGGCTTTGGTCTTTTCATTATTCTATTATTGATTTTATTTCTATATTTTCTCTCTGTGATTGTACTGTTTGAATTTAAATTTTAAATTTCTCACATCAAATTTTGGTTTAAATCAATATATTTTTTAATTGAAAATTCATATATCAAATATTACAAAGTATAAATAATCTGTATTTAATTTGGAGACTTTCAGTAGACATATCACATAAATTAATTCACTTGTTACACACAATAAACTTCATGTATATTCCACACAATAAATTAATCTAGCTGCTTGTCAATATCCATCTTAGTTGTAACAACACAACACACAACAAATTTATTTATTATGGATGAAGATCTAACTCGAGTAGCATGTGATGAGAAGGTCACAACAGACAAGATCATGAACCAGGCTCTAGAAAACCCAAGCGCGAAGCAGACATTAATTAAGTAACCTTTTTTTTTTTTGCCATCAAAATTCCATTGATCCTAAGAAAAACCTGAATAAATTAGAGTCTTTACAAAGCCAGATACAACTAAATATGATAACTAAAACTTACAACAACAATAAAACCTTATCCCACTAGATAATGTTGACTACATGGATTGCACGACGCTATTATGCTCTGCCGAAAACCAAATCTTTAGATAGATTATTAACCAAAAGGTCCCGCTTTATTATCTCATTAAGGGTTCGCTTCATTCTTCTTTGACATATTTTTAGAGGACTCCATAGTGCTTGATCAATGGTCTTCTTTGAATACGTCCAAACCACTTCAAACAATTTTTTACCATTTTCTTTTCAATAGATGCCACTCCAACTTGTTAGCATATGTGATCATTACGAATCTTATATTTTCTTGCATGACCGCACATCCATCTCAATATCCTCATCTCGGCTACCCTCATTTTATGTTCATATTGTCCCTTGAAAGCCCAACATTTACTACCATATAGCATTGCTGGTCTTATAACAATGCAATGAAACTTCCATTTTGCTTTATCAGATACTTTCCGATCACAAATAACTCCAATAGCTTTTCTCCATTTATATCATCCAGATTTAATTCTATTATTAACATGTCCATTAGTTTCACTATCTTGTTATATAATTGATCCCAAATATCCAAATTTTGTCTTTTGAGGAATGACTTGCCTCCAAATTTAGCTTCCACTTCACTTCTAACTTTTCTCTTATCAAAATTCTAGTGCATATATTCAGTCATACTTTGACTCAGATGAAAGCATTTCAACTCCAAAGTCGTTCTCCATATCTCAAGTTTAGAATTAATTTCCTCCTTAGATTCAACTAACAGAACTATGTTATCTACAAAAAGCATACAGTTATGGATCTCCTCTTTGATATGCTTAGTTAGAATGTCTACTACTAGGTTAAACAAATAAGAGCTCAAAGTTGATCCTTGATATAGGCCAATTCTTATAAGAAAGTCATTTGTCTCATCACCTCTAGGAGTTCTATCACTATATGTCCTAAATGACTTTGCTATAGGCAACATGCACCCCATTCTTTTCCAAGGCTTTCCAAAGTACATCCCTTGGCTCATGGTCATACACTTTTTCTAATTCAATGAAGACCAAATGCAAATCACTTCCTTTGCTCAAATACTTTTCCAGGAACCCTCTTAGTAAATAAATTGCTTCTGTTGTGGACCTTCCAGGCATAAATCCAAATTGGTTCTCAGAAACACTAGTCACCAACCTCAATCTGTGTTCAATTACCTTTTCCCACAATTACATTGTATGATTCATAAGCTTAATTCCTCTGTAGTTTACATAATTATGAATATCCTCTTTATCCTTATAAATAGGGATCAAAGTACTTTTTCTCTGCCCATCAGGCATTTTCTTAGTTCGTAAAATATCATTAAATAACTTAGTAAGCCACAACACACCCTTTTCACCCCAAACATTTCCAAACTTCATTAGGAATAGTATCAAGTCCAACATCTTTACCATTTTTCATTTTCTTAAGAGATTTCTTAACCTTGCCAGCTTGAATCATGCAGTAATTAAAATGACAAATTGAGCTCATCTTCTTGAGTTGTCAAATCTTTCAAGTCATAAGTTGACCTTCCTCCTCCATCATTGAATAGCTTATAAAGATAGGCTTCCCACTTATTCTTAATATCTCTATCAATAACAAAAAATTTTCCTTCTTCATCATTTATATACCTTACTTGATCCAAGTCTCTCAATTTTCTCTTCTTATTCCTTACAATCTTGTAAATCTTACGCTCTAGCCTTTGTCCCTAACTCTTTTAACTCCTCATATGCTTTATCACGAGCTTCACTCATTATCTTCTTAGTTTCCTTTTTAGCTAAATGATACATTTCCTAATTTTCAGTATTACTACACAAGTGTATGACTTTAAAACAACTTTTTCTTATTTTTGACTTTCTCTTGAATAGTTTCATCCTACCACCAAGTCTCCTTATCTTGCCTACCAAAACCTTTTGATTCTCCCAAGATTATTTTAGCAACCTTTTCAACAACAAAATCGTAAAAACCAAAAACTACATGAAGAAAAATGACTGCTTCAACAAGGATCATCATTTATGCCTTGCATATCCTTATCCAAAATCTTTCTCAACTACAGCAGAGGTCACCATACCCAATCAATAGGGTAAGACGCATCCAAAGAAGCTTTTACAATCCAATCAATTGCCGAATTAGCTTCTCTAGAAATCCAAATATAAGAATGGTTCCTAATTCCCTTGAGATATTAATATTCTCAAGGAAGCCTCACATCTCCAGTTATAGGTGATGTTCCTTTTTTGGAAACACAATTAACACTTGATTATTTTTTTGGCAAAATTATTAACCCTTGATTATCAGATTCAAAGGGAATATCATCCAACTGGTTAATCGAGGCAAAGGAAATAGCATCAAGAAGAGCTATTCCCTCAGCAAACAGCGCTGAATCTGCATGAATAATTCTGGACATCCAAAACCCAACCATTAGCATCACGAACAATAAAAGAGACCGCAACCTTTCTATTATTAGGATCAAAAGCACAATTAGAGTTTATTTTAACGGAGTTACCTAAAGGCATTTGCCACTTCTGAATAGGTTCTGGTCGGATCAGCTTCATTAGGATGCCTTCATTAATTTGCATTCCACCCATTAGCATCCCAAAACTCAGCCAAACAATCTTCCTGCTTGAGAAATTGTGAAGACAGTATCAAGTGTACAAGCCTCATAGATAAACGCATTTCTTCCTTTCCATATATACCATAGCAAGCATGCAATCAAAGCTTTTTGCCATTGAGACAAGCTTAAAGCACATAGACAAGCAGCAAACCAGATATTAAAGTGTAAATTATCAGTTTCTGAAAACATTAAATGTGAAACTGTTTGATAAGTATATATTTTATAATTAAATAAGTGTAGATTCTGAGATATAGTTGATTAAATTTATTAATATTTTTTACTTGTTTAATTATCTTTTATATATTTTTCAATCTTTTAATTAATTATAGGATAAAAAGATATTTTGATATAAAATCTACTCATATCTTAATTTATTTTGCAAGGGATATTATAAGATTCAAGTGAGAACAAAATATCAATATAATATATGTATATTATATGATAATAAAAAAAAGGAGATAAATCAAGATATTGTGATAGAGACGCACGCAAGGAGACAATATATACCTATATATACATGCTAGGAGGAGCAAGAGGGAGGTGTGTTCTATTTAAATGTGCCTCGAAGAACGTGTCGTATCCGGCCTCCAAATCGGTCCTAAAATATTAAATGTACCAGAAATAAGTCATAACCTATCTAAGTATCATTTTAGACTCTTCCATAATTTTTATTGTGGTTATATTAGTCTATGGTAAAAATTTACAAAAATGCCCTCGGGAACCTGGCCCGGCCCCGCAGTTCCCGGTCCGATGTCACATTTTCCCAAAATTTTGACTAAGTCTATTCTAACTTATTTTCGCCCAAGAAATCCATTTACGGGCTTGAAATTACCAAATTCACTGTAAAATTATGAAAATACCCTTGACATCCCCTATTTAGGTATTTCAGTGGCGTTTTCATAATTATGCTTTTTCGGCCTCTACCGAAAAAGTGCCCAACTGTAACCCCACCTATTTTTGCCCACTGAGTCCAATGGAACCATTTATTTTATGAAAATCCAACTCCTACTACCAGTTCTGGTCCTGGCCAAAATATTAGGGAAAAAAGGGAAAAAATGAGGTTTTGTGTTTTAGCTCCCAAAACTTGTACTTTTCCACTTCTAATCCTTGATTAAATTATTTAAACACTTCTTAAACATGATTTAAAGGATTTTGGGCAGCATAACCCCTTAGGGTCATGGATTTTCTAATTTTACAACTCAACCCAAAAATCACAAAACCAAACAACAATCACCAAGAACAACTTCAATACACTAAGAAGTTGAGATTTTGGAGATTACCTCTTGATCCTTGGTGTTTCTCTCTCTAGGACGTCCTCTCTCTCTCCTCAACCTTGAAGATTAGCTTGCTAAGCCATGATTAACATGAAGAATAAGGGATTAGAGAATGAACTTACACAAGATAGGAAGCTTAAATCACTTGGAGACAACTCTTACCTTATGTCTTGCTTCCTCTTGCTCTCTTAGTCTTCAAAACTCCCAAACTCACTCTCCCTTCCTTTTCTCTATGGCTTGGACGAAATATGCACAAGGGGAGGGAGAAAATGTGTTTTAGTATTTTAGTCTTCTTCCTTCCTAACCATTGATTCAATCAAGGGCCCAAGTTGTGACATTTGTCACCATTCCCTTCCTCCTCATAATTCCTCCACCTAATTCCATTATATTGAATCAATGATCTTCCTTTTTGCTTGCCCTAAAAAAAACGTCCCTACCCCCTCTCATCTTACAAGACAAGCAATCTCTTACATGTAATCAAGTATCTCCCTTCCTTTACTCAAGCTAACCCTTCATGCATTCACCATACTTCCCTTTTGTGTGCACTCAACCTTGCCATACTTCCCTTTTGTGTGTACTCAACCTTGATTATCATTTTCTTCTTCATATGACATGTGATCATGTATTAAATAATTTCCCCCCTTTTTTTTTCATGCATGGATGAAAATAATGAGAGGAAGGGAGGAAAAAATTGTTTTGCATAATTCCACAATTCACATAATTGATTTTATGTATAATCCCCCTTAATTTCTCAATTCTTGATTTATTCCACTAAGAATAGTCACATTATGCATTTTCCTTTTTTTTCCTTGAGTAATTGAGATTAACTCCAATTAATTGAAAAATAATTAATCTTGGGCTAAATTGGCAAAATTATGATTTTGCTATCCCCTTTGTAATTTAATTCAATTTTTGAATTAATTTGCCCATTTTCTTATGAATATGAATATTTCACAATTCACAAGATCCAAATCCATGAATATTTACTATTTTATTGAATTATTCAAATAATTACAATATAATTTTTGGTGAATAAAATTTGGGGTGTTACATTGGGCTGTGGGGAAGGCGCACTGCGTTAAAGTCAAAATTGCAAGCTGGATACACCGACCCAGTATGCACATTCCAACCAGATAATCTGCCAAGGCCAGGAAAGTCAGTAATCATCCACATCAAGGCTGCATGCAAGTTGAACAAAGTCTTCCCGTAAGCGTCGTACGTCTCCATGCCGACACTCCATAGGACAAGCAATTCCGCAATAAGCGGTTAGAGATACACATCGATGTCATTGCCCGGTGCCTTTTTGCCTGGAATGATCATAGATATAATGAAGGAGCTTTGTTTCATACACATCCAAGGGGTAAGTGTTCGCCATTTAGCTTCCGCAAGTGTACGGGTCGCAAGTAATAAATTAGTGAGAAACAAGTGTCGAACTACAAGGACTATGACAAAAGCAAGTTAACTAATTTAACCATGTTCTTAATTAGGTTGAATGGAATCATTTAAATTTGATCAAGTTCAATAAAGACTTTTAATGAAAATAACAAAGGAAAATAGTGGAAATTGAGAAATTGAGTTTAACTTCAAGAGATATAAACTTAGGATTACTTCTTCCCCATTGTATTTCATGAAACTATGCAAATATTTACTTATGCTAGTTAAATGAGTCTATATGCTAGTTGAAGATCCTAAAATCATCAACCAAGCTCTCTCAAATCAAGATTGATTTTTAATCTTCATTAAAAATATTCAATCTCTTGTTTACAATTAATGAAAATCATCTTTCCAAAGCAAGATTTCACTTGACTATGCTAGGTTGTTAGATATATCTCTATTCTAACAACAAACCATCCATTTAATCCCTAAACTTTAAGTCTAGCATGATTTTGCTTAAGTTCTACAATCAAAATAGCTCTCCCAAGCATCTTCCAATTGAACAACTCTAATCATATGGTGATCAAGCACAAGATAGCATTAAGCTCAAAGAAAAATCAACATATAATACTCATTAACCAACAAAAGCAAGATAATCTAGTAGTTTCAATCTATACAATGGGTAAAAGTAATCCTGATTAGGAGTTTTAGCTACTCATGGTCTGTACATGCCAAAATCTCAGCACACAATCATAATCCATATCAGCAAAATAAAGAAAAAGGAGAGAAGAACAAGAAAAACTCAAGAATTGAAGCTTCAAATCCTTTCTTAATCCAATCCCAAGCTCCAAGCTCTCCAAAATGCCAAACCCTAGCAGCCACTATGTTCAAGAAGTCCAGCCCCCCTTTGTATTTCCGGAATTTGCCTTTTAAATGACATAGAAAGTAAAATGTGCAGCTGCTGATCGAGTTTTGGCTGCAGCCAAAAAAAGTTTGTCTTGCTCTGTTTGTCCTTTGGTTGCAGCCCAAAACTTTCTGGAGGTCTTCTGGCTGCAGCCAGCCAATTTCTTAGCTACAGCCAAGCATTTGTCTTCAACTCTTCTAGCTTTTTCCAATAATGCAATGGTGTTCTACTCTTCTTCCCAATTTCTTAATCCATGATTTGTGCGTCCAATGGCTCTTTGTGTATCTCAATTGTGATCCTATCAACACAAGAAAGTCTATACAAAGCAAAGGGTGATGTATGATAGCAAAATATTCACATTTAATCAAATAATTATGTCCTTTTTAACCAAACACTCATTAGGCACATTTCCTTCACACTTCAATCCTCATATACTCATTAATCAATCAAAAAGTGTGATAAATTGAGTGTAAATGTGCCATTTTGATATGAATTTCACAAGACTAATAGTAAGCTGTAGGGAACTAAGACTACTGGCCAAATACTGTAACTTGTGCTAAGATTTCCGAAATGATTGAAACCGTCGGTCGCCAAAGCAAGCCGAACATTTTTGGGGTTAGTCGCGAAATTTGGAAATTCGTTGTCAAATGTTTTCCAAGAGTCTGTATCCCGGGGATGTTTTAATTTACCATCTTCATTCTTATCAACGACATGCCACCTCATATGCTCCGTAGTTTTAGACGACATAAATAATATTTGTAGGCAAGGTTTCAAAGGGAAGTACTTGAGAATCTTTCCATGTTTCTTCTTTTGCTTTGTCCCCTTCCGAATTGTCTTGTACCTCGATGTATGGCATCTCTTACAAGTCTCCCTGCTGGAATCGTCTCCCTAATACAGCATACAATCGTTGGAGCATGCATCAATCTTTTGATAGTTCAACCTCAACCTGTTGATAATCTTCTTGGCCTTGTAGAATGTTGTGGGAATCTCAGCGTCAGGGAATACATCTTGTAATAATTCGAGCAATATCGACATTCCCTTATCTGTAATTCCATACAAGCACTTGATATGATACAATTCGATCAAGAAAGATAATTTATAATATTTTCGACAACCTTGATATAAAGGACGATCTGCTTCATCCATCAAGTTAAAAAAATCCCGAGCTGCTTCATTCCTCATGAACACCGGCTCAGAACCGTGCACTTCTTCGTTGAAGTTGTCACCTTGAAATCCAAATGCATCACGCACAGCATCATTCACATGATCATCTTCATCTAGTTGAACTCCTACTTGTGAACTTTGACGAAGAGCATCATCATATCTAATGCCGGCCTTCTCACCATGAACTGCCCATAACGTATAGTCCTCCGGGAAAGGCTTCAGAAGCAAATGTTCCTTAACAACATTTCGTGCATGCCACTTCTTGAACTTGCATCTCTGACACGGACAGACGATCTTGCCGTTACAGCTGGCGTGAATGAATACGAACTCCAAGAAATTGTTTAATCCGTACAAATATTCCGGAGAATTGCGTGGCAACCTGCTTCATGACTTATCCATATCTACTAGTGAGAGAGAAGAAAGTATAATGAAGAAGATGAGTGAATAGAGAATGACGAATGCTTGGAACCTTATATTATGAAATTCCAACATTTAATATTTTGTAGTAGTTTAAAAACTGCTACATTAACTACTACGATACTACACATTTGTTGAATAAAACTGCTACTAATTTTCAAGCCGTTGTAAATCAAATTGAAAAATTAGTTTTAAACTTGTAGCGGATATAAGAAAAACCGCTACTAATATACATTTGTAGCGGTTATACATAAGTAACCGTGACAAATTTGCACAAAGTGGGGGGAAATTCAAAAATGAGAAGTTGAGTATTTGTAGCGGTTATTTATCTAACCGCTACAATAGTCAACGTTTCAATTTTGAATTTCCTGCGCACATGTTTTTACATTTGTAGCGGTTGTTGTATTAATGCTACAAATATCAAACAATATTTCAAAAATTTAAAAAAATTAATTATACATTTGTAGCAGTTTTATAAAAAAAACCGCTATATGCATAAATAAATTTTATTTGTAGCGGTTCTTGTATTAATCGCTACTAATATAATTATATATGTAGCGGTTTTATAATAAAATCGCTACAAATATATATAATTTATTTTTTTTAGTTTTAGAAATATAAATAATACTGTTGTAATTAATTCACAAAATCAACAACGTGGTCTAAGAATATAAATATAATTATGGTAAATGCAATAAGAATTTAAGTTCTGAAATAAAAAATTATATATATTTATTTACAAATGTTTCAACAAGAAAAAATAAATATGTCCTGAACTAAATAGCTGGGGGTTGATCATTCGGTGCTCCCTCAGGTGTTGCTAGATCGGGCCGCTGGGCAGAGTTAACAGCACCATCATCATCAGGAGGAGAAGGAGTAGGCTGGACGACAAATCAAGGGACAGGGGGAACCTGTGCCTAAACTTCTTATTGAGGATGCATGTTCAGAGGGAAATGGTAGAGCTCAACATTGATCCCCCTCCTGGCTATTCTATTGGACTGAGGGTGATAATCTCTGCCATTGTGTTGCAACTATAATCAGTCCCGTAGGTCTCAACATTTGCTCCTTATCTTTGGATTGAATATTTGCTTAAAGCTCTATAGTAGAAATCTTTTTTGCCCTCTTCTTACCTATATTGTGCCATAAAGCGGTGGGTGCTAAAATCTAAACATGGAGCTGTGGATGTTGGTTCCAATAGAATATGGTATGTGCCAGATTAAAAGTTAATGTTATTTTTAATAATTTGATAATGAAAAAAGCTATCCTGATCATAACATCCAAACACTCTTATTTTATCAAAATTACTTTTTTCTTATAATCTATTTTTCAAAAACTATTCTTCACTTTTTCTTTCAAAACTATTCTCGTAAAGCTACTCTGGTGGCTGCACTTGTAATTTTAGCCTAGACGAGTGGCATTTTAGTAACACTGATCCCATACAACCCATCGTCACTTCCACTTCCAGAAGCAGAAGCGTGCAGATATGAGAATTCAGAAGTGAATCAGCGAATTCATTCTCCCGGGCTCCTTGCCAAAGCCGATCAAGTAAAGAAGAGATAGTAGAAGAAATCAATGGAGATGGAAGGTGGAAGAAGAACCTTCATCAACGGTAGAAATAGCTTTGGTCGGAGGGGTTCTGGCCTTCCGATTTCTCCGAGGGGTTAGGTGAAGCTCACCATAGTGCTGGGCTTGGCCAATTCTGTGGTTTCTATCTTCTCCTGTGCTCGTCCTTCTTCTCATCTCGCTTGTTGATATTAGATCCATAGATCGAAATTAGTTATTCTTTCCCTTGAGAACCTTTTTTTTTTGTCTCACGCACAAATTTGGGGGTTTTCTTCTCAGATTTTTGTACAATTAATTACTTAATTTTTGTTGGTGAATCCAACCGGTTGGTTCATGTTTTATTTTTGAGTTGACTTGAATCTGCGATTTGCACTTTTCTTTTAAGTTCATCGATCTCGTGCTCATCCTAATATGAGAAGCAAAACAGAGTATTGTACTTTTTGGCCATCTATGGTTAGATCAACTTCCTTGCAAATCTTACAAATTAAGACAGTTTTATGTTTAAAAGCTCTACCGATTCCTTCCCAAGCTCTTCGACACCTGCTAAACGATTTTTTTTAAAAAGGGGCTCCGTAAGTTGGGCGCCGTAGCCCACTTATGGAATCCCTTTTCCAAAAAGCCGATACTGTAAGCGTCTCACTTTCAGCATTCCCTTCTTAGAGGGGACTCAATGTTTTAAAAATCGGATTAGATGTCGAATCGGAAAAATTAGCGGATCATGATTCAACCAGTTGAAACGGTTGAGTTGTTTAGCCGGACCAGTGACATAATAATTAAATAAATATAATATTATACACACATATAATGACATAAATACAAAATTATTAAATACTACGTGTGTGTGTAAATGGATATTAATATAAATAGTTTTAATCTAAAAACACTAATACACACATAAGACATGAAATTCAAATATATACAGATAACATTTTATTTTATAATAATTTATTAGATGTGTTTTCATTTAAAAATAAAAAATAAATATTTAGAATTTTTCTCTTAAAGTACATCTCAATTTCAATGAAACAATTTTTTTCTACCTGAAAAAACACTGTATCATGATTAAAAATGATGTGTTATGTAAAATTATTTTAGGAATATTAGAAAAAAAATTGACAAAACATAATTACAATCACAACTAAAATAGTTTTCTAAAGAGAAGAGCTATACAAAACTAAAAATATATTACTGTTGGCCAACTTATTTTTAAGAGTATTGTTAATAGGTTAAAACTGAAAAACTAGAAAAAAAAAAAGTATGCACCATAGGGTAGGGATTTTCCCAATATTATCTTCATAATTTTAATATTTTTTTATAGTATATTATTTTTATCTTACGAAATAAAATCCTCCAATTTAGAATAATTGCCCAGCATTAACATTTGCTTGATAAAAGATTTATTTTGCTGGAAAAAGAAAATATAAGAATTTATTTGAAATTTGAATGTCAAGTAATTGCTTTATCCCATCACGTGATTTCTGACAATATGAGAAATATTAATTTTCCTCTCACATCACACCCCATTTTCACTCCTTCTCATGCTCTCATATCACACCTCATTAGTTCTTATACTTTAGGCCTGAAGCCTTTAGGCCTTGAAAAATGAACCATCGCCTCATCTTTCTTCGTGGGTGTCAACCCCTTCTTCTTCTTCATCTTTTCTTTTCTTTTCTGTGTTTCAACTTGAACAGAGAATCACACCAAACACAAACGGATGAGTAAAGGCAAGAGGAGTTGGAGCAAGATACATCGCCGAAGCACACCCCAAACTCTACGCATCTCATTCGTCTTTTTCATCTTTTTCTTTTTTTATTTGTTCATTTCTCACCCCAACAAGTTCAGATGTTTGGCTTTTGGGAAGCCGTTCCGGATCCGGGCCCAAATTCGGTTTCCGGTTGAAAAACGGCCTCTTTCCGGTCCAAAATGGTCTAACATTGAAAACAACTTCCACCATAAAACCGAGCCGTCGTTGTCTCCAGTCAAGGGTCAGGCCGGCCAAGCTGTCTGGTCCGGTCCGGCTCTAAAAACATTGGACGCGGTAAGTGGCCTATGGCGTCCTTTTTTTAATGGATATTATATTTTGACTTTATTATGTCTCTCTCCTGTTTTCAAACGTAAAAATCACTACAAAAAAAATGTAATTTAGTAGCGGTTAAAAATGGGTATTAGTAGCGGTTTTAACTGCTACAAACAACATTAATAGCGGTTAGGAAAACCGCTACTAAATCGTATGTTGCAAACGGTTTTATAGCGGTTATACATAACCGCTACATACTTTGTAGCGGTTACAAAAAACCGCTACAACATCCCTATGAACGAAATTTTTTTTCAGAGATATTTGTAGCGGTTATAAAACCACTACAAATATAAAAAATTGAAATTTTGAAGGCGGGAAAAGAAAAATGACATTTTTTCAATTTCGTAGCGGTTAAGAAACCGCTACTAATTTTGAATTTTTATGAAATTTGTAGCGGTTATAAAACCGCTACAAATTTCATGAAATTCAAATTTTGCGCCAAAAAATTTAATTTGAGTTTAAAAAGGCGCGTTTGTTAGTAGCGGTTTAATAACCGCTACAAATATTTAAAATTCTTTTTAAAAATATACAATCATTTGTTTCTTTTATTTTAATATTAAATTAATTAGTTTCTTTTTTTATTAATTTATCTAATTTAATTAGCTTATTAATAAATTAAAAGGATAAATTTAATTTAATTGGATTAGTATAAAAATTATATTAATAATATTATTAAGGATACGTAGGTAATAAGGAATTATTATGCTGTCTAATATAATGTAATTGTGTATGAAAAATAGATAAAAATGAGATAGATTTCTAATATATCTGAAAAAAATGGTGAGAATAAATTTTATATAAAGGAAAGAAGTATTGTAAAAAAAATAAAAAAACTTGTTACCATATGTGATCGTATTATTCAGCTCCTCTACTCATACAAAAGAAGTTGTAAATGAGATAAAATGAAAGAAAGGTAAGGTGAAAAGAAATTGGAGAGTGTTTGAAATGAGTTGTGTGGTAAGGGTATTTATAGGGATCAACGTACTATTTGTAGCGGTTAATGTGTCGATTTTGTAGCGGTTATTGTTACTTTTGTAGCGGTTTGATAACCGCTACAAATATTATTTTATTTTATTTTTTTTAAATTTTGTTTTTTAAATTTTATTTTAAAATTTTTTTCCATTTTTTTAAAGAGAAAAACATAATTTGAATTTGATCACTCATCGTCGCCATCCCTATAGAAATTATGTAGAAAAATTATTATTATGGATGTTTTATTAAATTTAAAAAATTTAATTTAAATGACGTGGACTTAAAAAAACTCACCGCAGTAGAGGTAAATTGTCATCGCCTTCAGGGAAGTAGTTTTCAAAATTGGCTAGCTGAAATGGCTCACTCTCGTAGGCGATGTTATCGCCTTCACCCATGTCTTAAAGGTCTCGTGGCTTTAGATGAACGACTATGTGCCAATCCCTGTGCCTCTCGTCCTCGACATAATAAACCTGATATGCCTCTGAAGCTAGAATATACGGCTCATCATCTTGAGAAATACCAGTATGAATTGGCTGTGAGAAATTGACTGATGTGATCTCTAAGTCGTCAGTTGTCAGTCCTCGAGAAGTAGTGGTATTTGTCCACAAACACTTGAACAGTGTCACGGTGAAACGGCCTTGATAATTAAGTTCGATCACATCAAGAAGCTTGCCATAGTAAGGGACGGCTCCGAACTGCATGTTGGCATCATTGCTGCTCGAACAACTCCTTGTCCCAAATGTGCCATAAACACCCGAATTCTGAGTTTGCAATCCTTGATCCCGTGAAACCGTGCAAAACTTAAAACCATTGACATTGTATGCTGTAAACCTTTTTGCATGATCAAGAGGGCCGATTGTGAGAGCTCTGAAATCTGGTGAGTGTGGGTTGTGGTCATTTAGTATTCTGCGCTCAAACCAGCTCGAGAATTCTTTGTGGACCCTCCTATCAACTTCCAAGGATGTCTGTGTACGGATCCTGAGTTGACGCTTCACATGACTTCTAAATTCCTTACAATTAATAATGGAAAGACGATAGTGAAATGAAAGTGAGAAATGTTACGAAAGATATAGATTGAATAACATGTGAGTGTACAATTCTTACCATATGAAAGGTTCAACTTGAGTGCAATTAATCAAGACATGTCTATGTGCTTGCAACTTCTCAGTTGCCGTTAGTTTGAAGTTCTTAGTTGCTCCAACTGGTTTACCAACACGAGGGATAAATTCTCCTGATGTCGGCACAGGATCAGGATAATCGTCAACACGAGGTGGGCGGTTGAAAGCCGTCTCAAGATCATCAAAGTACCTTGAGCAAAAATATAGCATCTCATCCCCTATATAGCCTTCAGCTATAGAACCTTCTGGCCACGCCTTATTCCTTACGTAAGATTTTAATTTTCCAAGGAACCTACAAAGTACAGATGAGAAAATTGATATAAAGTCCAGCCTCCTCGTCGAAACGTTCCCCTGCTCATCTGCACAGTTTACTGCACGTTAGATAAATTGTAATTCAAAGTTAACATGTCGAATTTAAATAAATAATTTATTAAATTAAAAAAATTATTTACCTTGGACCTGCACCTCAAACCCAGTGGATCGCGAAGACGACCCTTGTGGGTTGTTCTGCTCCCGAGCCTCCTCCTCATCGAGGAACTGCTCCATCTCCCTGATCCCAATCGGGATTTCGAAGTCCTCCTCGTTGTAGTCCTCGACGCTGATATCTGCCCCCCCAAACTCAGGCACCTCTGGTGCGGTCGTCTCCTGTGGGATAGTCTGCGGTGCCCGTGGTAGGGCCGACTCCTGTGGGGGGATGGGCTGAAATGCCGTGGTCGCCCTGCCTCCGCGCTGCCCCCTGCTTGGCTGCTGCCACCCCCTAAAATCGGTCTGGGGACCTCAGGGGCCTTCCCCTTATCCTCTCTTAAAGCCATATCAACTGTAAAAATAATAAAAAAAAAATTTTAGTCACATTATTATGCAAAACTCTAATAAAAATACAAATACAAATAAAATACGTGTTATATATGTACCTCAAGTGCAAATACTGAGAAATACTGTAGAAAAAACTCCTTCACAACGTCGACGTCTGAACGCTCAAATCTTGAAGAAACCACTCAGAGAAATCCCAGAAAACAAAATGAGCAAACGGAAAAATGAGGGAGGTGGCTCCTTAAATAGGCCAGACATTTGTAGCGGTTATTCCAATAACCGCTACCATAACCACTACAAAGCACTCAGGGCGCCTTAAATTTGTAGCGGTTTTATAATAACAGCTACAAATTACAAGAACCTTTGAAATTCTGTAGTGGTTATGGCCCAGAACCGCTACAAACTTGGAGACTCCTGAAATTCTGTAGCGGTTATATCCCTATAACCGCTACAAATACCTGACGTTTGGCATTTTGTAGTGGTTTTGTTGCTATAACCGCTACACTGTTGGCGGGTCTTAGTCGCGCCAAGTGGCGGGAATATTGTAGCGGTTTTTGTTTATTAACCGCTACAAGTTTTGGCGGGAATTTCATGCCATTTTTGTAGCGGTTTGTTCTACCTAACCGCTACAAAAAACGCTGCTAATCTGTCGCGCCACTTGGCACGTAGCTTGCCGCTACAATTTTGTAGCGGTTTAGATTAAAACCGCTACAAATACTATAATTTGTAGCGATTTTATATAACCGCTATAATACCACCGCTATAGAATACCATTTTTTTTGTAGTGAATGTTTGAAAAAGGACGTTAAAAACTTTATTTATAATAGTGTATGTTTTATAGTAGGGCCGGAGGGAGCATTTAGGATCAAGATTTATTTTTAATATATGTTTTATATGAAGTACTGGATTGAATATTGCAGTTAAGCAAGAAAAATCTTCTATATATTGGCTTCCTCTCCATACAAGCCCCGCATAATTTCCCCATGTTCCAACACACGATCCCATCTCACCCCATCTCGGACCTCTCAGGGGCTCGAATGATCACTAGCTTTGCCCAGTCCTTGTCGCACAGCAAAAAGAGCTTTATGGGTAATTACCTTTTTTTATCATCTTTCCGATATATCGCTTTGTTACGTTGTACTACCACAGTACAACACCTCGAACTGCATTTAATTTAAAACAAATCCTAATAATTTCGTTGACCAAGCAGGCTGGCCCACAAATCTTGAGTTTGACTATGAAGCTTTTGCACCATTGCTACATTTCAAATAAACAATGCTTTTTTTTTTTTTTTAACAGAAATCAAATAAACAATGCTGGTGATCCATTTGTGGGAAGCCGCTACACTCTCATTTCATGAGTCTGGATCTTCTCAAAAGCATGCCCCTCATCGTCTCTCAGTGTCCAAATTAGGTCCGTCCAAATAATCCAATAATAATTGTGTTTTAAAAACAAACAAATGAACAGTCATGATTAAAAGAAACCAACAGTCTCGATGAGATTTTGAGAGTTTCTGAGAAAAATGCTTCTGAGGGGATCTCCTTCCCTCAATTCATCAGCTTTTAAAGTCTGTGTTTTTGACTGGTTCGCTACGTTGTGGGAGATTCCCAAGAACCATTATTGGGGTTTGGGGATAAGTTACCACCAGCGGAACTGAAGGCAATCTTCATGGGGTTTTAGTAGCTAGGGTAAGTTAGCTCTCATCTCTATGTATATTTTATGAGTCATTTGATTATATATGAGGTTGTACTCCTCTAATCTTTAACATAAAACATAGTTGACTTTGTTTTATAGAAATTAAAGAAGCTAAATAAGTTAGTTAATTATAACATATGTTGTATATCATTTGATTGTATATTAATTCATAAGTTAGACAACTTGATTTAATATAAAAAAGAAAAATATCAATACTTTAAAGTAATTTATTTATCTTCCTTAATCTCTCTAAAAAAGTCAATTATTTGTAATATTAATGACTGGAAGAGTAATGTGTGTGTGTGAGTGTGTTTATAAATAAGACAGATTAATTTAATATAAAAAAGATAAATATCAATAATTTAAAATAATTTATTTAGCTTCCTTAATCTTTCCAAAAAAGTCAATCATATCTTATATTAATGACTGGAAGAGTAATGTATGTGTACATATGTACGATTATATATTAGTTTATAAATAAGATAAATTAATTTAATATAAAAGGATAAATATTAATAATTTAAAGTAATTTATTTAACTTTTTTAATCTCTCCAAAAAAGTCAATTATGTCTTATATTAATGACCGGAAGAGTAATGTGTGTGTGCATGTGTGTGTAAGACAAATTAATTTAATATAAATAAAAAAAGATAAATATCAATAATTTAAAATTATTTATTTAGCTTCCTTAATCTCTTCAAAAAAATTAATTATGTCTTATATTAATGACCGGAAGAGTAACTTGTGTGTATGGGGGGGGGGGACAATTGCTAGATGGAATTCTGTATGCCTCAGAAGAGTCACATTATTCAGAGTTCAAAATAGCAAGAATGTGCAGGATACTATGTGTGAAGGTTGGCACCCTGAAATCTGGTGGGATCGACTGTTCTGCTCTCTCTCTCTCTACTCCTCTCACACACACATATCTAATAAAACAAACATGTCAGTTTGCATCGCTTTCATGTTTTTTTATAACTACTTTGGTCAGTCTCTTAACGTTATTTAATCTTCCTAGAGCTTTTTACACACACATGTATATTTATGAATATCTAATGAACTAATCTAAAAAGGAGGTTTTCTATTTTAGGAGCAATTATGAAGGGAGATATTGATGATCTTGAACTTGAGGTGCAAACACCGGAAAAATGTGGTTTTAGTCGCGATTGGTTCTATATCCATTGTGATGGAGCCTTGTTTGGACTAATGCTTCCTTTCATTAAACAAGTGAGTCACATCTCAATATTTTGTTACTTTCTTGAGATTCAAAATATTCCAATTCTGAATCCGGTTTTGGAATCAAATTAAAACGTATATAGTTGCATCTGAATTTGGATTCTTTCAAATTAAAAGATCCATAAAATAAGGAACAGACTCCATATACGTTTTGAATTTTTATCACTTCCTATCACAAATCTATTTATGTTTGTGCTATATCTCCTAACTAGAGAAGATTATGATTCGTTGACAGCACAGAGGTTTATTTTCAAGAAACCCATCGGAAGCATAGCTATTTCTGGGCACAAGTTCATAGGATGTCCTGTCCCTTGTGGGGTTATAATAACCCGTTTGGAACGCATGAATGCCATGTCTAGAGATATTGAGATCATGGCTTCAGAGGACTCTACAATCACAGGAAGTGTGAATGGCCACGCTCCAATCTTCCTCTCGTACGCCCTTAAGAAAAAAAGCTTATTGGGGCTCAAGAACGAAGTCGACAAGTGTAAGAGGAATGAAGATTACTTGCATGACAAGCTACGAGAGAGGCAGGAATGACTAGGATGAAGGACGAGTTTAGCAATACGGTGGTGTTTGAGAAGGCTCAAGATGATGAATTTGCTCGTAGGTGGAGTCTGGCTTGCAAAGGCTCAGGACGAGTTTGTCACGTTTTCATATGGCACATGTGGTGGTGATGCAGCATGTGACTCTTGAAATGTTGGATTCCTTTGTGACTGAGTTTCTTCAAAAGCTATCCCTTTAAGCACCAAATTAATGGACACAAGAATCAGAGATCTCTATGCATACATAGCAGATGAAGTTGGTGGTAGTTAAATTGCGTAGTTTCTGAAAGTTGTGGCTGTAACAAGAGAGAGCTAGTAATTACCTTTAGATAATATCTAATGATGCTTCAATAAACAATAATGAACAACAGTTTTCAACAGTTGTTTACCTTTAGGCAATAATGAGTTTAAAAGGCAAAAATGTTGTAGGAGATAGATGCTTTATGTAACTGATAGTCATTATATGATGGACTATATATATTATCTTATTTATAATTAATTGAAGAAAACGTGACAGCTAGTTCAATAATTTTTTGGCCATGCATTATGAACTTAAAATATGGTGAGTTGAATATGCTGCATTATTTATAAGTCTGTCTTATTAGGCTTTGTTCTTTTCGTTATTCTATTATTATTTTCATTTCTATATTTACTTTCTGTGTTTTTACTGTTTGAATTTAAAATTTAAATTTCTCACATCAAATTTTGGTTCAAATCAATATAACTCTCAATTGAAAATTCATCTATCAAATGGTACAAAATATAAATAATCTATATTTAATCTGGAAACTTTCATTAGACATATCGCATATAAATTAATTCACTTGTTAAACACGATAAACTTCATGTATATTCCACACAATAAGTTAATCTAGCTACTTGTCAATGTCCATCTTATTTGATTTTTAATGAAAGGACAAAATTACATTAATAACTTAAAAAGTTGACTATAGAAATAAAGAATGCGAACTAAAGGGTAACAAATTAAGTTTAGAAAGAAATATACTACTAGAAAAAAGGTCTTTTAGACTGGTTGAAATTAATTTTTTAGACCGGATTTAGGTCCGATTTTGTATTGACCGGTTTAGAAAGTCTATCTTTATTAAGATGGACCTACAACCAGTTTTTAAACCGTTCTTAAAAATTTTCAATTTATAATAAAAAAATGCCCACTCTTTAGACCAGGCAATTTCATACCCAGTCTTAAAAGTGAGCAATTTTTTTTTAAATGTATGTTTTATTTTGTTTGACAGAAGTCATGTTGGATATTTTTATATATAAAATTAAAGCTATATTATGCGATATAAATTCTACATACAACACTAGAAATACAAATGCAATCTATATAAAAAATAATTATAACTAATAATCATGAATTTAAGTTCTATATTATTAGATAATTATTGAATCTTAATTCCGTCATTTGCTTTTTCAAGGTTTACTATTTTTTCCTTGCATTTTCCCTACCTCCAAAGGAGTTAGATGATTTTTTAGTGTTGGATTTAGTGAATGCAATTTTAAGCCTTGCATCTATAAGCTGTTGACACATGATTCATATTGTGAGTATCCTTATAGTTGAATGCAACTACCCATGGATGGGTGCTAGGTTACCATCCTTATGCATTTTGGTTCTTCTAGACCTCAGATATAAAATATGGCTCTGCCCTATTTAATGAACCTGAGTATTACAGATTTAATATATGAATATGATAATTGGATTTTATATGAGTGAATTTGATTCCATGATCGGGTTTTGGATGAGATGGAAAACAAACTGAAGACCAATAATAAAGAAGTAACTGACTAGGTGAAAATACTAGTGACGAGGCGAGGAATAATAACTCTAAATTGGAGGAAGAAAAACATTGACTGGATGATCATCACTTGCAAGGACAAATTTGTTGGACTGGGTGGTAATCCATTGCAACAAATTTTTCCTTGCAAGCATAGATCACTCGACCTACATTTTTCATCGTCTAATTTAAAAGTCTTAATCATCAACTTGTTACTAATACACTACTATAGAAATCATGATATATAGTGGTTAATATTAGTTATATATAATGGTTTTGAACTGTCATATATGCAACCACCATAAAAGCTCAACGCAGATGCATTACGGTTACAAACCGTCATTTATTTTGGACCTATTATAATAATATAACCCTTATTATGTATAGAAGCTTAGTAAGGACATGATATGCCAATTGCTGTGATAGTAATTAATGGGCACACTTGAACAATTGTCATAATATATGATAATGCTTGCATCATACATAATGGTTCCGCTTTAACAACTGTTATATATAGTTGACATAAATAACGGTTGTTAGATAACAACTGTGATTTATCGAAGTTATTTTTTTAAAAAAAAATTGGGGAGGGTCCGCTTTCGATATTCCCCCAGGCATATACATTTGTACAGAAAAAATCACAATATATATTTGCATTCATTCATATATAGTACAATCTAATAAATCAGAATATATTTACAGTCATTCTTGTGCATGTATATACTATTAAAAATAGAACTTTAAAACCAAAAAAGGATTAGTATTTAGAAATTTACAATCATTCTATATGTATTTACTCTCCTAGTGATGTTTTACATATGTTGCCAACTCTTCAACAACTTCTTCCACTTGTGAGTTGCTAAACATTATGCAGGAGACATCAAAATATTGTGCACAAAAGGAAACAAGATGGAAGTTAGATATTATAATATATAGCTGATTGAATGTATATATGAATTAATTGAGCATATAACATACCTTATTTGTATCAATATTTTCAAGACCATGGGTGATGATGTCCTTTATGTATTGCATCACGTAGTACCCACAATCGTTGATGTTGTCCGGTTGCTTTGAGCACTATAAAGAAATGAGAAGAAAAATTTGTCAATCAATCATGTTTTGTGCGTGTGTGTGTAAACTATATTGTTTGTTTCATCAATTTATTAATATTATAGTCATTGGTGAATAACATATATACCTTTGGAAGCAGCCATTAGAAGAAGCATTTGTAGCTTCCATCAATGAGCTTTTTTTTGTTACACTCGAGACTATTTTGAATGCGGTAAGTGTAGGCAGTTCTGAGAAGATATAATATAAAATTATATATACAGAAATATGCAAGATGAACTAAATTATAAGAGATGATGAATGAATAACTTACTGGTTGAAAGTTTCTTGCGTGTATGGTCTTGTGTCAGAACCCCAATCATGGAGTCATAGTACCAAATCCTTTTGCGCATTGGATTTATGAAGATAAGCATCTGGTGGTTCCAAAGTACAATAATAGATCACACCATCAAGACAATTATGAAATAAATAAAAACTAATTCAAGCAAAATATTTTGATGTTCCCACCCTTGAGCATAAGACACCAAGAAGTAAGTGTCGCTTCTGTTTGGTGTCCTCCTGATGAATTTATCCCCTAGAAACCTCGCATGTTGTTGTTTGACATCTTCCTTCGTGCTGTCACCCTGGTTATTGATTTGGTTAGGGAGCATGAACTAAATCTTTTCCTAGAGGCCGCGGGGGACAAGGTGATTATGGTATAGGTGCCTGAAATGTCGAAATCAACATATCAAAATATAATCAAAGTTCTAAGTAGCCAATTATTCAATCTCAATTGAAGAAATACCTTATGAAGAAGTTGATAGACATTAAACTTGTCATGTCCTTGTTCAGGATCTTAGAAACAAGTTTTTCGCTTATAGCTTCCTTTGGTTGGTTGAAGACTTTTATCTGAAATGTGATAATTAGAAACAGGTATGAAGCAAAACACTTGTAAATGAACTCCTGTAGGGAATTTTGGGCAGATTGACCAACGGTCTTATTCTGCGAGGAAGATTTCTTCTCGGATTGATCATTAGGGATGGGATGCTTCTTCTTCTTAGTCTGAGTGGGGGTCTTGGATTGAGTGGAGGTCTTGAAAGTAAGGGGGATTAGACTGATTGCGGGTCTTGGAAGTAGGGGACTTAGACAAATTGGGGAGCTTGGACTTGATAGGAAGCTTCTTTTGAGCGACCTACTTCTTTTGAGTGGGGGGCTTCCATACTCTAAGTAGACAGTGAGACCATGCAACAAAGCTACCCGTAGCCACTCCCATTGTATCTGTCTTTGGTGGGAACATGGAGTAGATACTGTTAGATCCTATATGTTTTGATGATAACAAAGATTGGATTAATGTTATGAAAGGCTTTGATAATAAACAAAAAGGTTTGAACAAAGTAACTAGCCTTTTGTTGGCAGGCAAAATCATTCATTTGTGTGAAATTTAGGCTGGCCTTCATTTATTTTTTTTATTGTTCATTGTGTGAAGCTTCAGAGTGTCTTTTTTTTTTTAGAGATTTAAAATCTTCCCAGGTTCATCGCTATTTTTTGTTTTATCATGCAATATGTTTGGGCTGGAGGTCATTTGGTTTTCTTGTTGTTCATTCCAAATCATGTGTATAGAAAAAATTTAGGTGGAAAGGATAAGCATTTATTAACAACTATTGATTATATTTCTTACAAGTGGAGCCTATGCCCAAGAGCCCATGCACCTGTGCATGGCGCGAGGTGTCCATGCTTGTTTGATACAATAAATACAACAACCACAGAGAATATCAAACAAGCAAAAAAAAAAAAATCTAAACTTTCATGCATCATAAACTTTCAAACGCAAGTGAACATACAAGAAGCCAACAAGCACCAAATGAATATCATATTTATACCTGTGGGAGGAAGGCTTTTGTTTTTTTTTTTAAAATTTTTCAAGTCCTACAGGAATGACTTGCCTATATCTGCAACCTCCAACTGTATTCATCCCCTATTTTTAATTACACAGAGTTACATATTATATCATATTATTTAATGCTCTTTACATATCTGCAAAAACATAAGTGATAGCTACAAAAAACCACTCAACTTGGCGCTCTTCACATGTCTTTTCAGCAATCTTCACTCTTCATTATGCAATTAAAAAGAATAAATTTGTAATGAGCAAATAAAATACAAATCCATTATAATGAAAATACAGTTTTTGAATTACTCATTGATATATGGTTTGTTTGGCGCTCTTCCAACCTCTGTGCTATGTATGCTATCTTGGTTGACCAGAGTTAATTGCTGTTATATAAAATTCTTACTTGCACTCATCAATATATAGTCTGTTTGGCACTCAGCTAGCCTTTGTGCTATGTGTGATGGTGTAGATTGGCTAGAATTATCATTACTTGCTTCAAATTCAATTTATTACATACATATAATCATGACCTACATTAAACTTAAAGCAAGTAAATTACCTTGACCTACCAATACCACCACAGATAACACATATCATATAGTTCTCAAGACATGAATATATAGTCTGTTTGGTGCTCATCTAGCCTCTTTGCTATATATGCATGTCTTGTGCAGATTTTTATTATAGGTTGAACCTTGTAATATATGTGGTGGTGGTTTTGGTAAACTTGAATTAATCACAACCAAGTGACTAGGCCATATACCCTAATCAACACCACCACATATATTATAAGGTTAACCTGCAATGAAAAATTGTAAATATTTTTCACAACCAAGTGAATAAAATTTGTATACAATAACTGCAACAACTAGAGAGAATATCAATCAAGCAGAAAACTTTCATTTATGTGGATGAAAGACCAAAAAAACTAAACTTTCAATCAAGGTTTCAACAAAGAAGGAAAAGGAGTAAGCATCAGTGTTTTGACAAATAAATAAGAGGAGTGAGCATTAGGTACAATCGATTAAAACATCCATGCAAGCAAAAAAAATGAAATAGAACACTAACATAAGAGGGCAATCAAGGGTTTATGAAAAGCAATGCTTTTTATCGAACGTGAGAGCAAAACAGCAATGGCAGAGAGGGAGAGCCCAATGAAAAGGAATGCCAAACCATCCCGATGGTGGAGAGACAGATATCAAGACGGAAGGAGGAGACAAAGAAAGGAAGAGCGTGTGTACAACTACGAGAGGCTGGGTATATATAATAGGGCAATTTTTTCTAGACTGGTTCTTGATAAAGGCTATCTAAATATTCATGATAAGACCGCCTTTAAAAACACCGAGTCTCAATATGTAAAAAAATATTTTTAAATCATAACAAGACGATCTTCTTAATCAACTAGTCTAATATGTAAGTTTTAGAAATAGATAAATAAAATTATAGAAACAAAATTCATAAACAAGAGCTTAAAAAAATTTGAATGCTCATATAACACGAGAAGATAAAGATCATAAATGAGCAGGAAATAATGGTAACATAACATATCCAAAGACATAAACAAATTGAAAATTTTCATTAATAATCTTTGCATAAAGGCGGTGGTACACACATGAAATCCAAATTACATCAAAATATTATATATGATGATGATCGAGCATAAAATCAAAATTACATATCAAAATATGTATACAATAGGGGGTTCTTGAAAGCCAAGCCTTCAGATGATCATCATCATTCCAAAAGACAATCACCCCTAGTCCAAATGGTCAACGATGTCATTTAATACCACCGTCAACTCCTCCAGTCATTCAGAGAAGCGATCTTACTTCGCCATGACCTCCAGAATAGTGCCTTCGAGGTAAAAGATAGCCTCAGTGATTTCCTCTAAGGTCGGAGGTGGAGGGGGTTGTGAAAAGGAGCCGCCAATGGCTGCTGTTGAAGGAGGAGAGGGAGAATGTTGCCTCTTCATTCTTGCCATTGGAAACCTTTTTGCACTTCCTCCAACGATGATGTGATGGTAAAAATCTTTGATGTCCCATGTAAATATTTTTCTTACAATGATCTAGTCGCAATGAATGATTGTCATCTTCACATATAGGGCATGCACCATATCCTTTGATGTTGTATTCGGACAAATTACCACAAGCAGGAAAATCATTAATTGTGCTAAATAACATGGCTTTCAAAGTGAAACTTTCTTCCCTGTATCCATCATACACATTGACGCCTTCTTCCCAAAGCAGCTTTAAGTCATCAATTAAAGGAGCTAAGTATACATCTATATCATTCACAGGTTGCCTTGGCCCAGAAATTCATGGACAATATCATAAACTTATATTTCATGATTAAGTGTGGAGGAAGGTTATAAATCATCAATATCACCAGCCACGTGCTGTGTTTACTACTCTAAACACCATGCAGATTAATTCTATTAGTTGACAGTGCAAGGCGTAGGTTCCTTACTTCGTCCGCAAAGTTAGGGCACCCATGATCAAATTTTTTCCATTGAGGAGAATCTATAGGGTGCCTAAGCTTCGTGTCTTTAATCCTTTCATCTGCATGCCATGTCAACAACTTAGCCATCTCTGCATTATTGTGTAGTCGCTTGAATCTCAAAATGGGAAAATACCATAAGACCTTCGAAGGACTTTTTCCTTTCTTCCCATATTGAGATGCTTTGCATTTAGGGCACTTCTCCAACGTTGCATACTGATTCTGAAATAATATGCAATCGTTAGGATATGCATGTATCTTCTCATATCCTATACCAGTTGTAGAGCAAAGAATTCGCTTTGCCTCATATGTTTTGGTAGGAAGTACATTTTCTTCTGGAAGCATATCTTGCAAAAGTTCAAGTAGTGTGGTGAAACCCGAATAACTCAATCTATAGTGAGCTTTAAAGTTGTATAATTTCAACACTATTAGCAATCCTGTGTATTTAGTACTACTGGCTTATAATGGTTTCTTGGTATCACCTTTCAACTTCTCAGATTCTTTAGAGTAGTTATGAAGCACCCCTCAACCGCATTTAGCATTTCTTCAATACTATCATCTTCATCACACATGCTTCGGTCAAATTTATTGGAAGCACCACTCGTGGTATGCACCCAATCACTACAAGCATCATTCGTCTTACTATGCCTTGTCCATCATGTATATGTTTGATCAATTCCATCACACATTAAATGATGTAGTAAATTAAGTGGACTAATATGCTTTTCATAGTAAAAAGATAAGCAAAGACACAAGATTTTGTTAGGATTTTTTCACTATAAAAAAACTGTGATTTAGTAGTGGTTAAAAATATGTATTAGTAGTGGTTTTAACCGCTACAAACGATATTAGTAGCGGTTGTAAAAACCGCTACAAAATCTACTGTTGTAAACGTATTTGTATTGGTTTACAACAACCGCTACTCACGTAACACAACCGCTACAAATTTAGTAAAGGTTACTAAACCGCTACAAATGTTGGCATCACAATTTCGCATGACGGGAAATGAAAAATGAAAATTTGGCTTCAATTTTGTAGCGGTAGGAAGATCACTACTAAATTCAAATGTGAATTTCAAAAGTATCACAAAAAATTTAATACTATTTTGAGTTTAAATTTGTAGCGGTTCTAAAACCGCTACAAAATAATTTTGGAAATTTTTTAAAAAAAATTATGCAATTATTTGAGTCAATTGTTATAATATTGTGTTGAATAATTTATTATTTAAGTAACTTAAATGATAGTAGTTATTATTTATAAAGAATGATTAAATTAAGTTAGATAAGTATAAACTTTATATAGGTAATATTATTGAGAATGTGCAGATAATGAGTATAAATATTATGAGAGGGGAAAATGTTGAAATCAAAGAATTAAGATTTTTTTTACTATATTAGATCACCTTACTCAGCTCTTCGGCTCTTAAAAAACAATTTCAGATGAGAGAAAATGAAAGCGAAGAAGGGTTAAAAGAAATGGAGGAGTGTTTGAAATGAGGTGTGCTGGGGGTATTTTATAGGTATCTGCGTAGCGCTTGTAGTGGTTAATGTGACAAGTTTTGTAGCTGTTGATATTTGTAGCGATTTATGTGATATTATTTGTAGCGGTTTCACATTTATAGCGGTTTTATTTGATTTTGTAGTGGTTTCCTAACCCCTACAAATATTGGTTTGAATTTTTTTTATAAAAATATTTCACACTTGTAGCGGTTTTATTTGATTTTGTAGTGGTTTCATAACCTCTACAAATATTTGCTGATTTTTTTTATAAAAATATTTTAAATTTTAAATGTTCAATTTGTAGCGGTTTTGTTTATAAAACCGCTACAAATAGCTATACTGTGTAGTGGTTTATATATAAAAATTCTACAAATTCATTCATTTATTTATAAATATTTATTTCAAATGCATTCTGTAGAGGTTATATGATAAAAACCGCTACAAATTTTCACCACCGTTGACAGAATTTGAAATTCAAAATTTCAATGTGCAACATTTTGTAGCGGTTATGTAAAAAAAACCGCTACAAGTGTTCATGACTGTTGGCGGGAATTAAAATATTCAAATTTTAAATGAACACTTTCTAGCGGTTAGTATTGAGAAACTGCTACAAATATTCATAACCGTTGGCGGGAATTAAAATTTTGTCAAATTTCAAATGTTTAATCTGTAGCGGTTTTGTTTGTCAAACCGCTATAAAGTTACGTATCACTTTGTAGCGGTTTCATCTATTTAACCGCTACAAATATTTATATTTTGTAGTGGTTTTTATAGTTAAATCGCTACAAATGTTTTATTTATTTATTTTTTAATAAATATTTATTTCAAATGCATTCTGTAGCAGTTATACACTGTAACCGCTACAAATATGAGTTAAATTTTGTAGCGGTTCTCTATAACTGCTATAAAAGGCGGCTCTCTAAATTCCGTAGCAGTTACTATCGTAAAAACCGCTACAAAAGAAACACCATAATAGTTGCGCTAGCTTCGCGCCAAGCTGGGGCCATATTTGTAGTGGTTAATATAGACTAACCGCTACAAAATAACCGCAACAAATTTAGCACAAGTTTGGCGCCAAAATTTGTAGCAGTTATGTCTTGTAAACCACTACAAATCATGTTCCCTAACCCACGCGCCACTTGGCGCGAAGCATACCATTGCAAATTTGTAGTGGTGTTGCTTAAAACCGCTACAAATCCTAATATTTGTAGTTGTTTATTTTAACCGTTACAAATTTACCGCTACGAATTATCATTTTTTTTGTAGTGTTTGTATGCTTGATTGCAAATCTAATAAGTTTTTTCACCCCATCTATATATTCCTTTGAACATTGATCAGATGACATCCATTTTCAATCCATCTATACCTTCAACCTATTTTTAAAAAGTGGGTAGGTGCTTGATTGTTTCATTTACTAATTATTTTTAAGGTTAAGGTGCAAAAATACACATGTGATTTTCCTCAAAGTGCACCCAAAACCAAATGCTTTTTTTAGGTGCAATAATGACTTTGTGGTTACAAATAAGGGTGATCGGGATCGGGAAATGCCATGCCCGATCCCGATCCCGAAAAAAGGTTTGAAAATGATTTTCATTCCCGATGCCGATCCCGAAAATTTTCCGATCCTGAAAATCGGGAAATTTTGGGATCGTGATCGGGAATTTCCCTATCCCAGATTTGCTTTTTATTAAAAGAAAATATCTATATTGAATTTTTTGTTGTGTTTCCTTTAGTCTAGTATAAATATATAATTTGTTTAATATCATATTGTACCAAATAAGTCTAATATAAATATATAATTAGTCCAATACATGCTTAAAGTTGTCGATTCAGCTGTAAAAAGAAAAAAGACAAAAACAAAAAATTAGAATTATTTAATAAATAATAAATAAAATTAACTAAATAAACTAAAAGAATATATATTACCTTAAGGCTGTTAGGGATTTTCACATTTTATTTTACATTTGGTCTTATTTTCTTAAATATTTTTAAAAAATATACATGTGTATATATATATTTTCGGGATCGAGAAAAAGTCAGGATCAGGAAGTCCCATTCCCGATCCTGATCCCGAAATCACATTCCCGATCCTGAAATTAAATCCCGTCCCGATTTGCTTGGGATCGGGACGGGAAGGTCGGGATGGGAAATGGATGAACACCCTTAGTTACAAAATAGGTGCACAACTACCCTTTGACCGTTAGTTTGACTTTTTGACCCTGAAAGTGATGACGTGTACGATGATATGGATGCTAGAGTGACACTCTGGAAACAAAACTTGCTGACTGGTCAAGCTTTACAATTAATATTACACACATTTCACTATTTCAGTATCACCTTCATTGAAGTATATTCAAATATGAATGCAGAGTGCTTAACTCACTCAGCATAACTATTGCCCTAAAAAACATACTGATTGCTCAGTTTTTTCCCCAACCCTAGATTCCCAATATTATTAAATTAAAATCATTATAATACATATATTATATTACTAATTTTTATTAAATTATATGATTTATTAGGAAAATTTGATTTTCAGCAAGTTTTTTTTTCCAGAATGTCACTCAGTGTCCATGTCATCGTATACGTCATCACTTTCAGGATAAAAAAGTCAAACTAACAGTCAAAGAGTAGTTTTGCACCTATTTTGTAACCATATAGTCATTGTTGCACCTAAAAAAAAATATTTGGTGTTGGGTGCACTTTAAGGAAAATCACGTGTGTATTTTTACACCTTAACCCTTATTTTTATCTTTTGTTATTTATTTTAGGGTTAAGGTGCAAAAATACACATATGATTTTTCTCAAAGTGCGTCCAACAACAAATGTTTTTTTAGTTACAAAAGTAACTATGGTTATAAAATTGGTGCAAAAGTCACACTCTTTGTTAAATGGAAAATGTTGACTATTAAAAAGAAGGATTTTGACTAACACTAATGACATAGATGGTGACTTGGCATATTAAGTAGCATTTGGAATATTTAACTCTTAAAAAAAAAGATAACACTAAACACTTGTAAAAAAGATAACACTAAACACTTGTAAAAAAAAAAAACACCTATACAAAAATAAAAAAAATTAAATTAATTTGAAGTATCAAAAGTCATCATTTAATCAAGAAAAAAAGCAGCAAAACATCATTGAAAAAGGAGAAAGGTCGAAGGAGCATGGGTGACGGCAAAGTAGCATGACCGTGAAATCGAATTGAATGGCAAAAGAAATTGAAATCGAATTGGAGGGGGAAGGAAGCAAGTTGGAATCGGAAGGGGAAGGAAGAAGATATCGAATCAGAGGTCCATGATCTAACAATTTCTTTGCTTAGATCATTAGAGAAGAAAGGAAAAAATACTATTAAAAACTTAAAGATGCCACCATCAACCTCCCCTTCAGTATCGTCTTCCTTCCTCATTTGATTTGCTTTCTAAAAGGAGCACAATTTGCCTCCTGCTCTTCCTGCTTCTCGGCCTTGTGAGTTAAGGTCGTGATGGTGATTCTGTGTATTGTTGATTTAGGTCAAATAATAAACCTTTGGAAATACCTTCTATTTTATTATTTCTTTCAACATTTATTTCTTAGTCAGCCAATTTCAAAGCATACTTGTCTAGGCAGGTTAAGAGTTGAGGACAACAAATGTTTTGTCCTCGCATTATAATATACTAAGCATACAAGAGACAAGAAAAGCTAGCACTGATAGTTGAAATTACAACTTAAATGAAAGATATGTTTCTTCACCTCTTTCAAAACCATGACAGTGTAGTTCTAATCGAAGATGACGCGGAATTATGGAGCGTCAGACGCATTGGCGGCCAAGATTTCCCAGCTATAAGGCTCGAGTTCTTTAGAGATAGGGCAATAACTAGTGAGCATGACCTCATTGGCGGAAGCACCGACGGAGCCGAACTTGAAAACAAAGACGCTGAAGTTTTGGGGCTAGGGAACCTCCAGTGCTCCATTTATGCCGAGGGCTTCAATGGGCTTCGTCGCCATCGCCATTGCCACGGTGTTGGAGTTGTGACTAGGCTTGGCTTCAAGATTGGATTTCTTGCCCTTCCACCATGAGAGTAAACCCATGATTATTGCTACTGGTAAGGTAGGGATTTTGACTTCCTTCACGTCTGGGTTTACTCTCGGTGCCCAGCCTAATCTCTTAGCAGACAACATCTATGTCATCATAATTGGTCAAAAACCTTTCATATAACGGTCAACATTTTCCATTTAATAGAGAGTGTAACTTTTGCACCAATTTTATAACCTCGTAGTTACTTTTGCCCCTAAAAAAATATTTGCTATTGGGCGCACTTTGAGAAAAATCACATGTGTATTTTTGCACCTTAACCTTTTATTTTAAAATAAATTCTAGGGTTAAGGTGCAAAAATACACATGAGCTTTTATCAAAAGTGCATCCAACACCAAATGCTTTTTTTTGGAGCAAAAGTGCCTCTGAGCTTTCAAAATAGGTGTAAAAGTCACATAACTCGTTATCTCAAGGATGTTGACTGTGAGTTTTAACTTTGTTGACTAAAAATGCTGACCAGGAGCATGATATGGACGGATAATAAACAACTTGGAGGATGAGATGCTGATATGGCACAAGGCAGTCTGAATATTAACTAAAAGTAAATAACAAAAGTGAAAAAGAAAATGGAAATGAAATGTGAAGTAAAGGAAAATTTAACTGAGGTGAGGGTTCTTATCGGGTAGGCATTGAAGAAGGAAATCGCGAGAAAGAGAGGATGACGCCGAGTTAGACTTAGAGAGCAGGAGACCATGACTGTGAGATCGGAGGCGAGTTCAGCTGCATACTCGACAACGGAGTTCGATTAAGAAACCAGCCGCGTACGCGACGACGGACTGCGATTAGCGACGGCGGCGAGATCGGAGGCGAGTTTAGGGCTTCGTTTTGGGGCGAATAATCGTGTAAATGAATCCTCTCTGTCCCTGTCTGTCTTCCTTCTTCAATTTATGTATATTTGGGGTATGATTGCACTTTGTTTTCTAAGGTGAATTTGCATGAATGGCGTTGGCATATATGGGTTTAGTTTTCCCCCAACTGTAAGTAGCAACTTTGCAGCATATTAAGATTGTGACTTTCTGAAGCTATCAGGAGTTGGGAGTCATTTTCTGGTGGTGAATCTCAGAAGTTAAACTTATGGCTGATTATTTCCTCTTTCCTTTGTTACTAATAGGTATTTATATATACAAATTTAATTGCTTTTCAGCTTGAATCTCGGAAGTTAATCTCGGAAGTTAAACTTAATTGCTTTTCTATGAGATATTATTCCCAGTTAGAAGAGCAATTCTTCAGGGAGGAGGTAGGAGCAATTCTCCAGGAGATATTATTTTGATGGCAGTACTGTTTCGGAGCTTTGTCGTGGAGTTCGATTTCTTTTGTGTGTATTTAATGTTTATTGTTTAATGGACAAATGAAACTGCCACGTTTGCTTAGTCAAATGAGATAAATCACCCTTGGTCTCCACCTGGCAGCAAAAAATATAACCTAACAGACGTCAGTTTTAGATAACGAGTTATGTGACTTTTGCACCTATTTTGAAAGCTCAGAGGCACTTTTGCTCCAAAAAAAAGCATTTGGTGTTGGATGCACTTTTGATAAAAGCTCATGTGTATTTTTGCACCTTAACCCTAAATTCTATAGCATAACATCTTAAAAATTGAAGCTTTCTAGGTCTTAAACCCTATCTTTTAATTGACAAATAATCAATTAATTAATGACACCACATCATAATAATTTTTCACAGCTCATAACGAAAGAAATCATATTTGCCAACACACATCATAGGTAAATTAGAAAGCATTACAAGCCAACAAATAAAATACAAGTGTTAAAAATAAATAATTATTTTTGTTATAGTGTTGTAGTAATTAATCCTCCATCGTTAAACTAAATTAAAATAGTTTTATAAAATGTTAAATTTGAACCATTCATTCTAAAAGTGGGGGACAAAATACTAAAAAAAGGAGGAAAAGGAAAATGAGATAATATAACTTAGGCTGAACCAATTTCCTACATTTTCTTGGCCCTTCTAAACATTGGGAAGGGTAAAAATATAAAGCACAAATGGACCATTAACTAGTTTGGGCCATTTAAGCTAGAAGAACATACAAAAGGAACACATTCTATCAAATGGGCTAAATGTAACTCTCTTTTGTTAGCTATCAATAGTAAAGTATAGTAATATTGTAGTAAAGTTAAGTTAAATTAAATAGATCGAAAAAAAATTAAACATGGAATTATTAATAAATAGAAACAAATATTAAACATGGAATTATTTAACAAATAGCTTCAGCATTATTACTACAACAGCCATGTCTATCACATTTATTTGAGAATAATTTTTTCATATTTCATAATAAATTAAACATAAAAGACATTTAATTAGCAAATTAAACTATTAACTTCTAATAAAATTACATTTGTAAGCTCCAAAATTATAAAACTCACAATGAATAGAAGTTTCAATTGAGTGGGCTGAAACTATAAACACAAATATTAAAAAAATAATACAGGAAAAATAGCAACAAAAAATTGCATGCATCTTAAAAAATTTTAAAAAAAATAAAGAAAAAGGGAGTGGGTACTTACATGGGTATGGTGCAACGAATGGGACCTTAGAGGAGGAGTGGGGTTTGTTTGGTCCAAGAAATGGGACCAAAGGAAGTGGGGTCTTTCGGTGGAGTGATGAAAAGAGGAGGAAGGAGGAGTAATGTGGAGGAAGTGACGGTGATGATGAAAAGAGGAGGGAGGAGGAGTGATGTGGAGGAAGTGATGATGGAGATAAAAAGTGGATGAGGGAAAAGGGAATGGGGACCGTAAATAGAGAATATATGAAGTGAAAGGGGAGGGTGGGGACGTTACGGTGGTGGTGAAGTTAGCTTGAGGATGACAAAAATGGAGATGAAGTAAGTAAAAAAGGGAAGGAATGTGGGGATGGTGACAAAGAAAAGGGAGGAGGGAGTTGGCACGTCAAAGAGTGTTAAGGGATAAAGGGAAGGATGGATTGGTTGGAAATCTGGCAGGAAGATAGGTTTTTGACCAAAACAAAAACAAAAAGCCACCTTGTGTAGCACTTTCTTTAGGAAGGGCCATACAAGGGCAGCCATGTGGGTCTTGTGTGGTGCTTGGTCAAGGCCCACAAGCAGCTATGGCCTTTCTTAAGGAAGCGTCATAGCTACTTATAAGGAGCTTTGTGTGGTCCTTTGTCAGACAAGCGCCACACAAGGCCCCAAAATCCTGTGTCCTTTGATAAGTAAAATATTTGTATGTTTATTTTTCCTTATATAATGATTTTATGGACGATATTTGCGTTTAATATAATAAATTTGGGTGTGATTGATAAATAAATAATGTTTTTGGAATAAATATCATTTTAAAAAAAATGAAAGTACTGTAGCAACAGGATCACTGTAGCAGACGGAAGTTACACTATAGCGGATGGAAGTCACTGTAGCGACAGAATCATTGTAGAGTCGTTGGACACTGTAGCTATTGCCGACAGTCACTGTAGCAGCAGCCAGATCACTGTAGCAGCCTCCGGACACTATAGCAGTACTGTAGCACACATTTTTTCCCTATAAATAGAGATCAAGGCCAAGCTCAAATGGGGAGGAGAGGAAGAGAATCAGAGGTCCTTCTCTGACAATTAGAGGCCTTTCTCTGACAAGGAGAGATCTTTTCTTTGACAGTTCTGAATAAAGTGTGTTACTTTCTAGATTTAATTTCATACATTGTATGAATTCTTGCATGCCTCCATCTTGGAAGGCTTATGATTTTATTACTTATTGCATGCCTCCATCTTGGAAGGTTTAGGATTGTATTACATTTTGCATGCCTCCATCTTGGAATGCTTAGGATTGTATTACATTTTACATGCCGCCTACATGAAAGGTTTTATCTCCTAAATGGACGGCTAGAATTCTTCATTTTTCATGCATCTGTTGGTTGTATATTTATGTTTGAGAATTTAATATTCAAGTTTATGCAGTATTTCTAAGGATTTTATTCTAGCTTTATATAATGTCAATTTATTTTGGTTTTGTTTTTAATTTCATCATGTGCTAAACTTTCATTTTCCTAGGGTGATGACGTAGTTTACTAATGACGGATTGAATCTTAACTTATTAAATCTATTTTGAATTTCTCCTTCATGATTGAGTTTTAATTATTATTCTTAATGCTTTTGATTGACTGGCCATATTTTGAATGATTTCAATATGCATGTTGAGACCGGAAGGAGATACATGTGTGTAGACCCTATAATTAAAACCATGACTTGCATATGAAATAGGAACATATTCATATGAGTTGTGTAGTCTTACTGAGTTCCATAAATCTTAATGCATAATTAATTGCTTAAATTCATATAGGAATATATTGGATTAACAATTGATTATATAATTGCTTGACCTTGGAAGAGGCTAGTAATTAAATTAGGGAAACTTGACTATCAACCATGTGAAATAAATTGGGCTAGAATAGATAAGTGATTCAATCCGGAATTTGTTAAGTGAAATATGACCCCTAGGGCTTTTTCTCATATTTTCTTTCACATCATCTGCATTCATATTTAATTGCCTTTCTTTTATTTTGTACTCTCAATCACCAACTAATCGATCGACTAAATAGAGTTAAAATTGCTCATTTTGGTACTTAGTGATCAATCCTCATGGGAACGATACTCTACTTACTTCTATATTACTTGATTACGACAGTGTACACTTACACTATTTAATTGATCATCTGCACATGTATCATCCCTTACTTAAATAAACGCCACACCATCCTTATGTTTTAAGAAAAATAATAAAATAGAAGAAGCTGTGGCCCTGTTTTAAAGAAGTGTCACAAAAAATGTGTCACTATTGCCTATTTTTGTAGTAGTGATGGTCAATCTGTCCATGATGCAAGGCCTAGTTCCTTGTATTAAAGATAGAATTGATGAGAATCATAATGCCTCGCATGAGAGAAGTTTCACCCTTATTGTAAATTTAGCTTAAGGTGTCTTTGAGCAAGAATTTGAAACTTGAAATGGATGAAGAATGAAATTAGGTCAAAAAACGTCCAAACTAGATAGCTTTGGCATAAGGGCATGAAATAAAGAGATGATCAAGCGATTCTTCATAATATGGTCACATGTTTTCTTATTATCTTCTTGTGACTTGGCATTTGCAAGATTGCTTTTTCAACTAATTAGATTAAGAGCATATTTTTCCTAACTATCTTATTAGGAAAATATGTGAAAATAATGCTGATGAATTTATTTTTCACTGTATATCTCTTAGAATTGATGTTGAGGATCATGTAGCGCATGTATAGACATAAAATGGGTTTATAAAATCATTAACTAAGCATTTGCAATTGATTGAAAGGCTATTACTTGTGAGGTCAAAGCTCCCAATTTCTACTTGGTGACATGTAGTTTTGTATGCAGCTATAGTAATTCATACTTGGCTGACAAGTTATCTTGAATCCTCTACTTTACCATGGGTATTTGTTTAAGAACCTAATATGTTTCATCTATTATTTTTTGGATGTGCAGTATATGTTCCAATTGTTTTACTACAATGTAGTAAGATGTGTCATCAAATAAAAAAGGGTGGGAATATATGTTGGGTATCAGTATCCTTTTATAATAGAATACATTGCTGATAAAGGCTAAATGCCCCAATTCTTACCCAAAAAAAAAAAGAATATACCTAACTAGCTAGAACTAAAAACAATAATAGATTTATTTACCTATCGATTTGCCGATTGTCATTTTGATGAATCAATTTTGTCAACATGAGGGGAAAATAAATAGTTGGAAAAAGAAATTAACTAGAATAAATTATCATTATCTCATTGATCCTCATATAAAATAATGTGAACTAGAAGTTTAAAAGACAATTCATTCATGAAGTTTAGCTAATTAATTGTTAGACGTATTTACCAATGTTATTAAATTCGAACAGGACCAGTTAGGTCATGTTGGATCTTGGAGACCTTGCCATGTAATTGGTTAGGGCAAGTGCCTAACTCGGGATTGATGTGACTCGGGCCAACCCAGGCTCAACATGGGCAACTCGGCAAGTTGCTAGATTGGCTCAGGTCGCCTTTAAAAATAAAATTACTTTGTTTTTTTAGGGGAATAAATTGTCCCTACTATAGATTCACACATATATAACACTTAATAAATAACGGTTATAGTAAATAAACGTTATATATGTCGAGACAGAGGTCACACAAAAATATATAATGCTAAAACCTAATGGTTAGATATGTGCACTGTCATGTATTGAGAAGCGAAATTCGTGAAAACATAAATATAACGATTGTAATTATTAATCATGATATATTTATTAACAAATATGATGGTTCTTATACTACTACAAAAAGTACTTTTAACGTCACTAATTAACGTCTATTTTTAAAAAACAGTAGTTGAAAAGGAGGCGGTGACATTTTTGAAATTTTGACTTGTCTTTTAACGACCATTTTTGAAAAATGGTCGTTGAAAGTGTAGACTTTTAACGACTGTTTTAAAAAACGGTCGTTGAAAGTGTACACTTTCAACGACCGTTTTTCAAAAACAGCCATTAAAAGTGTCTTAGATCTGTTTTAATCCCAACTGTATCTCCTCTACTAGTCGTGTCTCTCCTTCTCAGACCCCAGATGCAACCTCTAGCCTATTCTTCAACCCAATCGTGACTTCACCTTCCTCTTTGCTAGTGTTCTTGTGAACCCTCTCCTCCTCGGCCTCATTTCGATAATCAAGAACATGCTCAGTCCATTCTCAAGAGTATAATATGTGTGGATCTTTAGCACTTTTGGTCTTTTAGCAAAGTAGCAACATTTGCTTGGGTGTTAATGAGGTTGAAATGACAACCCAGAAGATTAAGTATTTCCTTGAGCTTGTGTTTGCAAAGCACTTGAGGTTTTTCTCCTTGCCTTTTTATATTTAATTTTTTTGTTATCATTTTTGGAAGTTGAATTGCAATTATATTTGGGGTTTACTTCTTGAAACGAAAAGTTTGAAATTTTGTTTGAATGCTACTCATTGAAAATTTTGTTTGAATGTTGCTCGTTAGAAATTTCTGTCCCAAAACTTGAGTTCTATACAAGATTTTTTTTAAAAAAAAATAGAGGGATAAACCGACCGTTTTTGTAAAAACAGTCGTTGTAAGTCACAACATACAACAACCGTTTTTGCAAAAATAGTCGTTGTAAGTCTCTTACAACGATTGTTTTAAAAAGGTCGTTTCTTTTAAAACTTTCAACGACACTCATATATACATCCCTCTAAAAACAGTCGTCTAAAGGGCATAAAAACGGATGCTAAAAGTCCCTTATGTAGTAGTGTTATGAAATAACCGTCATATATAAGAAGGTAGGATTTTGAAAAAAAAAATTATTTGATAATATTTGGCAATTCTTCATAATGAACTGTTATATATTTTTCAAGAATACTTAACAATAAAAAAATTATTTTACAATACTTTACAATTCTTCACAAATAACCGTTAAGTATGATTTAATATAAATAAAGGTAGGATTCTAAAAGATAATATTTATAAGGGAGCATGATCTTAAAAAATATAATTTGACAATACATTACAATTCTTCACAAAGAATAATTAAGTATTCTTCAATATAAATAAAAGTGGTTTCCTAAAAGATATCGTACATACGGAGGTAGGATCCTTAAAAGAAATTGATAATACATTATGTTTTTCATAAAGAACTATTAAGTATTCTTTAATATAAATAAAGGTGAGATTCTAAAAAATATTAAATATAAGAATGTGGGATCTAAAAAAAATTATTTAATAATATATTACAGTTTTTCATTAAAAACTGTTAAGTATTTTAATAATATATTATGGTTCTTCACTAAGAATTGTTAAGTATTCTAAAATATAGACAAAGGTGGGATTCTAAAAAAGAAATTATTTGACAATACATTACAGTTTTTCATTAAGAACTAAGTATTCTTTAATAAAAAGGTGTGATTTTGAAAAATATCGAATATAAGAAGATGAAATCTTGAAAAAATTTTATTTAACGCAACTCTTTAAATACTCTTTTTTCCATAAGTTTTGTTTTAGCACTGTAGGTTTTGACTTTCACCACTACCATGAGTCTAAAGAATGCATAAAATTTGGAGCACTCATAATTAATTTCAAAAATAAAAATTCCAAAAAAAAAAAGAGAATAAGAAGCTAGCTAGAAATAATATAAACTGAAACATAGGCATTCGAGAGGAATTGAATTGGGCGTAATATATAATTACATAACCTACAAGTCAGCCCTATAGTTAAATTTAAGGGAAAATTCTAAAAAAACACCTTGAAATATAGGAAAGGACAAATCAGTGCTGTGAAATTCAGAAATCTCAGGTCAGTACTGTGTCAGTACGGAGAAGGAATTTTGGATTTTGAAATCTTGGCGAAAAGACGAATTCACCCTTCAGTGTCCCTCTCTCTCAGCTCAGAATAACAACATCGGTCTCTTTATTAACAACACCGCATTCTACATTAATAACTCCTCTTTCTACTTTTATAATAATAAAATCGGTCTCTTTATTAACAACACCGTATTGTATATTAGCAACTCGACTTTCTTGTTCACAATAACAACAACGGTCTCCATATTTACAACACTGTATTCTACATTAACAATTTCATTTTCTTATTTCACAACTTTATAATTTAAGTTTCAAGGCTAATAACAACACCTCTATCTCTTTATTAACAACATTGCAAAATACATTAACAATACCATATTTTGAGATACGAAGAAATGAAAGAATAAAGTGGAGTTGTTAATGTAGAATGTGATGTTGTTAATAAAGAGAGATATGTTGTTATTCTGAGATGAGAGTGGGGGAAAGCTGAAGGACATATTTATTTTTTCGCTGAGATTTCAAAATCATATATTCCTCTTTCATACTGATACAGCACCACTAACATGAGATTTTTGAATTTTACTGCACTAATTTATCCTTTTACATAGTCCAAGATTGTTTTTTTGGAATTTTCCTAAATTTACTTAGGTGGCTAAAATCTACTTAAAAAAATATATAAATGCCCGGTAATACAGTTTGGAAGAGGAGTGAATTGGGATCAGATATTCAAATTTCGCATGTATCCCAGGTCTGAAAGCACGAGCAGGATAAGATATTTTGCTTCGATGAATCGATGGACAGATATTTCGCATGAACTAAAGTGGTCCTTTTTGTTTTATGTGCCCATCTAGTGGTCCCCGTTTTGAATAAGTACTACTGGCCGACTTAACGTCACTTCGTTAATCAAATGCGGGCACCGACTTGATGCTCTGTGAAAGTGCTAGACTTTCCCATCCCTTTCCATTCCTTTATTCAAAACTCACCGCTTTGGGGTAAAAAACAGGGGGGTTGGGTTTTTTTTTTTTAAAATAATACTCAGCATCTTAAAATATTTTTTTTTAAATAAAATTCAATATTCTAAAATAATTTTTGATACACTGATCAATCTTAAATATTTTTTTTTAGTTATAATTATTATCTAACAAATTACACTCTAAAATAAATTTTCAGTAACATCCATATCATAAATTAATTTTTAGCTCACTTTACAACTTACTTAATTTTTTCAATAACACCCATATCCTAAAATATTTTTTTTTCCATCTAATCTCTTGAAATATTTTTTTTCATTAACACTCTGTATCTTAAGTTTAGATTGCTCGTTATGATTAAAAAAATATTTTAAGATACTAGTTACATAAAAAATCATTTTATGATATTTGATGTCGCTGAAAAGATGCTCCGAAGTGTTGAATATTATTTTTGAAAAAAAAAAAAGGCCCCTTAACACGAGAGGAAATGAAAGGGAGAGGCGCCGACGCAAGTGCAAGGGACCCCCCAAACACAACAACCGTCCAGAAGTTATAATTTGAGACAACTTCACTGCACCCACCTTAAATTAATATCCAACAGCACTAAAGAATTCTGAAACTCCCCACTCCTTCTTAGACAAAATGAAATTAAATTATACGATGATAAGAGATTTCTTACTTTATTTTTTAAAACAATTAACTCATTGAATATCAGTATTAGACAATAATGGTGGGAATATTGCAGACTTGACCTTTAATAGTGATCAAGATATGATTAGGAACACATAGCAGGGAAAAACTGGAGAGGATATAGGGTTTTTTAACAAATGCTCGTCCATAAATCTATAGCCTTTCGATGAAGATAAGCGCCATTCCCACCCAAAAAAAAAAACCACGAATCAAACAATTTCCATGTGGGAATTGAATCTTCTCAGCTAGCCCACAACACAGCTCCATTTTAACTACCATGTATCACCCAAAACCAAACAATATGTGCAGCCACATTTAATAGGCTGTTTGGTACGAGGAATTTGAAAAGGGACGTAAGGGAGAAATTTTTATACGTTGGATTTTAAAAAAAAAAATTATAGAAGTGAGTTTAAAATTTCTTAATTTTACTTACTCAGTTGTTATTTTATCTTACATATTTTATTTATTAAAATTTTATAATCTCACACCTCCAATTTTTCAAATCCAACTCATAAAATTATTTCTCCCCTCCCTCCCCTCCAAATCCCTCATGCATATCAAGCCCCTTAAATATTAATTATAGGGGTAAAATCAATAAACAAGTATTAATTACTTACCAAGTAACGTATATTTAAATCAAAGAATCCTTTACGGTAACTTAAATTTTGAACTGGTGGGAATATTGCAGACTTGACCTTTACTAGTGATCAAGATATGAATAGGAACAAATAGCAGGAAAAGAGTGGAGAGGATATAGGGTTTTTTTAACAAATGCTCGTTCCATAAAATCTATAGCCTTTCGATGAAGATAAGCTCCATTCGCACCCAAAAAAAAAAAAAAAACACGAATCAAACAATTTCCAAGTGGGAATTGAATCTTCTCATCCAGCCCTCAACACAGCTCCATTTTAAATACCATGTGTCACCCAAAACCAAAAAATTTGTAGCCACATTTATAGGCTGTTTGGTATGAGGAATTTAAAAGGGGACGTAAGGGAGAAATTTTTATATATTGAATTTAAAAAAAATAAAGAAGTGAGTTTAAAATTTCTTAATTTTACTTACTCAGTTGTTATTTTATCTTACATCTTCTATTTATTAAAATTTTATAACCTCACTTCTCCAATTTTTCAAATCCAACTCATAAAATTATTTCTCCCCTCCTTCCCCTCCAAATCCCTCCTGCATATCAAGCCCCTTAAGTATTAATTATAAGGGGTAAAATAAATACAATTATTTCTCCCTCCCCTCCCCTACCCTCCAAATCCCTCAGGAATATATAGGGTCCGTTTGGTTAGATTGCATTGCACACCTGCGATGGTAATCTTTATTACATTACCATTGGTGGCATATTTGGTTGGGCTTGCTAATGGTAATATAGATTACAATTGTAAAACAGATTGCATATTTTTTGGTAATCTCCATTCATAGGGGGACCCCTATGAAAACTCATTGCAGGCTTGTAATCATTGATAAAATCTCAATTTTAACCCTACTAATTTAATAAAAAGACAAGATTTGCCCTCCCTAAACAAAACATTAAAATTAGGCTATCATCATTTTTTTCTTAACAAAAGCCCTAACATTGAGACTTGAGAGCAGAACGCCAGAACCGAACGTTGAGAGCAAAACGTCGCAAGCAACAGAAGCCGCGAGCGGATAGTTCACGCAAAGGATGGCAGAAATAAACACCGGCGTTACTGTGATCGACGAGGTATTAATTGTTACAAATCTATTTTGTCTTGCAAATGGAATCTCTGAGCCTATCTTCTCAAGTTCCCTCTTTTTCTTTCTTGTACTTCAATTCATGCTATTTAGAAATTGTTTTTGTTAGCCACAATTTTCATCGTCTTCTTCTTCTTATGGGATTAGATGATTTAATCGGTGGGTTATTGTTGTGATTCAATATACCCGATGTAAAAATCTAGGATTTGGGGTTTTTATTTCCTTAATTGTTGTGATTCAATATACCCGATGTAGAAATATGGGATTTGGGGTTTTTATTTCCTTAATATGAGATTGGGTGAAATATTCTTGGAAAGAATGATCACAGTACGATTTGCAAAATAACTGTAAATTTAAAAAAACCGTTGTGCTCATTATGAAGCAAGAGGGATTTCCGCCAGAAGAATTGCAGCTTTGGTTTGATCACTTGATGTTAATTTATCCGTAAATCAAAGCATACAAATTTCAACGTTGTGCTTGTTGATTCCTTATAAAATTGAAGGTTTGATTTATGTTGTTTGATTAATTTTATAATGTCCTGGGTTTCAACATTGTGCTTGTTGATTCCTTCTAAAATTCAAGATTCAATTGATGTTGTTCGAATAATTTTATAATGTCCTGGGTTTCAACGTTGTGCTTGTTGATTCTTTCTAAAATTCAAGATTTCTTCTAAAACTCAAGGATTACTAGCTGTGAATTATTTTAAAGGATAAAATGGTCTTTTACAAATATATTAATTTTGAAATATAATTATAAAATAACTCATTGCAGCCTACTGTAAAAAGCATACCAAACATCATCTTTATAATTAGTATTGCATTGCATTCCCATTACATTACATTACATTGCACTGCACATGGCAATGCAATCTAACCAAACGGCTCTATGTTTCAGTTCTAATTAATGATCTAATAATATACATTTTCTTTGCTTTTTTCAAATGTATATTATTAGATCATTAATTAGAACTGAAACTTCGGGATATGGCCAATGATAACCATTTAAATCTCTCAGAGAGGCGCATGTCACCAATGTTGTTGAAGAATAGAAACCCTAAAGCCCGCACGCACAATAGCGACAGTGAAGAGCCTAGACGAGAATGCCAACGAGAAATCAAATGGTAGAGAGACACTTCGAAAACTAATTCTAAACGGACTACTCTAATACCATCTTGAGTTTGAGAGATCACATTAAAGTATAGGAAAAATACTTTGAATATTACTGATCCTTAAATCAAAGAGAATATAAAGAGGCTTTTATATAGGCAAATTACTAGACTAACCCTAACTCTAGAATCTAATCTAATATAATTAAATCAAATCAAATCATAATAGTAAAATATTCATATCTAATTCTAATAAATAATAAACATCAGCCATAATAATATTAATAATTATTCTACTGCTAAACTTGCTAATCTCAACAAGGGGAAAATGAATTTGAAGGGCTGGTTTATTCACACTCTTGGAAGTACATATGCTCCTTTTGTTCCATAATATAAGTTGTTTTAACTAATTCATCATAACTCAAAAAATAGTAGTTAACTCATTAAATTTATTCTAAATTGAAGAAAATTTACAATTTTACTCATATTAAATGAGATTTTGAAGGAGAGAGAAATATATAATGAATCATATTTAAACATTAATTATAAGAGTAAAATTGATAAAAAAAATATTAATTATTTTTCAAATAACTTGTATAGTGTACCAAACTATTCTTTTAAAAATCACTTATATTGTGGATGTGAGGGAGTACGCACGTCTGAGACTTGCCAGCTAATGTGCAGCGCTGCTGCTGGACAAATTCAAGTTACTGACTTACTAAGTCAGAAACTAACCGACAACTTTCGGGTACAGTAGCTATCACATTTAAATCCGGTGATTCCATCACTGTCACAAATTCAAGTTCTTGGAGTTTCGGCCATGCATGAAGGCCTAAAGCCTAATATATATTGGCTACCTCTCCATACAAAACCTGCATAATTTTCCCAAGTTCCAATCAATCAAACACTGAAACAATGAATAGTGATCCTTGTTTGGCAGCAACAGAAATCTCGGCACCTACCACAGAGACGATGCCTCTGAGAAAACTCTCTGAAACAGAGAAGCTCCCTATCTGGGAGCTCTCGGGGGACTCAGAAGAACACTTGGTTCAAATAATCACTAGCTTTGCCCAGTATCTGGGGCACAACAAAATGCGCTTGCTAGGTAATTACCTTTTTTTAACATCTTTTCGATATATCACATATTATGTTGTATCATAGAAAATATACTAACTCACACAACACCTCGAACTGCATTTAATTTAAACAAATCCTAATATAATTGTTTGTTGATATCGAGCAGGCTACCCCACTAATCAGGAGTTTGGATATGAAGCATTGGCACCGTTGCTGCATTTTCACATAAACAATGCTGGTGATCCATTTACGGGAAACAGCTACGCTCTCAATTCCGCAGCTTTTGAAGTTTGTGTTCTTGACTGGTTCGCTAACTTGTGGGAGATTGAGAAGAACGAGTACTGGGGATACGTAACCACTGGTGGAACTGAAGGCAATCTTCATGGTATTTTAGTAGGGTAAGTTAGCTCTCATCTCTATGTATATGTTTTATTAGTCATCTGATTATATATGAGGTTGTAATGTTGTGTACATATAAAGGAGGGAACAATTGCCAGATGGGATTCTGTATGCCTCGGAAGAATCACATTATTCAGTGTTCAAAATAGCAAGGATGTGCAGAATTCAATGTGTGAAGGTTGCCACTCTGAAATCTGGTGAGATTGATTGTTCTGATCTCAAGGCTTCACTTCTCCCTCACAAGGACAGACCTGCCATCATTAACCTCAATATAGGTCTCTCCCGCTCCCGCCCTCCCTCTCGCTTTCATGTTCATTTATAACTAATAATTTGGTCAATCTCTTAAATTGCATTTAATCTTCCTAGGGCATTTCACATACACATTTATTGAATGACTAATGAACTAATATCAAAGGGTGGTTTTCTATTTTAGGAACAACTATGAAGGGAGCTATTGATGATCTTGATCTTGTGGTGCAAACACTGGAAGAATGTGGTTTTAGTCGTGATCGGTTCTATATCCATTGTGATGGGGCTCTGTTTGGACTAATGCTTCCTTTCATTAAACAAGTGAGTCATGTTTCAAAATTTAGTTACAGTCTTGAGATTCAAATTCCGAATCCGGTTTTGGTATCAAAACATAATTGGATCTGAATTTGGAATCTTGTGAAGTAAAAGATCCATAAAATAAGAAATGGACTCCGTATACATTCTTAATTTTTGTCACTTCCTATCACAAATCCTATCTATGTTTGTGCAATATATCCTAACTAGAGAAGATGATGATGGGTTTACAGGCCCCAAGGTTGAGTTTCAAGAAACCCATAGGAAGCATAACTATTTCTGGGCACAAGTTTATGGGATGTCCTGTCCCTTGTGGGGTCATAATAACTCGTTTAGAATACACGGATGCAATATCTAGTGATATTGAGATCATAGCTTCAAGGGATGCCACAATTACAGGTAGCCGGAATGGCCATGCTCCGATCTTCTTCTGGTACGCTCTTAAGAAGAGAGGCCTGTTAGGCCTCGAGAAGGAAGTGGACAAGTGTTTGAGAAATGCATATTACTTGCAACACAAGCTGCAAGATGCAGGAATCAATACGATGAAGAATGAGTTTAGCAATATTGTGGTGTTTGAGAAGCCTCGAGATGATGAATTTGCTCGTAGGTGGAATCTGGCTAGCAATGGAAATATGGCACATGTGGTGGTGATGCAGCACGTGACTGTTGAAATGTTGGATTCCTTTGTCACGGAGTTTCTTCAAAAGCGATCCTTTTAGCTCCAAAATGGATATAAGAATCAGAGATCTCCATGCGTTGCAGTCGATGGTAATAAATTGCATAGTTCTCGAAAGCTGTCGCTGTAACATGAGAAAACTATTAGTCCCTCCGATCCTAATTATAAGATAAAGTTAATTTTTTTAGAGAAATTAAGGAAGCCAATTAAATTACTTTAGAGTGTTTATATTTTTAGTATTATTAGATTATATATTAATTTATTAGTCAAATTAATTAGTTTTGAGAAAAAAATAAAAATAAAAATACTCTAAGGTAATTTAATTGGCTTCCTTAATTTCTTCAATAAAATCAATTTTGTCTCATAATTAGGGTTGGAGAGAGTACCTTAATAAGATCTTATGTTCGAATAAACAATGAACAACTGTTTTCAACAGTTGTTTATAGGCAGTGAGTTTAAAACGCAAAAATGTTGCAGCAGCTAGTTGCTTTATGTAACTGGTCTTTATATGATGGACTATATGTGTTATCGTATTTATGATTAATTGAAGAAAATGTGACAAGAAGTTTGATAATTATTTTTCCATGCATGATGAAATTAAAATATGGTGAGTTGAAATGCTGCATTATTTATAAGTCTGTCGCATTATGCTTTGTTATTTTAATTATTATATCATTACTGAAATTCTTGTGTGAACCTGGTTTGTCACTTTATTGTGGTTTGACCAGTTAAAATACAACTCAGCTAATATTAATTCTAGTTGGCTGCTCATATAATTCATATGCTTATTTTTCTTAAAAAGATAAATCTCTTAATTTATATTTCACAATTGTGAAATCTTTTAATTTTATTAATATAATCACTAATATTTAAGAGGTGCCAAATTAGCTCATGAGTTATTGTATTTTAATTGGTCAAATCACAAGTGATGTGGAACCAGGTTCATACAAGAATTTCTCTCTATATCATTTTCCTTATTTTCTCTATGTTTGTACTATTTGAATTTAAATTTTAAATTTCTCACATCAAATTTTGGTTCAATCAATATATTTTTTAATCGAAATTTTCTATGTTAAATAGTACAAAATGTAAATAATCTATATTTAATTTGGAGGCTTTCAGTAGACATATAATTAAATTAATTCACTTGTTAATTGTTACACACAATAAACCTCATGTTTGTTTGACACAATAAATTAATCTAGCGCTGCTTGTCAATATCCATCTTATTTGTAACGACACAACACACAGTAGATTTATTTATTATGTATGAATATCGAACTCTAGTAGCATATAATGAGAAGGTCACAACAGATAAGAACATGAACCAGGTTCAAGAAAACCCAAGTACGAAGCAGACGTTAATTAATTAACTTGAGTTTATGGCCTGCTCAGCTATCATTCAGATGAGAAAAACTTTAATGATAGCAACCTGAATTTGCTTCTATGTAAGTCCATCCTTTGATATTGTCTTAGGGGAGAGGCCTCTAATGTTTGCCCAACATTCAAAATATTTTTTCTCCTTTTTTATTGACCATTGGTTCTATGTGAACTTAGTAACATTTTGATATTTTGCAGACTTGAAATTGTATAGTTCGAAATTTTTATGATTTTATTTAAAAATAAATAAAAATTGTGCAATTCTAAAATATTTGTTAAATCATAAAAAAATTTTAAAAAAACACCTTTCATGTATGTAAACATCAAAAATTTAATGTAGAATTTAATAATTAAAGGAAAAATATTTAGAAAGCAAAGATATTAGAAGAAAGAATCCTTGCCCGTCTTGTCCTCAGTTTTTGACTCACACAAAAAAAAAGTACCGGGGGGAGTAAATTTATTTCCTTCTCCAACCACGTTCCACTCCACCCTATGAAACCCAACTACAAGCCAATTGTTTAAGGGAGAATTTAGGAAACATCATATAACACTTCATTAATTTTCCAAGGTAACTCATCAAAAATATTAACTAAAGTTTATAAAAATTTACTTATAGATATGAAAAAAAAGAGTATAACGATCTTTTGGCTTGAAGATACTCGTATTTTATTTTATTTTTTTAAAAAAATTGTAATATGATCTTTGAGCTAAACCCAAATCATGATTGGGTTATAACGATTTGATTCAGAAAGGGTTTCATTCATTTTTGCCCAAAAGCTGAAATCATCATTAATGTGGTAGCTCGGCATCTGTCGGGCAAAATATCTTATGGTTGGAGTTGGATGCGTGTGCCTGAGGTTGTGGCTGGGGAGAATAAAATCTCAAGTACGAGTTAAAATAGGTTAGGTTAAGAGGGCTTTAAAATAGGCCTAAAAAAACCTCTACCTCTGTCTATATTCATAGCCTCCCGATTCAGACTTGTCCCATAATTTCAGGACCCTCTCGTCCTTTCCTCACACTATTCACGTACGCCCGAGAACAACATGTGGCAGTAATTTCTTCATACCGTGAACAATCAATGCTTGTGCTTTCCCTCCCTCAATTATCATGTGATCTTTATCTAGCAATTTGACAATTGAAAATAATTTTAAAAGATTTTCCATACATAATAGAATATAAACAAAGTTTTCTATAAACACAATTTTCGCTCTTCTTTTATTAACCATATATTTGGTTGGAGATAAAATTAGGAGAAGGAAACTCCCAAAAAATAGTAAATATTTTTATTATTTATAGAAGGTTTTCTTCATGGTAGTATTCTCTCCCCTAATTTTTCCTGTCTTTTCCCTCCATCTAAATATAGGGTAAATGTTATTATAAACGCTACTTCTAGTTTTTTGGTCTCAACAGAAAGAAATTCTCATCAATTTCACTTCTCAATGTAAAAGATGGTTGGCAAAACAATCAATGTAAAAAATATTCAGATAATACGGTGCAATTTTGTAACCCCCTCCGTAATTATATCTGAAATATGTGATTAAAATGAAATAGATATTAATAATAATCAAAACTCATTTAAAATCTCATCCTTGAGATAGTGTTTTCAAAAATACCTTTTAAAATCTAACTAATTTGGTCTCATATTCACATTTCGAATACAATTACTATGCGAAGATAAATCACATTCATATAAATATAAGAGTGCACAACATAATCATCCCGGCAATCCCGGGTACATACATTCGCTAAAGATACACGGGGCATAATTTGCCATTACAATTCTTCAAATGGGGATTACACAATCTCATCTCAAATTCATAACCATATACTCAACCGAATCATATACAGTTTTTACAACTCATTAATAACCAACTACCAACTTTCATCCTGAAGGAGTCATAGCCACTCCATCCACGAGCCACTTGCCCTGTTTAAATTGTTGGTAGGGGAGGGTGAGATTCGAGAGAATCTCAGTAAAAAATAGATACCATAATGCATGCATGATAGATGTTATGTATATGATATGTTAGTTTTATCTAGATGCATGCATCATAATAACATTTCTGCATACTCAATGTTTCATGTAACAAAACTATGGCCACAGCAAAACAGAAACAGAGCTTTATTTATTCAAATATGCTCTACACAATCAAGTAAACCAATCACATACATCACTACACAAGCAAAGATATCAAATACATGCAAGTAAGGTAAGTCCCCTACCTCTAGTCTTTTCTCTTCGATTTGCATGCCAGCAACTTGGGGCTTCACATTCAATCCTATAATGTCAAATGTACTATTTAGATACTTTCATAGTGTTTCTGGGGGGTTATATGAAGCTATATTGAAAATTTACTAAAATATCCCCGGGGACCCAGCCTGGCCCCGCCGTACCCGGTCCGGCTGTACTTTTCTTGAAATTTTGACATGGGCTATTCTGATATATTTTCGCCCAAAGAATCCATTTCCGGACTTGGAATTATCAAATTCAATGTCAATTTACAAATTTACCCTTGGCAGGCCCACTTTAAGGGTTTCAGGGGTGTTTTCGTAATTATGCTTTTTCGGCCTTTTCTGAAAAAGTGACCAACTGTAACCCCACCTAATTTTTGCTCCTAAACTCAATGGAATCATCAAATCATTAAAAATCCATCTCTAACCCCTCCAAACTAGCCTTTCCCAAAATTCTCAATTCCCTAGGAAAAATTGGGATTTTTCGGTTTCGGCTCCGCAGACGTGTTTCTTTATACTCCTAACCACTTTATTAACTATTACATTGGGTTAGAACTACCATTTATTATCAATTTGGGCAGCATAACACCTAGGCCAACCCATTTTCCAAATTTACAAACAAAGACAATTCGATGAAATTTCACTGATTAAATCAACTCCAGCAGCCAGAACAATCAAATATTGAAGTTTTGGAAGTTACCTCAAGCTCCCTCTGGCTTTTCCCTAAGATGGCTGAACCCTAACTCATTTTCAATCAGCAAAATTCTTGCTTCAACACCTTAAATTACATAGAGTAGAAGCTTAGGAGAAGTCTTGCATCGGTTAGGAGCTAAATCATAGGATGAATTGCCTTACCTTGCAATTTCTTGCTCCTTCTTTCTCTAGAAACCAAACCAGCTCCTCTCTCTCATGTTGCACGAAAAATGACGGAAAATAACTGAAGAAGATGAGGCAATATGTTTTAATTCCATGCTGATGTCATGTTTTATCTTGATGATGTCATAATTCCCATTTTTGGATTTTCTGGCAGATTTTCTGCTCAAACTTTGAAAAATCATAACTAATTCTAGAAAACTCAAAATGAGGTGATCCCAAAGCCAAATGAAAGCTATTTAAGTCCTCGCTATAGGAAAAATATGGGCCGTTACCCAAAATCACCAAAAAAGTTCAGAATTACATAAAACTCATCACTGCCCTAAAACAGAGTTCAGTTTCCATCCCAAACTTTGGACAGTTATATCTCCTAGCTCACAAAACGAAATGGCACAAATTATATGTCCATTTTGAAGCTTGGGATGTGAATTTTAAGATTGAAAAGTTTCAGAATTTTTAGACACCATTTGGTCATTCAAAACCTTCACACAAACTGACTGCCCAAAATAGAATTTCACTTGACAGAATTTCAGATTTTGCATCTTTACTTCCAATGGTTCCATTTCCATACCAAACATCATTCCCACATAAATTTTCACAAGGAATCCATTGGAAACACCAAATCAATCAAATTCACAGCTCATTGACATGTTTTCACAACAATCTCAATATGTCAACACAATTCACATTTTAAAACCTACCATTGCAACTTTTCCATTCCAAAGTTCCAAACCAATTTCAATGACATCAAAAAACATTATGACACTATTTCCAACACAATACCCTATTCAATTCTTTCCTCTATTCTAATTCAATTTGGATGTTAATCCACAATTGAACTCAAATACAGGGTTTTGGCGCTACTCACAACACACACAAATCACATTCAAGTGCCAAGTCACATCATATTCTCCAAAAGGGTTATTTATCACTAACCACATCCACTTTTGAAGTCATTAACCCTTAATCATAATTTAGGATCTTGCTAAATCGGAACTTAGTAATCCACTAATCTTAGGCTTATTCTCTAGCCTTGAGTCTCAAAATTCGGGGTATTACAAGTTTGGTAAACTACCTGCCTCTTATGAGATGATGCAGCTTCCCCGTGAGATGAGGGAAAAGATGGCTTTGTGCCAGGAGAACCACTTACAATTTGTTGATCTTGACCATCCATTCTAGTAAAAGTGTGCTGCCAACCATTTGGAGGAATAAGAAAATAAAAATTAAACATAGCCATTGAAGACAGTAAAAAAGCTAACAGAAGCCATAAGAAAAGGAATCATTAAATTGCATAGTGCTTTATAATTTATTTAATTTCTAGAGACCTTGGACAAGGAAAGTAGATCCAGAATTGACAATTTTGTTGGCGTCAGCACCTCACACCATACTAATTATTAGTAGTAGCACCTGTTAAAACACAACAAACAATAGTTTGAGTCAGGTTCAAAGACACTGTTCTTAGGAGATATTCCGTAACTCCCTAGTAGATTAGGCAGCGGCACTCCTCAGGATAAAACAAACCCTCCTTCAAAAAGCAGGGTGACAGAACTGCAGAAAGATATCAATGTAACTTAGAAGCATGGAGAGAGGAGAGGAGCTCAGGGACCTTAGTATATTCTAACTGTGCACTGAACATCGCCTTTTATAGGTAGAAATACGTGACCGTTGGGGAGTTATAATGACCATTAACAACCGTTTAATGACAATTAAAATGATAGTTATAAAACAAGTGTTAATGACAATTTAATGTAATAAAACCTTTTAAATGTCATTAAAACTAGTCAATTAAAATTCCAACGGTCATCTCCAATGATCAGTTCAAGACTCCTTTTATAAGCTTTTTTACTAACTCAAGCTCATATTTAATTGTATACTAGGGCATTCTCAATCTTGATTTTATGAGACTTCTTCCTTTGACACACTCACACACAATATTTACAACAATCCCCCATATATGTCTAAAGAAGCTCGTAGTCCCATTAGCTGAGTTACACACATGGATATAAGCATTGTATCTGGTAGTCTTTTGAACTTAAAACTAGACTTAGACTGATAACACTTAGTACACAGAAAATCCGGTAGTCCTATGAACTTAAAACCAACATTTCTTGGACGTATACTAGAGGAATTAAGAGTCAGATTATACCCTCCACATTTTCCACTGTTAACGCTGTTTTGCACATTAAAATGGCCATTCGCGTGTCCTGGTATTTAACGAATGCTCTAGAGATTTTGCCATGATCTCATAGGAGCGTCCCCATTCCTCATTCGTATAGGAGATTTCATGAAATGTACCTGCAATGAGCACATCATGCCGTAAGATTATGAAATCATTAAGAGCTTTTGCTCAACCTTATCAAAATGCATTCTAACACTTTTTCTTACCATAGGAAGGGACTGGTATTTTATTTTAGTGCTAACAGAACTAACAAATGACTTGTTCTTACTCATTGAACTTTCTTCATGGGATCACCAATCACAGAGATTAGGTTGTCATCATTGTTAATTTCTTATTGGCTTTAGTCCCATTCCCCTCAGCTAATTTAATTCTTCCTAGGGTTTGTTAACGAATCCGCAGGTCAACTTTTGACCTCACAAAATCGATTGAGATAACTCCATAATTTTTAAGCTAGCTTATTCATATAATATTTCAAACGATTTTCACCTACACCATTGCTCTTTCTACAATAGTTATTGCTATTTGGCAATCATAACTCATTGACATAAAATATCAGTTTCACACCCTTTTTTTTTTGCTAAGAGGTTTTCAAGAACTTAGCCTTCAATTACAGCTAACTTTAGAGTAATAAACTCTGACCCGCACAATATTTTAATTCTTGCTACTAGTGGATTTTCTCAAATAAAACTGAAATTCAGTTAGCATTCGCGAATCTCATACAATGGGAATTCACCATATATGATAACAACATTTATGGCACCTCTCAAATATTTCATTTCCCTCGTAGGGCTATATATTTATATATATGCTCAATCATCTTGTAGCATAAGCTATATCACACAGATTAATATTAATGCAACAAATTCTTAACAATTTGTGCATACCTCGTATAAGCTACAAAAGCGCTTCAAATAATGTGTTAATATCATAAGAAATATTCAAATATATATCCTTACACCAAGATAATTATACAACCTCAAATTATGAAAATTACATTTATCTCTCCTAGATAAAGGATTAAATTTTCATGCCACATAATGCTTGTTTCAAATAACACAAAAAATTGGTAATTCACAAAATTTGCTCTCTATAGCAAATAACAAAGCCTCCATATAATTAATTCCAAATTACAACTTGGCTTTATCAAATGAGGCTAGAAATAGTTGCAACCTTAAAAATTTATAAGGTACCCCACATGTGAGGAACCCCACAGTCACTACAAAAAAAGGGATTTCCTAGCAGTGCATTTGTAGTGACTATAACCTAAACCGCTACCAATTTGTAGCGATAAGCTATGCGCCAAGTGGCGTGACAGATTGTGGACGTTTTTTGTAGCGGTTAAAAGCATACAACTGCCACAAATATGGAACAAAATTCCCGTCAAAATTTGTCGTGGTTAATTTGTAGTGGTTACAACAAATAATCCGCTACAAAGTTCGCGCCACTTGGCGCAACCAAGCTGTGCCAATAGTGTAGCAGTCTTTGTAGCTGTAACAACGAACAAACTGCTACAAAATGCTAAAGGTCACCTATTTGTAGCGTTTAGTTATTCATAACACCTATAGAACTTCAAAGGTCATCACATTTGTAGCTGTTAGATTTTCATAACCGCTACAGAACTTTAAAGGTCTACACATTTATATCGGTTTGTTTATAACTACTACAAAGTTTTGTTGCCCTAGCTTTTTTATAGCAGTTGATGTAGCGGTTTTTTGAAGAATCGCTACAAATTCCAAATCTATAAAAGGGCGCCGCCTCTTCCTTTTTCATGTTTGGCCATTTTGTTTTCTGACATTTCTCTGAAAGTTTTCCTTTAGATATGAGCATTCTAACGTCTATCAGACAGTTTTCGCTACAACATTTCTCTTTATTCTCAATTGAGGTATGGGAAATACATATTTTATTTTTATTTTCATTATAATTTTACATATAAATGTGACTAATTGGTTTGTGTTTTTTTTTATTTTTTGAAGTTAATATGGCTTCAGGGATATATAAGGGGAAGGAGCCTGAGGTCCCGAGACCGATTCTGTAGGATGGCAGCAGCAGAGAAGGGGGCAGTGGGAGGGGGCAGCGTGGAAGGAGAGCGAATGCACCATTTCAGCCCATTTACTCACAGTAGCCACAGGAGTCAGCCCTACCATAGCCACCGCAGACGGTCCCACAGGAGATGACCACACCAGAGGTGCTTGATCTGGGAGAGAGAGATATCAGTATTGATGACTATGACACGAACAAGGACTTTGACATCCCAGTTCCGATCAGAGACATGGAGCGGTTCCTTGATGAGGAAGAGGCACGGGACCAGGCGACTTAGTCAGGGAACAGGCGACTCCATTACCACTCCACGACTGTAGTAGTAATCAGCCTACTATTGCATCTACTGTATCTGATGGGGCACCGTAGCCTGTGTTCTGGCAACCTCCAATCAGAGCTCCTCATATGAGTCATCCATTGGACGTCTGACCCCGAACATCCGTGTTCTTGAGTTGCCAACCTTGGAGGCACTGCTTTGCCCTAGACTATGCTAGGTCTGGCGCTTATCCCCATCCCCCTCACATGTCCGGAGTGCTCAATTAGACCCAGACCTGCTTTCAATGGCACAGTGGGGTCCATAGAGCCCTGTGACTGATGACTCCCCATTTTTAATAGAATTTGAGATATATTTTGATATGTTTTGGGAGTCATTAATGCTAAAATAAAGGGATTATTGGAGATTTTGATAAGATATCAATTTGGTGCATAATTTGGGGATTTTATTTTAAATATTATAATTTTAATCTAAAATAAAAATAATTTAATATAGGATGATGATAATAATAATTCACTGTTTTGAAATTTAAAAAAAAAGAAAAGAAAGAAGAAGTTTTTATTTTATTGTCTTATCTTTTATTTTTCTTTTCTTGATTAATTGTATAACAAGTGACAGGGATTCGCTTTTGGATGTAAAGCTGTGAAGCAATTTCGGAATTTCCTAATCTAAGAGAAGAACACATGGGCCATGGGAGGTTGGACCAATGTTGTTTGAATACCAATTTGAAGACTCCTTTGGGCTCCTACATGGGACTACAGTGTTTAGGCTTTGTAGGGCATGTAGAATTCTGACCAAGGCTAAAGCAATGAAAGAAAAAAAAAGGGCGAGAGTTTTTGGGAGGTAGCGGGGAGTGAAAGAGCCGCAATATTGATTGCTAAATCAGCGGAGAAGCAGAGGAAGTAGCAGCACCATTCATCATCTTCTCATCGGTTTCATTGAGCTAAAAATAGAAGGGAGAGACCAAAGTTTTTGGGAGGTAGCAGGGAGTGAAAGAGCAGCAATATTGATTGCTAAATCAGCGGAGAAGCAGAGGAGGTAGCAGCACCATTCATCATCTTCTCATCGGTTTCATTGAGCTAAAAACAGAAGGGAGAGACCAGAGGAAGAGCTAAGAGGCAACTTGACTGGTTTTCCATCTTAGTAATCAGATTTGGGGAGGCAGCCATCGTCTTCTTCATCCCCTGAACCAGAACGAGAGAGCAAGAAAGGAGGGAGGATGTCGACGGTGGTTGCAAGCACTAGCTGGACCAGAAAACTCGACCAAATCTGAGAGGAGAGGGAGTGAGAGACTGGTATTCTTCTTCCTTAGAAAGAGAGACAGAGCTGAGAGCAACTGATTCAGGGGAGGACGATATTGCTGGACTTGAAGGGTGAGAAGAACCAGAGGAAAGAGAGAGGGAGACATGACTATAATCTGTTCTTCATCTATGCGATTCTGGGAGTAGGAATCTGGGTTCGTCTTCGGTGAATCATCTCCTCTCGGTACTAGACAGAACATATATTCTATTGTTTTTTTTGTTGTTTCAGTTCCCCTGTTCCTCGCCTTTAGAGCTCTTCTATGACTTTTAACTCTGAATTGATTGTGGCTGAGATGAATTTTGATTATGATGATGAGTAGCTAGTTAATTTGCATTAGGATTATTTCAAAGCATTGTAAGGATTGAGACTTATTATTATTCTCTTTAGTTGTTAATGGCAATTATGTGTTAATTTTATCTTGTTCCTAATGCTTCTATGTGACTGGCCATCACTTGGATTGTTTTGTTCAATTAAATTAAGCTTGAGAAAGTTAATTTAATTGTAGAACTTAGGTAAAATTATGCTAGACTTGAAGTTTAGGATTAAATTGATGGTTTGTTAGTAACATAGAGATATAGTTACTAACCTAGCATTGTCAAATTAAGGTTGTTGCTTAATGATTATTTTCTCTTAACTGTAGCAAGAGATTGTGCATGTTAATTGAGGATATAAATTTGGTTTTGACTTGAGAAAGCTTAATCAAATACCTTTGAACTTTAGACTAACACATCAAGTCATTTAATTTCTATTGGAATGGTAATTACTTAAGTCTCATGAATTGCAATGGTTAGAAATAATCCTATGCTCCTCTTGTTTTGAAGTAGAGTTTTAATTTAGTTTTAGTCAAATTGCTTTCCTTTTCTTGAATTCAAATAATCTTTAGGATATAAACTCTCTAAGTGGTTTTACTCAACCTAATTGATAGCATAATCATGACAATTAATCCACTTTTGCCTTAGTCCTCGTGGGAACGATCTTTACTTATCACTTTATTACTTGGCGCGACCCGTGCACTTGCGGTTGCGAACAGTGACTCCTGGGTCTGGGTCTGTCCCAGCTTAGCCTATGACTGCTGTATCCACTCCTACCATTTTATGAAACAAATAATTATTATTATTCACAATAAATTATTATTATAAATTAATAAATTTACTTACAATGGCCTCCTATGCCTGCTCAAAGGTTGAAGTCCCATCACAGTGTCTGTTGGTGATAGCGAATAACTCTCCGTAGTTCGTCTGACGATTCTCCTGCAATACCCCCACACTGCCTTCTACCGCTGCTTCTCCCACTTCTGCCTCTACTGCAGTCCCCTATAAAATAGGTCTGGGGGGAAGTTTAGCCTTCTTTCCCTTCCTTTTGTCTCGCTCAGAAGTCATAATAAAAATAATATATCTGTACAAAAAAATATATGAGCAAAATTTATAAAATAATTGCCAAAGAAAGATAAAAAACACTTAACTTTACTAACCTCGCTTAACAAACTCTCTCAAAAGCTTAAGCAGAACCTCAGATCTCGAGCTAAATCTCAAAGCGCGAATGAGAAATCAAAATGGCAAAATGAGGAAAGGAGGAGGCGGGCGGCTTTTGTAGTGCCAGATTTTGTAGCGGTTATAAGATAAACCGCTACAAATCGGGAAACCCTACCTCACCTAACGTGAACATTTATAGCTGTTATTTGTAACCGCTACAAAAAGGAAAACTCTTTGCATTCTATAATGGTTATAGCTTAAAATCGCTACAAACTTTCAGCTCACTTTGTAGCGTTATGGTTAACGCTACAAATATGTGGCTTTTTGCATTTTGTAGCGATTACTTTGATTATAACCACTATAAAATAACTGCCACAATTGTCACGCTAGCTTCGTGCCAGGTGACGCCAAGCGTGTGCCAATTTTGTAGCGGTTTGTATAATGTAATCGCTACAAAATAACCATAGCAAATTTGGCACCAACTTGGTGCCAATTTTTGTAGCGGTTAAAAATTATTAACCACTACAAAATCTGTTCCCTTATCTCGCGCCAAGGTGACCTATTGCAAATTTGCAGCTACGAATTATCATTTTTTTTGTAGTGGGCGCTACAGCAAGTCAATTTTTTTTCCTTGATGTAGCACTTGTGTAAGCAATTGCTACATCAAGTATTATTTTTTAAAAAAAATAAAATACAAGCTGTAGCGCTTATGGAAGCGCTACAGTTTGTTTTTGTAGCAATGTCATGTATGATGCTTCTTAAGCGCCACAAATATTAAAAAAAGAAGCACTATAACTTTTATTTTTTGTAGTAGTGGATGGACGAGCCTTTTAAACATGAAAAGAAAAACATAAAGAATACTGATTACACAACACACAAAAATAAAGAGATGAAACCGCTAATGTTGATAATGCTTTCCACAAATCCAAAACAAACAAGTTCATTGTTAGTATTCTTGCTCTAGTTTTAAATATAAGGGAATCAAGGGAATAACGTAAATACCAAATTACTTTGATGAACTCAATTTAGGACATATTGCATAGCAATGACTTGCATAAATGCTTTCCAGTGGCCAGGGAAAAAAAGCTACAGAATTGAAATCCAAATGCAAATATCTATCAATGAAGAAATGCCTCTCCCCCCCCCCCACCTCCTCCTTCTGTGGTTGTTGAAAAAAGAGGGAAATGGAAGAGAAAATACAAGAAAGGTCTTTTGACTGAGACTGAAAAGGAAAAGGTTTTGAGATTTCAACAAAAAATGGAGGGCAAGTTTGTCTGACATGGCCGTACCGCCTAGTCCTAGAAGGTCAACATAGTAACAACTATAGAGAGAGAAAGAGAGGCAGAAGCCTGGTCCAGAGTAAGGATGATCATGGACAAGAGCAAACCAGGTTAGAGGCTAATTAAGACCTTGGGCTGAAAAAAGCAACCTAAAGTCTGGTTTAGTCTGGTAACAACCCTAACTCGGGTCATATCGGACTTGGTCCATTGAACTGATGGACTAGTCTGGGTAGTCTAAGATATCTAATATTTTTTGCTTTGACTAAAAAAATTAAAACAAACTAATGGAATGAAAAATAGAGGGAGGGATGCTGATTGAGAAGAGAATAGAGGGAGTGTCTGGAGCGACTTCAAGAGGAGCACCAGTAGTAGCACAGGACAGCAGCGCCGAGGTGAGAACAACATCGCCATAAGATTGAGGGTAAGGGAAGTAAGGATGAAGTGAGATTGAAGGCGAGGAGGTAGGAGGCGAAGGTTGAGGCATTGAGTGAGATTTTTTATTGTGAGGGAGGTGAGATTGTTGAAGTGGGTCTGTGCTTAGAGGGTGTCAAATCAATAAAAAAAGGCAGTGAGGGTGTTTGGTTTATATAAGTGAGGGTGGATTCTTTTTTTGGTTATAATGAGGGTGGCGTTAAGTGTAGGCCTACTTAAATTTTTTTTTATAAAAATTAAATGATTCGAGTCAGACCAAACTAGACCATGTGGATTGAGAACTTGGTCTTGAACCTGGTCTAGCTTGAGTAGTTGGTCTAGCCTGGTCCAGTCCTTTTGTGTTATAAGGCTACTTTTCACTAGACCAAGTCACCTTGGATTATACTGGGTTACCTGGATCACCGGATTTTTTGCTCATCCCTAGTCCAGAGGTGGACAGAACACAAGAAGTTCAAAAATGTAAAATCCCATATTTTTAGGAAATTGCATTTGCAGTGCTACTTAAGCCCTATCGTTTATTGGAAACACTGTGGAATTTGACGTATGGTTAGATTATTAGGGTCTATAGAATAAAAATATAAAATGACAAACAGTGTAAACCCTTTGACAATAAACAATTAATCTTTCTCAAAAAAGAAAAAACAAAAATGAAACAGTGAAAGGAGATAAATCCCTCTGTTAATTTTCTTAAGTTACATACATACATCTGTCGCGAGCACCTGACAGTAACACGATAACCCCACCTCCAGTTGAAAGGAAATGAAGAAGGAAGGTAAGAGAAGTTTTTAACAAATTTATTTTTAAAAAAATTGGATAAATAGAATTGAAAATTTTTAATACAAATAAGATATAAGAGGGATTAATAAGTAGAATTAATTAAAAATTTTTAACTCCACTCCTATCCCTTAACAACACAGTCGTTATTCATCGTTCTGTACCTCCAAACCTTTGTCTCCTCCCTTCATTTGGATTTGATTCGTTCTCCATTCTTAGTTCGTGTTTGAGTTCGGTATTCATTTCTGTTACAAAAATGGTGTCTTTTTGGTAAGTATGTGCGTCCCCTTCTCAATTCTCACCATTTTAATTCTAATGAAATCATGGGAAGATATAAATTGGAGAGTTTGGTTGGTCATGGTGAGCAAAATGACACTTTTATAGTTTTATTAATGATGTGATTTCTCCTATGCTGAATAGGAGAATGCAAAATTATGCTTCATAGCATTCATATGAACTGAACACAGTTTTTAATTCAGAACCTTGAAATTTTAGTAGATAGTGTTGGCATTCTAGTTTTTTTTTGGCCAGAAGTTGGTATTCTAGTTCAAAACCTTAAAATTTCAGTAGATAGAGTTGGTATTATAATCCAGAACCTTAAAAAAATATACTAGTGTTGCTTTGGGAAACACAAAAAAGTTCTTTTTTAAGTATTTTTAAACCGAGACAAAATACTTCTCAATTATGGGAAATCACTGCTAATAATCAATGACCAACCAATTAGTGCTTATTTGAAATAGTGATTAAAACATTCAAAAGTAGCTTTTTAACCATGATTTATGGTATACGAGGTAAGTACGAAAGAGAAGTTTTATCTCGATTTACATGAATGAGCACTTTTGGGGGTCTCAAACATGATCCCAAATAAGCACTTAGTCATGTAACTAATGAACACACCTTTAAAAGACAAGTGTTTTGCAAGAAAGGTACGTACCTTTTGAGTGCTTGTTTGGGTAAAGCAAAAAAATTCCTTTTTAAAGTACTTTTCTGCAAGCTGGGACAAAAATCTTTTATAGCCCGTTTGGTTCGATTATATGAGAGATGATTACATGTAATCTTGATATAATAGAGTGATTACAACGTTTGATTGTACTTATGTAATATAAACAGGATTACATTTTGTAATCCTGATTACATCATTTGATGTAATCAAGATTACACTACTATGACTGATGAATGAGGATACAGGCATCCTGTAATCAAGTGAAAATGACACTATTGCCATCATAATTTTTTTAAATTGACTAAAGTGCCCACCCATAAATGCTGTTAAATATTAAATAATTTTAATTAGCACCATTAAATATTAAAAAATAATTAATAATATAGAAACTTAAGAAATATTCCCCATTAAAAATTAAAAAATTATATTTCACCTTTAAAAAAATATTAAAATATATCATTTAATAATATGTCCATCATTAAATATTAACAAAATTAACATGAACCCAACCTATACACTGAATAATATTTTCATCACTAAATATTAAAAAAAATTATCATGAACCCATCGTGTACATTGCACAGAATCAAAAAATTATCATGAATCCAATGTGTACATTATTATATATGTAGACAGGGGTAATTTTGTCATTTTCCATATTATTCCCATATATTTCTCATTTTCAATGTAATCCAACCAAATATTATTATGTATATGTATCATCTTTCTCTAATAACGAACCAAACAAATTATGTAATCATCATTACATTACATTCTATTACATTGCATTACATTCCATTACATTATCTTCAATTTTGTGAACCAAACGGGCACTTAGTAAATTGTAAAAGCATTTTCAAAAAGTTAAAACAAACACTCATTAAGTGTGTGTTTGGAGCAGTGATTGCAAAAATGACTTTTTTCAATCTTACTTTTTACAATCTTACTTTTGGGTAAAAGTCAGATTATATAATGTGATTTATGTTTATATTGATGGTTGTATAAGTGATTTTTGTAAAAGTAAAACTTGTTTAGATTGGTTTAAGCATAAGTGGCTTTTATGATAATGGTAAAAGATAAATTAGATTTGAAATTATAAAAAATTTATAAAAGTTAAAGTTGGGAAATTTGGCAATTAAAAAATACACAATTTGATAAAATAATATTACATAACTAATTGAATCACATATCCCGTACAAATTGGTCTCTAATTGAATCAGGAATATGATTTATTTTGGATAAAGATTGCCTACCATAATTTATCGTGGAAGGTTGTTCATACACACTTTATCAACAGAACAACAAGAAAAAATGATGCATAATATTTTCCCCAAACCATAAAAAAAGACCACTGACGGTGGCACTTTGAACTCCAGGATTACCAAAAAAAAAAAAAAAAAAAAAGCAATCAAGCAAAAAAAAAAAAAAAGATGAGAGTGAAAATGAAATGGTGGAGCCTCAGACCGTCCTCGTGTTAAAAGTATCAACAAAATACAAGATTATGCTTTTCAGCAATAATGAAATATCTTCGTCATTGGCTATACTATTATGAAGCAAATTAAACCAGTACCAACATTCTGATAAAACGTTGATAATTTCTTCCCCAATAAAATACTAATAACATGGTTTGAAAGAAATGGGATTTTAAAGGCAGGGGAAAAGAGAATCAAGTAAACCATAGTAGAATCCAATACCAATCCAAATAAGCAAATAAACAAATGACTCGAACAACTGAGAGAGAATTTCAATTCTAGGCATCAGATCTTCTTATTCAATGAAATAATCATTGCACCCAAATCAAAGTCTGAGTTCTCCACAGTTTGAAAGATTCATCATTTGGCGCGATAATCCCCTAGGAACAACACATGCAGAGTATAATCAAAATCAAATTATTGCAAGCATCATACAAAGACTAAAAACAAAGAAGGCTCGAAATTCATATGAGAAGACGAGACTAAAACAGTTCATGGATGAGATAGGCGGAGGAGGCAGCAGATGCTGTCTAGGGTTACAGCTGATGAAGTAAAAGGGGTCACGGTTTACATATTCATGCCAAACCAGGCCAGAGTAGAGGATTAAAAAAAGAAGCCAACAGGACAGATCAGACATGACAAATCTTGGATAAATGAACAGTTAAACCTTACCATGCAAAAGATGACACTACCAGAGACCAAATCGATGGCAAGAGAGAAGGTTGAAGATGACACCGGTACCATAAGAAACTTGCTCAGACTTCAAGAGTGAGTGGCTACTTGAAGAGCTCAGCCTTCATGTTGATGGAAATGGCGAACAAAGGAATACCCACCGTCAGAAAAGGTTGAACCAATGACAGCTGAAGAGCTTAAGCTGCAGAGTAACTGCTGAAGCCCCAGATCGAAGATGAAGATGGATCCAAGGTGAAGATGAAGAAGCTATTCAGGTTGAAAATTGGGTAGAAGCCGGGTGGCTTCGGACAGCTCTAAGTGGCCGAGACGAGAGTGGAGGAAGAGATTGATGCAGGTGAGAGAGAAAGAGAAGAATAAAATATCAGGTGGGACACAATTATTGCATTTTAACGGCAACAATAAACTCTTAATCACAATTATAAACTCCATATTTTTACTTTTGGTAAAAGATCCTTAACATTGCAAAAGCTCTTAATGTAAAGCACTTAACCAAATACTAAAAAAAATTGCTTCAATCTATCGGGCTTATGCCCTTCCATCGCACGATTGATGGGCCCAAACGCAGGTCCAAACACTCGCTAATTCAGTTAAGTAAAGCTGAAGTGGTGACTAAGTAGCAGTATAATAAGCCTAAGAATTGGGGATAATCACAAAAATGGCATCTTGTGAAGAAGGGGAAGAAAAAGGTAGCTAATGGTGGTAGGTCATGCAAAAAGCTAATGACCAAAAAATTGAACCGGATCGGCCTGTCCGACTAGAAAATCAGTGAACTGACCAGTTGTCTGTATCTAGTTTAGTCCCTAAAGAGGTAAAACATCGGACCAATGTGAACCGGACTGAACCGATACAAAATTGGCTATAACCGAGAAAACCGATGGTTTGACCATGTTACCATTTTTGGTTCTTCTAATTGCCAACTCACAGCATTTTGGGGGGGGGGGGGGGGAATGAAAGTTTGAAGAAGGTTGAAGAACAAGATGAAGAAAAAAGCAGGTCAAGAAAAAACAAATCTAAAAAAAGAAGACGATGAAAAAAATTACCTAAAAGGATATGATAGTTATAGGAAAGGAGAATACTCAATGCTTGGCCAGAGAAAAATGAGAGACAAAAAAAAAATTTTGAAGGCACCAGTAAAGCGGCAGAGAATGAAGCGGACTGAATAAAACATGGAGGAAGAGAAGGCCTTAGTGGTGGAATTTGGGAAGATGGAAATGATATCTCATCACTAATCAGATATTCACGACAACACATTAGGAATTGTATTTGAAATTTAAAATTTAAAATTCAATGCCATAATCTATGGCCTAATTTGCCTTAGGTAATAATGATAATTAATTAGTTAGATGTCTGAATATTAGGAATAATATCTGAAATTTAAAATCCAATCCCATAATTTATGCGCTCATTTGCTTATGCTAATTAATAGGTTAGGTATCTTCTTTTTCTCTCCAATAATTAATAGGTTAGATATTATTACATAAATATATGTATCATAGTTGATACTAACGGATTTTAAGTATTTTTTCTAAAGATATTCATTTTTATTTATAAAAATTTAAAAATATATAAATACATATTGCCACTTATTTTTTATAATCATTTAAAATTTATTTAATATTATGATTTTTAACTAGTTTATCTAAAATATTAATTTTCACATGTTAATTAAATTATATTATTTTAATATGATTGATTTGACCCCGAGTTAATGCTGATCCGAACCTTTGAACCACCTTTAAGCGACTTAATGCCCGATCCCATTTTTTTTCGTTGCCAAAAGCATGTTAATTGTAAACTATCAATAAGAAGATTCCCTAGCAAAAAATGTAAAGAAAAGGATAGGTTTGGATAAAGTTACTGGATAGTGGCCGGAAAAGGTGCGTCACAGCCACTTTTATCAAACAATTTCACCACATGCCGTGGGATCAAACCACGTGGTGATCCCTCAACAATTGTACTTCTTGTCCTTGAGATGACGCGGCCCCTTAGTCCTCGCCAGCTATCAACAGCTGTTAATAGTAAGGAACGAAAAACCGGACCGGACAATAAACCGGTTACAGCACAGATTTAAAGGTTAATGGGTCAATCGGGGTCTAACCGGTAGTTGAACCGGTCATAACCGGTCATATTAAAATATTATAATTTATTAGTGATAATATATATTAATATATTTTTAAACTTCTATAGATAAAAATAAAGATTTTTAGAAAAAAATGTTTAAAATCTATTAGTATTAGTTATAATACCTATACTTATGCAAAGATATCTCATTTCCTATAATTATTATATCTTTTTAAATAATTTTTTCATTATTTTCTTCATTTTTTTAGATTTGTTCTTTCTTTATCTATTTTTCTCTTTATTTTAGTCTTCAACTTTCCATTTTGCCCTCAAAAAACACAAAATACAAATTTGGAATTTTTTTTAAAAAAGAAAGAAACCGGGTCAACCGGTTGGACCACCGATTTTACCGGTTTTAACCGGTTCTGACCGGTCCAACCGGTTTACTGATCAAACCGAACCGGACCAGGGACCGGTTCTCGGTTCAACCGGTCGAACCGGCCGGTCCGATTTTTTGTACTTTGGCCAATAGAATTTTCCGTCCTTACATTAATATATACCACTCTTATCCTATTTATAAGTCTTTTTAACTAATTCTCACATATCAAGGAGAATTAATTAACTCATTAATTATGGGCTAAATTTTCAATTTCACCCTTATTTATGATTGGTTCTAAAAATCAATATGAATAGATTCTTCTTGTTTATTGCAATTAGTAGGGGTAAAAAAGTACAAAATGCATTTATTACCCTAAAATTGGACTTATAAATAGGACCAAATTTTTTGATTAAAAAGGACTTATAAATAGGATCAGAGTGATACAATAAAATTCATCATGCTTTTTTATAATCAGGAGAGTGTGTGTTTTTTTTTTGTCAAAAATCAAATCCTGCTTCATTCAAAATGGTATAAGCTTATTCCTTATTTACAGCCTTGTTTGTCTTTGCTAATAAGATCAAAAAGAGGGGGTGGGGGACAAAGCTCCTATCTATAAGGACTCAACCCCTTACAACCTGATTTGGCTAGCCAATCAACAACTAAATTACACTTCATAAGAACAAAAGATAAAGAAAACTCTCCACATGAGGCAAAAAGACATTACAAATCTGTAACTAATGAATTTACTCTCCAATCAGGATAAGAAGCTTTATATTTTACAGCCTGAACAAGTTGCAAACAATCTGATTCCACTTGCAGGTGCCCTAGACCTCGATCTTTACACTTGAAAACTGCCGAATGAAGAGCTTTTGCTTCACTCCCAAACACCGATTCTGCTTTTCCTTTATGGGAGTGTATATCTACCACATCACCATTTCCAGTGCGCAAGACATATCCATAACCACTCTTAGCTGTAGAAGCCACAAAGGACCCACCAACATTTAATTTCAGAGAATGTAATCCAGGTGGCTGCCACATGGTCATTTTACTGTTAGAACAGGAACCTGCAATATTAATCTGCAAAAACCATCCCTGAACAAGCCAAAATTCTTGCAAGCTTGAAGTTGCAGAATTTAGGACCCATTCAAATTCAGATGCTTTTTGCTCAAATATCTCATAGCACCTTGCTTTCCATACATACCAGCAGAGATAGACTACAAGTACCCGTAGATAATCATCATCTTTTAGTTCTGTAAGGATATTAAACAGCCATAGCTCAAAACATGTAATATTATGTTCATTTATATGTAAAGCCAAAGGAGATGCAAACCACAGCTTCTTTACCCAATCACACAGCAGCAAACAATGCCCAGTGGTTTCCGAATAGGTATTACAGTTAGCACACAAATTATTAATACCATATCTTCTTCGGGTTAAAGCTTTTCTGGTAGGTAAGGCCTTTGAACAAGCCTTCCACAAGAAATGCTTACTTTTTTGTTGGACTTTAAGATTCCAAATAAACTTCCATAACTCATTATTCTGGGTAAAGGATGCACTAGGCCCTTTTTTCTATTTCACTACCTGATTTTCTTGAAGCCACCAATAGCCACATTTGACAAAATATATTCCTTTAGGATCACTAGTCCAAACAGTACTATCTTCAAACTCCATGATAAGAATCCTAACTTGTTTTATGGCTTCTAAAACATAGCAAGGAATTGGTAACCCTTCCAAAGGCCATTGTTTATCAACTATTAAATATGCTACTGTGAGGTTTTCTAGGCCTAGAGGAATATCACAATTAGGCATTTTGAAACTATCTAATGAATGCAACTAGGGGTTTTTTCCAAATTTTAATCTTTTTACCATTTCCCACCCTCCACAGAACCTAGTTCAAAAACAGATTTTGGCCCTTTAAAAGACTAGACCAGGCCCATGAAGCTCTTGAGCCCTTCTCTGCATCCAAAAAAGAACAATTAAGGAAATATAATCCTTTTAAAATTTTTATCCAGAAAGATTCAGGTTCATTCAATATTCTCCAACACTGCTTGCCTAAAAGTGCAAAATTGTTGTTCTGAAAATCCTTGAAACTAAGGCCTCCCTCTGACTTTTTCTTAGTTAAAGAACTCCAAGCTCTCCAATGGATTTTCCTCCTATCCTCTGCTCCTCCCCACCAAAAATTCGAGATAGTACTGTCAAGCTCTTAACAAGTTTTATTTGGATAAAGAAAACAAGCCATGGAATAAGTAGGAATAGCATTAGCCACTGATTTGATAAGAACCTCTCTACCAGCTTTTGGGACAAAAAAGATTTATTCCAACCTAGGATTTTTTTCCATATTCTATCTCTAACAAATGCAAGGGCTTGTACTTTAGACCGATCCCACAAAATTGGTAATCCCAACTACATCCCTGGAGAATCAACAGCTGGAATGCCCAACATACTACTTACCATATCCTTTATATCTACCGAAGCATTTTGGGACAGAAATACACAAGACTTATCAGGGTTAACTTTTTGTCCTGAAGCATAACAATATTCTTCAAGCAAGCTTTTAAAAATAGCATAGTTACTCCTACTAGCTTTCAAGAAAAAAATAGCATCATCTGCAAATAAACAATGGGATAGAATAGGGCACCTAGTTGTGATTTTAATTCCTTCCAAATCACCTAGCTCTGCATGTTTATTAATCATACTTGATAAAACATCAACCAACATAATGAAAAGGTGGGGGGAAAGAGGATCCCCTTGCCTCAACCCACACTGAGGCTGAATTTCCTCAATCTTTCTAGCTTCCACCCTCAGATTAAATTGAATTGAAGACATATATTTCATTATCTTTCTTACCCATTTTGGATGAAAATTCATTTTCAGCAACACAGCTTTTAAAAATCCCCAATCCACTCAATCATAGGCCTTGTTCATATCCAATTTCACTGCTGTCTCATACTTTTTACTCGTTTTATTCCTCAAGTAATGGAAAGCCTCATGTATCATAAAAATGTTATCCTGAATTTGTCTGCCATGGAGAAATGCTCTCTGCTGTTCTGTGACTACCCTACCCAGAATTTGTATCATCCTATTACTCAGAACCTTAGAGAACACCTTAAAGCTAAAATTATAAAGACTTATTGGTCTAAATTGAGCCACTATTTCAGGAGAATCAACCTTAGGAATAAGGATCAGATCAGTCCTATTCAGGTTTCCAATATCTATATCATTTTCAAAACATTGGCTAACCATAGGACAAATTTGGGGACCTACAATTTCCCATAAATGTTGATAGAACGTTCTTGGAAAACCATCAATCCCCGGGGCCGTTAAACCCCCTAAATCAAACATTGCATATTTAATCTCTTCCAAAGACATAGGGGACAAAAGACACTCATTATTAGCACTAGTAACCACAGGGTTAACATAAGACAAAACAACATCATACCTTTTGTCACCTCTCCCTTTAAATAGATCATTATAGAAAGAAGAAACTATTTTGTCTTACTATTTTATTATTATTATTATAGAAATATCATCAGTACACACATTTTCATTATTTTTTAGTCTTACTATTTTATTTCTTCTTCTATGTTGTGTATTGACAACATGAAAAAACTTTGAATTATCATCACCCCATTTCAACCAATTAGTCCTCGCTCTTTGGAACTAATACTTCTCCTCCCTACTCCAGATTTCTTCAATTTGAGACACAATACTCTTTGCTTTCTTAGCAACAATTTCAGTCCATTCAGCCTCATAACAGCTTTTGAATTCCAACATTAGTTTTTGTATCATTTTACTGTTATTTGGAAATTCTCTTTTACTCCACTCTTTCAAGATTCTTCTTAGCTTTGGCAAATTATCTTGAAAAAATGAAATAATATTATCCTAGCTTCTATCCATACTATCCCAATTATCTTTTATCATAGCATAATTTCCACATGTCAATCCAATTTAACTTAAATTTAAAACATTTATCACTTCTTAAACTAGAATAACTAGGCAGCAACAATAAAGGGGAATGATAAGAACCCAAAGGCTCCAAAACACTTACTTGAGCTTTCGGGCATAGTTCCCTTCGGTAGCCATTGCTGATTACTCTATCAATTTGCTCCTTGATGTGATCCTCCTCTAATTTGTTGTTGGACCATGTGAAATTGAGCCCTTTATAGCCTAGATCCACCATCTTACATATGGACATAAATGATTGAAAATCCTCAAAAGACCTTAGTGACCTTATTCTCCATCCTTCTTTCTCAAAATCATATAGCATTTCATTAAAATCTCTTACACAAAGCCATAGGAAGTCTATTCTTGGATTCAAGCCCTTTAGTCGTCGCCACCAACTACCCCTTTATTGTTCTTTGGGAGGGCCATAGACCAGCATCACAAAACCCCTTATAGAATCCATTCCACTCAAGATCTGCATATGAATAAAATGCTTTTTTGCCACAAGGATTTCAATATGCATTCTATCCACCCACCACAAAGCAAGCCCTTCACTAATACCCTTCGGCTCAACACAAAACTTATTCAGGAATTTCAAACTTCTACGTATTCTTTCTACTTTTTTCATGTTAACCCTATTTTCCATCAAAAAACTTAAGGAGGGTCGGTGTTTACCACAAAAGAACCCCAAGTTCTTACTTATCAAAGGAGACCTTACCCCTTGACAGTTCCAACTTAGAAGACTCATATTGACCTGGTGGTCAATTGTGGCTGACGACCAAGCCTTTCAACAGCAAAAACAAACTTAGCATCATAAACCTCCTTCTTCCAAGTCATCGATGTCACTTCAACTATTGGCACCTCTATTAAGCCTGAACATGCAGTATAACTAACACCCTTCACTTTAGACTTCTTCTTGTTCTCCTCAGAAATGTTCTCCGATCATTCAGAAAAAGATAAATGTGTCTTTGTTGGCAGCTGTAAAGCATTGCCTATCATATCCAACTTTTTAATCCTCTTTGGACCTGGTAGTTCCTCTATTTCCTCTAACCCTCTCTTCAATTAGACCCTTTCTAGTTTTTAATTAGAGTTACTTCATATGTTAACTGAGGAACAGGTTGATGTATTATTGGCCCTTTATGTTCCTTAGGACTCTCTCTTTCCTCTAGGAGCTCCATAATATATAGTTCTGAATTGCTGGACCCAGTAGCTTGATAGGCTCCCTAAACAAAGCCTTTTTTGCAGATATGTTGACTTGGACCTGGTTCTTGACTTTTAGTTTGTAAATATGGACTTACTTACTGAATAACACTATCTCTTGTCTCTTTTACCGGGCTTGTAACTTCCTCACAGTCCATACCACTGGCTAATCCTTCTGGCATACCCAATAATCCATGAGCAGATATTCCAGCAGACACATTCATACTACCCTTACTTTCATGCCAGCCCTCTTGACCATACTCATTGTTTCCAAATTTTGAGACACTACCAGACGATCTTCAGGTCCTACTCTTGACATATTTCCCTCCACACTCCTATGAGATGACGAAGTGTCTCACCCTAAATCCATATGGACCAATGCATATTCACCTTCCCTAAACATCACAATTACTGTAATAGTCTTTACTAGATTAGCTCTTAATGCCACTGAAAACATAGGTTATGAAGGATCCCTCTCTGACATAACCCTCACAGCACCGCAGCTCCTATGTTATGACCAATAATGCCACAATTATAGCAGAAATTCTGGAGTTTCTCATAACGAATAGTAGCCTAAACTTTGTGTAAATCAGGTCTCAGCAATCTTAACCTTATGAAACTCTTGTCAAAATTGCACATTTCCTCATATTTCTTCCTCATTTTGGGTGTACTAATGGGCATTTAGGAGTGTTAAAGTAGAGGAAATGTGTTCTATACATACTTGGAACAGAAAGAGTATAAATGTGGGGTAAATATGTGAATATCTGTTATTATTTCCAAACTGTGATCTTTTATGAGTTCTTTGTGTTGAAAGGATAGAAATTTAGTCACAGCTGGAGCTAGAGAAAGCCAAAGTCAATGAAAAAAAGATGAAATGGAGTTGAAGCCATCAACAGTGCCAGGGAAATACAAGAAGAGAATAGAACATTTTGGCAAGGGATAAATTTGCATTGCAAGGTTTTTGGTCGTGGCCAACATATTCACTAGCCGCGGTCTACAGGAGGTCAGAAACATACTGGCCGCGGCTAAGTATCTTTGGGCCACGACTAATAAGTGGTCAGTAACTTACTGGTCACGGCCAACATAACCACTAGTCGCAGCCAATGGAAGCACAAAAGCTCACTGGCCGCGACCTATATTTCTTCTGGCCGCGGCCAACTCTCGATATAGTTGTTATATGTTTTGACATTTAGGGCATAAAAAGCTAATACCAAAGACTGAAATGGGAGATCCTGATCTAGAAATACCTAGAGAGGCGGTTGTGACACTCTTCTGAGTTGGGATTAGCCATAAAGCAAGGGAAATCAAGTGGGGATTGAAGATTTACAGAGATTTGAGCTGGTTTTCCTTGGTTATACTGATTTCTTACCCCTTCTTCTTCACTTTGCTGATATGGCAGTTCATGTTCTGTATTTTTGTGTCAATTTCTTGAACATGAGCAGCTAAACTTTCATTTTGGGATTGTTTATGAACCTTTGTATGGATTAAACTTGATTCATTTTCTCTTTAAGTATCTAATGGCATATGTATGTTGATTTTACCTTATTTTCAATGCTATTCGTGACTGGCCATCATTGTGGATGATTTATTCAACTAAGTTAAGCTTGAGAGAGTTAACTTAATTGTAGAATTTGGGTAAAATTATGCTAGACTTGAAATTTAGGAGCTAAATAGATGGTTTGTTAGTAACATAGAGATATAGTTACTAGCCTGACATTGTCATATTAAGGTTGGTGCCTAATGAGTATTTTCTCTTAACCGTAGTAAGAGATTATACATATTAATTGAAGATATGGAGTTGGTTATGACTTGAGAGAGCTTAATCAAACACTTGTGAACCTTAAACTAACATATATATATATATATATATATATATATATATATATATATATATATATATATATATATATATATATATATATATCCCATGGAAGGATTCTTGGAGAGGAAATAAAACAAGTTTATGAAATACAAAGGGGATGAACAATCCTGAGTTTATTACAACTATTGAAATCACAAGGATCAAGTTTTTGTTCAGTAATCTTTAGTTTTTCCAAGAATATATCCTTTGAAACTTCTTTATCTATACCAACAACATGTTTTGGCTCAATTAAATCGAATTCACCAAGCCTTTTTCTTGACTAATTTGTTACTCAAATCCTCGAGGGAATGATCTTACTTATCACTTGGTGTGACCCGTGCACTTGCCGTGGCGAACAAGTTTTTGGCGCCGTTGTCAGGGATTGGTTTAACAAATCCTTTAGTCGACGTTAGGCTTATGATAGTAGATTTTGCTTGAGCTCTTAGTTAGGTTTACAATTTTTCTTTCCTTCCTTTCTTTGTTAATTTTGTTTTAGTTTGATACTTTATGGCTTATGCCTTTTATAGGTATCATCTCGGTACATGCAACACTTGCACTTGGACGGATTGATAGTGGTACTTGACAGATTACCTCGCATCGAAGAAGAGACTGAGTCAGAGGAAACTGAACTTGAATCTTAATCTTAATCTGAAACAATAGCGGATGAATATGATAGGACTACCGTCAATGACTTTGCTAGCCAGAATATGTGAGGTACTCAATCTTTCATTCGGATGCCGGAGATACAAGCACACAATTTTGAGATTAAGACAGTCATGATTACAATGCTTAAAATGCATGGGCTGTACCATGGTCTCTATAATAAAGATGTCAAGAAGCACTTGATGTACTTCTTGGAGGTGTGTGATTCCTTCAAGAAAAATGGAGTACCCAAAGATGTGTTGAGGAGATGGCTATTCTCTCTCTCCCAGAAGGATCCATAACTTCCTAGGATGGAAAGGCAAGAGATTGGTTCAACAATCTCCCAAAAGGATCTATAACTTCCTAGGATAATCTTGAGGCTAAGTTTAGAGCTTGATTTTTCTCTGACGATAAATCTGTAGAAGCTAGGGATGAGTTTCTAAGCTTTAGACAACAGCCAGATAAGCATCTTTATGCCACTTGGGAGATTTATAAAATGTTAATGAAGCAATGTCCTAATCATGGGGTGGACAAGTGGGTAGTAATCCAAATTTTTTGTACTCGCCTTAATCCTCAATCTAAGGTGATGATTAACTCTATGACTAATGGAGGTTATTGGAATGTTCCTATTAATGAGGTATTTAGGGTTTTGGATCAACTATCTACAAATAACACTCAAGGCAATGATAGAAGGATTACACCAGCCATGCCTACTATAAAAGAAGACTCTTCATCATAAATTACCACAATCTTATCCACTTTAAACAAGCGTTTCGATGTGCTAGAATCCCAAATGCAAAAGAGCACTTCTCATGGCGTGCATTCTATTCATGCCACTCCTATTGTATATGAGTAATGCAATGATATCCACATACCCAACCATTGCCCTCTCTACATGGGTACTGAATCTTTCAACTATATGGGCAAATTTCAACCTCCTCAAGGTAACCCGTATTCACAAACTTACAACCGTGCCTGGAGAACTCATCCCAACTTTTCTTGGAGTCAAGGTAACACCTTGAACCAACCATATGAGTCTACTTCTGGCACTAAGCCTGCTCCTCCACCGGGTTTTCAAATGCAATCAAGGCAAGTTCCTATAAAAGAAAAGGAGTCTAAGATGGACAAGTTGCTAGCTCGGATTTTGTCAGAGGTAGAATCTTCAAGGGTTGAGAGTAAAGCTACCTTTTCTCTTCATGAAACCATAATTAAGAACCTTAAAGTACAAGTGGGATAATTAGCAATACAAGTAAATGCTATGGCACGAAATGGTCTCCCAAGTGATACCATCCCTAATCCAAAGCGGGGTAGAAAAGATGAATGAAAGGCCATTAACTTGAGAAGTGTCAAAGTAATATCGGATGTGCCTAGCTCAAGTAAGACTAACCCGTAGCAAGATGAGCAAGTGGATATTGAGATTGATGATGAAGAAGCCATGACTCAAGAAAATGTAGTGGAAGAGGATGACACTAGAAAGAGAAAGCAAACTGAAGGAGGTTTGGATGATGTTGCCAAGAGCAAGAAGGGGGAACAAGAGATGAATAATAAGAAGAAGAGAAAGCCAACCACCCCTGCTATCATGCCACCTCTACCCTTCCCTCAACGATTCAAGAAGAAAGAGAAAGATGCGTAATTTAAAAAGTTTGTAAACATGTTCAAGCAACTCCATGTGAACATTCCGTTTGCCGAAGCTTTGGAGGGCATGCCTAAATATGCTAAGTTGCTCAAGGATGTATTGTCCAAGAAGTGGCGATTCAATGAATTTGAAACTGTGGCATTGACCAAAGAGTATAGTGCGGTTATTCAATAGAAGTTACCTACTAAGCTTAAGGATCCAGGAAGCTTCTGCATTCCTTGCAATATCGGGACTAACTTTAATGGTAAGGCCTTATGTGACTTGGGTGCTAGTATTAACTCGATACCTCTAGCTTTTTTCAACCAATTGGGGTTGGAAAAGCCAAGGCCTACCATGGTAATCCTTCTCTTTACTGTTTAGAGTATTTCTAAGCCTAGGGGAATCATTGAATACGTCTTGGTTAAAGTAGACAAGTTCATCTTTCTAACAGACTTTGTTGTGCTTGATTGTGAAGTTGATTGGAAAATCCCTCTCATTCTTGGCCGTCCATTCTTAGCCACAACAAGAACGCTCATTGATGTGGAAAAGGGTGAGATCACTTTGAGGGTTGATGATGAAAAAGTGATATTTAATATGCTAAAAGCTTTGAAGTTTCATGATGATTCAGCCTAATGCTCTTTTGTTGATATATTAGATTCAATCATTCCTCAATAATCATATGCTTCTAATCTTCTATGATAAAAGACCCTTTAGAAGCATTCTTAATTGGTGAAAAGAGCTTGGAGGAGTTTGATGAGGAGGCTATTGAAAATCCCAGAGCCAAGATCTCCTATCAAATAATGTTGAGCACGCACTGACGAGGGAATAGTGGGATCTAGAGGAAAAATGTACATGAACTTTTCAAAATACAGTAAACAAATGTCATATTTATTAACTCTGTTAAATATTTGCTATTTTTTCAAAACATATTTTTATAAAGGTGAAAAAATATGTGCAAAAATATACATGAAATCTTCAAGATAAAGTAGAAATATCATATCTATTAACTCCGTTAAACATATGTTATTTTTCAAAACATATTTTTATAAAGGTGCAAAAAATACACGCCATCTTTTTCAAAAAATACGGTTGGCACCATAATCCAACTTCATGTGTACAAGTGCTAGCTTATATCATAATAAAAAATTATCAAGAAGTTAAATAATTTAAATTTTTATTTGGATCATCCGATAAGAAAATATGCATTAAGGTGTCCAAAATAAAAAGACAAATTAATATGTCTTGTGCGATCAATCTGCTGATTTTAGTTCTGTATAGAGCACTCCAATTTCGGTTCTTTGTCTGTTTCCATCGCTTTGGCTCTTTTCAATTTCTCTGTTCTTCCCCCACAGTACAGTGTAAAGTCCAATCGCCATCATTGTTGTTCCACCAACACTGCCAAAAATAGATTATAAATAAATGTAATCCAAGAAAGAAAATAAACATATTTTAGTAAAAAATGCAAGGCTGGATTATATTATTCTTTGAATCACAGTCAATCTTAGGACCTTTTTTTTCCTAATAAATAAATTATACCTGCTTTTCTTAACTATTCTTGATCACATATCATAAATTCATAATATTAATGAAGATTTGGGTAATAGATAACACAAAAGTATCATAAAATCGTTGTCATTTTTAAAGGTAAAGTGACGATGCATGAGTATAACTATGGACCTTCCCCAATAAAGTGGTTCTCTCCAGAATATAGCTGCGATGATTTCAGTGATTATAACACAAAGAGGAGTGAACATTGCTGTGAACACAGCGCCTTTCTCCTCTAAAGCGCTTAGTTGCAGCCAAAACGAAAGCCCTGTTCCAATCACTCCCTTCAAATTAAAAAAGTTAATTAAAATTAGATGAAATGCTAAATGAAAACAGAAGATGATGATATTATATACACACACACATAAATATGTAAACATACAGCGTAAGCTACAGAAAGAAGGTTAAGGCCCCATTCAAGTTTCCATTCAGAAGGATTCCTTTCCAATGCGACAGCCAAAACAGTTGTCTGTACACAGCAAAAGAAGCTTTGTAGTGTGTTGAGGCGAAGTTTTGCAGGATATTGCTTCACAATAAACCCCTGAAACAATATCATTGATATATATATATCTATATATATATATATTATATCTGTGTGTGTGTGTTGAGGCGAAGTCATAGAAATACATGTACGTAAATGCAGATGGAACGTAAGATTGTACGTAAATGTTATTTGAACATTGATATATGTACATATGTCTTTATTATTACCTGCAGAATAAGAAACAAAGACACAGAAGTGTTTCCTGAGAGCATTAAAATAACCCCTTTAATGTAATCTCCATCATTCTGCTGATTCGATGAATGGCCCTTCATGGAACCTAAGAGAGGTCCTTTCACAAATGCAAATATCATTGCCCCACCAAGGATTGATACACAACCCAAAATCTTGGCTATCCCATGCACTTGCTTCACAGAAACACTTTCCACCCTAACGCATGACCACAAAGACACTTTTTTACTTATAAAACAACGCGCACACTATTCTAGATATATATATATATATATATGGGCTAAAGTATATCCAGCACCCTGAATTATTTTCCTAGATACATCCAATACCCCTGAAATATCGTTTTTAGGTGCATCCAGCATCCTAAAGTATTTTTTTTTCAGATGCATCCAACACCCTCAAATTGTTGTTAAAAAAATACTTTAGGGCGTTAGATGTAGCTTCACTTAAAGAACCTTTTGGGAGTTCATGGTTAAGTTTAAATTTGCTCCTAAAAAATACTTTATGGGCAAAGTTTCTGCCAAAAAAATTAATATTTTAAGAGTAAAATTGCACTACAAAATACTTTAGGTGTTGGACGCACCTAAAAAAATACTTTTTTTTGTCCAACACCTAGAAAAATACTTTAGGGTGATATGCACACCACCACAAATTATTTTAGGATATTGGATCTACCTGAAAAATATTTCAGGGTGCTGGACGCACCTTAACCCTATATATATATATATATATATATATTGATGGATAATTAAGTCTTGTCATTCACCTTAATATAAGAGCCAATATGAAAGTAAGGGCAGGGTTTATGTTTGGGGAGGCTGCAGCAAATGCTGCTGAGATATATCTGACTGAAGCGATTAAAAGGTTCATGCCCAGTGTTAACCTGAATGTATTCAATAACAACCATTATACACCAATTAGAAACTAAATCGAGTTCCTTCAAGGATTGAGACTTGTTTGGACTAAATAGACTTGATGATTCATACGTACCCCACTAAGGCGATGAGAAAGATTTTGCACAATATGTTGAATGATAGGGTCGCATTCTGTTGACTGAAGATTTAAGAGACGATATGTAACAAGCTTTAATTTGTTAATTGAGGTTATAAGTAATTAAACAGAATTATGAAAGCCGAAGCTACTAAGAATAATTACCGTTCGAAGAATGCGAATGGAGACAAGGCAAGCAAAGCGAAAGCTTGGCGATAAACAATGAACACAAAAGGGTTCATTCCCTTGGCAATTGAAGCTTTTGATAACAAAGTCACGCCAGCATTAATAAACTGAACAATGATCATTGCAAAATAAGGCCTATTTTTTATCACGAAACTTAGTGAACTCTTCATTTCCTTTCGTTTTTCCCAAGTTTCTTTACTCGATCTCGCTCCAAGAGGACACCAGAAAAACTGGCTTATATACGGAAGCGCGTTAGTATGGAATAAAGTAAATTCCTTTAATTATACCAAAAAAAGAAGAAGTAAATTCCATTAATGTCTAACAATAATCGAGTATAAAATTTAGGAAAACGTACACAATTTTCTTTCTTGTTTTTTTCTTATTATTACTCCCACTTGTCATTAATATAAGATATATTTGGTGAGTTAATCTTAGTTCTAAATATAAAACATAGCTTTTATATTTATCAATTTTTTTTCCTAATTTACCCCATATTGATACTCCATCAACAATAATTAAGAAGGGGAGGGAATGAGGGAATTAAGGAAGATAATTAGGGTGGTTTAGAAAATACGTGTCATATTAATTATTTCAACTAACTTCCTTATCCTAATCAAATTAGGTACATATGCCATATCATATGAGTATTATTATTATTTTTACTCATTATAGAGTAATGAGATATGGGAAAGGGGTTGAAGTATCTAATACTCATATCAGCTAAAGATCACATTGATATCAATTCCCAAAATGATAAAAATGACTAGTTTTGTTTTTTTATGTTCTTTTTAGGACATCATGAACAATTAATGAAATAAATCTTAATACATCCCCCTAGGTTATCACTAATCTTTTAATTTGATATTTTGCCAATTACTGCAAAACATAGTATTTTCCTGAGATTTAGTTCATGTATATGCTACTTATCTTGGACATATTATAGATGAATATAAAATAAAGTTAATTCCATTCAACTGTATTTCTCCTTAATTGGAATGTATGATGCCTCATGAGATTTAGTTCCTTCCTTGGAACGAGAAGGATTTTTTGCGGAAAATTAGTATTAATTGCTGCTGATTAGGATCTAGCTTGGATATGCTTTCTTTAATTTCTTTTGGTATATATTTCTAAGTAATGTAAATCTCACTTTTTTAATAGTGTTAGAAGTTATTGCTTTATTATAAAAATCCATTTTCAGAAAAAAAAAAAGTTCTCTTCATATTATTTGTGAAATATGTTTAAATATATTTTAACTTTGTAATGCTTTTAAGAAATTTCTTGATATTATTAGGAAGAAATTTGCAATGATTTAATTATGAAAAAATTAATCATTTGGTCCCTCTAGTTTTGACTCAATTATGACATGATTCTTATACTTTAACTTGTTACGGTTTAGTCCTTATAACTTCAACTCAATTGAAACTTAGGCCATGAATGAAACTCAGTTTTTATAATTTTAACCATTTAAAATGTTAGTCCTTACATTTTAGAAAATAAAATTATAAAGACTAAAGTTATTTTTAAAAAATTTAGGGACTAAAGTTTCAAATGGCTAAAACAATAGGGTTGAACTACACTTGATCAAATTTCAGAGATTAAGTTTTAACCAAGTCAAAATCATAGATTATAACGAGTTAAAAGTTTAGGAATTGAATTATACTACTGAGTCAAAATTATATAAAATAAATTATTAGTTTCCTTTAATTATATTCTAAAAATATTGGGGTGTAACAATATCTCTCTGCTAAAATAAGAAAAGATGGAAACGAGACGTGACTCTGAATGAACATACTTTAAAGGTGATCTCTTCAGTGAAGCTAGAAGATCAAAAAGCAGATGATGCCATGAAAAGCGAGTTTTAAGTAACAGAACAAGCGAAGCGGAGGAGGGACAATTTAATATTTTTAAATTTGTATTTTAATATTTGGTCCTCCTAAATAAGTATAATTTTTAAGGTTCTCCTCAATACATATCATTCCCTCTATGTCTTTGTTCTAATTCTCCCTAATTTTTTTTCCCAAACTTACCGTAATTAAATAAACTTAATTCTACAAACATTATTTAATAAAGGGTTAAGAAAAAACCATTAAATAAGAACATTTTTGGAACGACATTTTAAAATATTATAAGACTCTGACTTATAAATTATAAAAAGGCATAAAAGCTAAAAAGAATTATATTATATTCAGAGACTGGGGAGTATGCTGAAATATTCACAAACAGTTTGGTATATTATAATGAAAAATAATATAAAATGTATACAACATAATAATATTCATAAAAATACAAATACTGCAGTTAACCTTAAATTTCGTGAACACAGATTCTAGTGTGATCAAAGGAGACTAAAAGGGTGAGTACATACTCTTTCTTTCCGAGAAATACTTACATACTCCAAAAGCGCCACCACATCTATACTCCGATTAATTAAAATACAATAATATATCTTATTTTAATACTATATGTCAGATGAGTCATATGGAGAAATTCAAATTTTATGATTTTAAAAAACATAAACTTCTTAATTAAGAAAAACCAAAAACGCAATTCCGTCTCATCATCCCTAAAATCATAAAATTTGAATTTCTCCAAATAACTCATCTACCATGTAAGATTAAAATAAGACGACTTGTTGTATTTTAATTAATCAGAATACAGATGGGGTGAAGTTTCTGGAGTATGTAAATATTTCTCCTTTCTTTGTTTCCTTTTTTTCTTTCCTTTTGCTTTCTTTCGTTATTTTCTTTTCTTCTTCCTTTTTTTTTTTTTTTTTTTTTTGTGTGTGGAAAGAGTGAATGTCTCTCTAAAACAAAGATTAGATGATATTTTGAAACAAATTATAACGTAATAATGTTGGCCTTCAAAGGGAGATGACCCCACATCATTATGCATATTCATTTTATTTTTAACTAATTAAACTTGAATTATTTTTTCCTATGATGTCAAATTTTGATTTAATTTTAATTTAAAAGTACATTCATAATTTTAATATTAAAAAAAAGTTGAAAAAACTTAATATAATTTCCATTTTATTTTTATTTGGAAACAACAATTTTTTAAGATTCCACAAGTATCCTTTCTAGAACAAAATATTCTAGAAATTTGTAATGGTATAAAATTGATTTGAAATAAGTATTATTTACACACACTTAAAATCAGCAGATAATTCCGATCAGAGTGCATATTCGGGATTTTAATAAGCACAAGTAAGCTTTTCGTGCATCTCAGCTAGCGGCGTTCCATAAATGTACATGTTAATATCCATCTTATTATAGTAACAACCCAACACTGTTTTATTTTTTAAAAAAAAAAACAAGAACAATGTAACAGCAAAATACTATACTACTTTGTTGAGGGTGCGATACTAGACGTTGGCTCGTTCTGTGTGGGAATATCCATTGCATTAGTGTCATTGTGATTGTCCTCTTTTGATTGTTGTTGTGTGTTTTCAGTTTCATTGCTTCTTCGCTCTTTTTTACTCTCTTTGTTCTTCCCCCACAACACAGCGTACAGTCCACTCACCAGCAATATCATCCCACCAATACTGCAATAAAACCATTAATATAATGCACCTAATTAATTAATTATTCATCCCATCAATATATACTTGAAGAAACGGATGGCGAAAAAGAAGATGATGATGATGATATATATACACACAAGGGTTAAGGTCCAAATCCGTCCCAGAAGTATTCAAAAAATCTTAATGTTGTTTCGTAAGTTTTTTATTTTCAATGTTACCTTAGAAGTTTTTAAAGAGTAACATTGTTATCCCACCTCTAACTTCTCAAATGTTTAATTTGATTATTAGTTGATCAGTGGCTTGCCTATATGGTATCCACCTCACCTTTTATATAAGTGACATGGCACCCACATCATTGCCACCTCATTCCAACACATTTCTTTTCCTCCTTAGATTTATAAGTAAGGAAAAAATTAAAAAAAAAAAAAATTCCGTGCCAAATCCCATCGATGATGAAGACGGTGACAACCAACTTATGTCTCTGGTCTAGTGGCCGACGTCGAAGGGAGAAGACAGCACCTCCAGCTCCAGCCTCTCAATGCTTTCTATTGGTGATGAAGATCAAAGATGATGATCAATTATGCTTCCTGTCGACTCCTCCCCGCGACGTCTCCATAATTTGTCTAGTTGCTTTCTTGTTTTTTTTTTATTTGATTTACTCGGAATTTGAATCATACAGTTATCTCATAATTCAATTCACATAATCACACAAAAACTCTCAATCTAATGGTATAGTTAAGTTTGATACCCAAACGCTTTCTTTTTCCTATAATCTAATCGGATGTGGATACTCTGAAACTATGACTGGAGAAGAACTTGATCACAATAAAAAAATCTGTCTAGATAAGCTGCACAGAATAAATGCCCAATATATTTGAACAAGAACAGTGTCACATCGCTCTTGAAGCACAAATCTACAGAAATAGATGATAAAACCACAATACTCAGAAGTAGGGAAAGAGGGGGAAATGGAAGGAAGCTGAAGATCTGAGTAAAGAGGAAAAGATAGAGGCGAGCATTTTGGTGGGTGTTGAGACTTTTTGGCGGTGAGTAATGAAGAGAGAGAGATATGGGAGAAGATGAAGGAGAGAATAGAGGTGGGCAATTTGGAGAGGCCGTTTTTTTGTTTTTTCTGATGAGTCAAATGCATTAATGAATGTTTTTTGTTCAGATGTTGGAAGAGATGCAAGGTGCCACCGAATGATGATGGAAGAGTGAGAAGGTTTGAGTGATAGGAGGATTTTTATTTCAGATTAAATTAGGGTGATTTGGGTATTTTGCATTTTATTTTTAATTCTTTTTTCATTTATCAAATAACTGCCACATTACGTCTTCAAATTCAGCAACCCAGTAAGCATAAATGGGTCAATTATATAATTTAAGAGCCAAACTTAACATTTGATAACTTTAAGGCAACATTACTAGTTTTAAAACTTTCAGGACCATATTGATACGAAAAAAACTTTGTAGGATAATATTGAGATTTTTTGAATACTTCCAAAATGAATTTGTACCTTAACCCTATATATACATATAACTTCTCTTAGAAGAAGTTAAGAGGAATTAATATAAAGTTCCAAAGAATGTACTTAATTATCAAAAAGTCCCAAAGATAAGTTAGGCGTTATCCTTTCTTTCAGAATTTATTGTTGCATTCTTCTTAGTTATCATTAGGATTTCTTGGTAATTAAGTCCCTTCCTTGTTAGGACCTCATAGAAATTCCATGAAGAAATTAAAAGATAATTATGTATATATGCATGCATGTACCTTCCCCAATGAACTGTCTCTTGCCAGACAAAATGCAGAGAAAACGGCAGTGACTATAAGCGCAAGAGGAGTGAACACTGCTGGGAATACTGCGCCTCTCTCCTCGATAACGATCAGTGTGAACCAATATGTAATTGCCGTTACAATCACACTCTGCGAGCCACAATAAATAAAATATATATTAATGGATTAATTAATTAATTGAGAGATAATTGCAAATAACATTCAATGAATCAATCATTAATTAACATACACAGTAAGCCACAGCAAGAAGGTTAATGTTCCATCCAAGCTTTCATGCTGAAGGATCCCTTTCCAATATTACAGCCAAAACAGCTGTTTGCATACAGCAACACAAGCACTGTATCGCTGTGAACCGAAGTTTTGCTGGGTACTTCTTCACAACAAATCCCTGAAACAAGTCAATCTGTTACGTACGAGTCCTATATTCCTTTTTTATATATAACTTGCTCATATTCAAGCATTATCGGACCCAATTGAAGGTAATTTGTTCTTAAATGTTTTTTTTTTTTTTGTATTCATATTGACTCAAACTCTAGATCTTATGTTTAAGAGGCCAAAACACTTCCAATATGATCAACATCTATTGGTTTTGTTATACTCCCATGGTCCTTGATATAAGAGTCAATTGACTTTTTTTGGAAAGATTAATTAAGAAAGTGAAATAAATTACGTTGAAGTATTTATATTTATCGTTTTTCTCCAAACTAACTTGTTTGACTTATAAACTAATATATAATCAAATGATACAACTATATGATATAATTAAGTAATTTATTTAGCTTCCTTAATCGCTAAAAAAAAAATCAACTGACTCTTATATTTAGGACGGGAGGTTGTGTTTCTTTTTAATTATATTAAATCCATCAGAGACTATATACTATCTAACTAATGCCGCAATTATATATATGAGACTAATAAAAACGTACCTGCAAAATAAACCACAAAGCCATAGTGACGTTGGATGAGAACATCAGAAAAACTCCTTTAATTTTATCTCCTTTAGAGTGAGGTGCTGTTAATGAGTTATGAGAATCATTTTGATCATGTGATGATGAAACTATTGGAGGTCCTCTGACCAAACCAAATACTATATAGCCCCACAAATACTCACAATAGTGCCCAAAATCTTGGCTTTTCCATACATCTCCTTTATGGAAACACTTTCCACTCTGAATAAAGCAGCCAAGATGAAAGTTACGGCCGGGATGATATTTGTGAAGGCTGCAGCCAGTGTTGCAGACACATAGGTTAATGAAGCAGAGAATAAGTTTGCAGCAAGAGTTAACCTGAATAATGTTTCAGCACCATAACAAACAATAAATTAGAAAATTAATTAAATATATATTGTAATAAATACAAGCTAAAAGGCAGAATCCAATCTCAAAAAACTAGTCTACTGAGAGGGAGAGCCCCTAAATTTATAAATCCCACAATATTTGTGAAGCTTCCCGATATAGAACTCATTATAACATTGCCAACTCCTTTAAGAGCCGATGTCCAGACAACTCTTTACCACAGCACTTCACTCAAGCTTTTGCCAGTCAAAACCTTCCATAGTTTTCCTTTTATGTGAACATCGAGCTCTTAATGAAAGTACCAATGTGATGATCATAAGTTCAAAGGGAGAGTCGATCCCAAAAGATGAACCTAGAGCTCTTCAAACTTATAAATCTCACTCTATTTATAAGATTTCAAATCATAACTTATATTTATATATGCCACTGTTTTTTTTTTTTAAATTAAAAAGAGTCTTTTTCAAGGATTAAGACTCTTGTTTGATATAAAAACAAGATTAGATACTTTCATACCCAAACAAGGAAACAAGAAAGATTTTGCACAGTATGTTGAATGACAAGGTTTCACCGTGTTTACTGCAGAAATAAAAGACAAAAATAAGCTTGTAATTAGTTGAGGTTAGAGGTAGGTAAAAGGATTTGTCAATGGAGATATATATAACTGAAAATACAAAAACCAAGAGTGAAGAGAAAGAACCGGTCGAAAAAAGCCAAGGGACACAAGGAAAAGAAGGCAAAAGCCTGGCGATAAACTACAAACACAAAAGGGTTCATTCCCTTTGGTGTAAATACAGAGGCTCACCTTTTTTTAAAATTTAGTTAAGGGTATAATCTTTTTGAGGTTTAAAGCGTAAATACTAAATAGTTTTCACCTTTTCTAATAAAGTACGCTTTTTTGAGATTCAAACTTTTGTTCTTTCACCTAATTTCTAATCTACAACATGAAAACATGATCATAAAGGAGAATGCACCTCTCTTTGTTCAATGAACAAAAGTTACTCTCTGCAGTCCTTTTTATAAGTAACTTTTTCTCTCTTGAGATTGGTCCTTTTTATAAGCAACTTTTTTCTTGTGTCTCAAAATTTAAACTACTTTTTGCCTTTTTCTATCCCTATTAAATACATATCTTTATATTAATTGTCCCCTACTCGCCACTAATTCTTTTTCATTTAATCATTTTTTACACATTTTTTTAATATTTTATACCCATGCTTTCTTATATTTGTTACTCATTCTCTCTCCTATGTTCATTTAATAAATAGGGGCATATTTAAAAGAAAAATGATATTTTTGACACATTTATTGTTTTTAACTAATCTTAGCTGCTAGTTTATTTTGTGTAGTAAGGATAAAAATTATTTATAAAAAGGACGGGAGGGAGTATAAAAAAGAACGCACCAAATATTAAATAAGAAAGATCATTTACTGCTATTTATTATCATTAAATTGAAATTGTTTTTAGATATTAAATAATATCAACATCAATATTAATATCATTAATATGAATATAATAATGAATTAAAGTTACCATATTTACGGGTGGGTTAAGGGTTTCATTTTTCAAACTAAATTGAAGGTACAGAGGCTCAACTACATGATCATACAGGTGAATGCACCTCTCTTTGTTCAATGAACAAAAGATATATAAAAAAAAAAAAAAAAAAAAAAAAGGTGCACGGGGCTCTTTACAAGCAAAGAGATTGTTTTCATGATTTTTTTTTTTTTTTTGGCTTCTGACTGTTTTCATGATTTGGACTTGTAATTTTCGGATCACATGATACTAATTTTACCTCTATATCGAGACTCACCTTTTATATAACTCTATGAAATATATAGTTAAAAATAACATTTTATATATTTTCAAGTTTTAAGGTATCTTGTCATTGCTGATGGAAAAAAAAATCTAAAAGATTTAGTTATATTATAGAATTAAGGTGTAAAATTACCTATAAACTTTTGCCTAAACTACATTTAATGCCATATGTTTTTGGAAGTGCAAAAAGCTTGCATGAACTTTTAAAATAAAGTATACTTTTTTGTGGTGGGCCCACATTATTAAAAAAATGTCTAGGTTTTATAATTTCCAATACTATCTTTCTTTCTCCTTATGATCCGTAATATTTTTATAATATATTAAATTTAGACCGATGAGATCTAATCCAACAATTCAAATTCTGCAAAGGACCCTCCTTTACAAAGGAGGAAAGCTGGTTCAGTTGCTCTATCCTTCCTCCCTTCATCTCCCCCATTTTCTTCTCAGGTGCCGATGACGGCGGCAACAGCCTCCTCCGCCAACGGCATCGGCGGTTCTCTACCAGCATTCTCCACTAGCTTTTTTTTCTTTCTACTTTGCATATCTGAATCAACGATTTCATCCTCCCTGAGTTCTCCTTCCAAATCTGCTTCTCCCCTGTCTCAATCTCACTCACTTTCACTCATGCTCGCTAATCTCATCGGCACTTTCTGTACGCACGGATCACAAGTTTGGTCATCGCCATCGCCATTGCTTTGCTTATGCCAAGTCCTGACTTCAAGCCCTACCTCCCTCAACCCGATTGCCTGTGTACATGTGGCTTGGTTCCTCATAACGGTAAGTTCTTCCTCTGATGGTTTTCTATTTGTTGGAGCTTTCGACATTACAGATCTAGAAGGGACACTGAAAGTTGCAGATTTCACAATCTTATATAAATATTTTGGTTTTTAAAATTCTTCTTTTGGTTCTTTTATTCTGTTGGAAAATAGCCTAGTCCACCCTTGGTGAATTGGGCCCAAGCCCAATAGGATTGGGGTCAAAGTATAAATAACATAAATGTTTGGGTGGATATATGTAATATTATCCAAAATGTTATGAGTCATGTTTTTTTTGTCTGATGCAATATGACTCTTCAAGTGGCATTGTTTCACTGAAACAATATATCTCTCAATCGAAAGGATATCTTGTCTCTCTGATGGAAGGACATGTTAGTAGAAGAGGAAGGGGTGCATAGAATCCTATAAATAGGCGTAAAGGGATTCAGTTGTAAGATACTTGAATTAACATACAGAAACTCTGTCACTGTGAATCCCTATTCCCTCTACTATATTTCTTTTTTTTCTCTTCCTATAGTGGTGTATTTGCTGTGCGTCATAATCGCTTCCGCTACTGTGATACGATTAGCGTGGGTACAAGAGAGAAACGGTCGCACTCTAGGTACGCCCAATAATTCTTACATGGTATCAGAGCTTGGTTTAGCCTTTATGAGATTATAATCCTCATATTAAGATAATATGATGTGTATGTTATTATTTTCAAATATCTATATGATATTTTCTATAGTCACATATATATGCGGGGAACTTATTGATATTTGTTCATGAGACTAACATGATAATATATGTATAATGCTTTCACTGCATTTCTGAGTTTGAGAGTATGCTCTTCGTATAGGCATAAAGATATAACATTTGTAAATTTAGAATCATGAAACAAAAGAACTTAGAGAGGGAAAGCATGAAAAACGAAATTGTTTTTGGTATTGGCTCATTTTAAAATCAGAGAATTAGGATTTGAAACTAGTCCCATTGTGTAGATCTCGAAAAAAACGATCGAAAACGACACCAAGAACACCCAAAACGGACGTCGGACGAAGGAGATACGGAGGAGAGAAGTTACCGGGTTGACGGACCCGACCCACGCCTGTAACCGGGTCCGGGTTGACCCGGCTGGAGGTTGAAGACAACCTCCAGCCTCCAAAAACGACATCGTTTCGGCGTTTTAAAAAAAAAAAGTTTTTTTTTGTTTGTTTAAGGGTGTCCGGGACGAAAAGTTTTTTTTAAAAAAAACAATTCGGTCCAATGTTTAGGTCCAATATATGAGGGCCGAACAAAAAAAAAAAAAGATTAAGTCCAGGCCCAACAAGTGAGGCCCAGACTGCTTAACCAGAATTCAAAAAAAAAAAAGGAATTTTTTTGCTGAAAAGCCACGTGGCGCGTGATGCCACATGGCACATTAATTTGACACGTGGTGGACACCATCCGACAGTCCTCGGCGCGTGGAAGCCAATGAGCATGCGCGTGTCGCCGGATTGTTTCCGGAAGGTGGCACGTGATGTACACGCGCCACTGTGCGCGTGTGTGAGTTCTGTTTTTTTATTTTTATTTTTCAGTTATTTTTGACTTATTTAGACGCGTGGGGGCGCGTGCATAGTCAGAATGGGACCCGGTTTGCTTTTGAAAATCCCTAAATTCATGATCTTTAATATGATATGCTATTTGATTAGTTTTGACACTTATTAATATATGTTTATGATATTCTAAGTGCGTTTATGAATGTTTTAAATCATTTTAAAACTTCTAAAATTCATTTGTTGAATTCAATATTTTTCTGTTATATTTAATGTGTTATAAACATGTTTTCAAATATTATAGAGTGAATATTGTCTTATTTATATTATAATGAAGCATGATTTAGTTGATAATTCATTATATTATTATATGTTTTTGATAAGTGGGAGCTTTTAGGAGTTGTTAATCCTAAAAGTTAGAGTTGTTAAAGTACATATATATAATTCTTGACAGAATTTTAGTAATGGTGCTAATATTTATGTGATGGGAGATACAAACGTATCCTCCTGATGATAAATTTAGTAGTATTACTATTTTTTTCTGGTTAAGAATAATATAAGTACATGACATTGTATACTGTGTTGTGCTATAGATTGTCGATGATTTGTTCAATAGTTTAATTCCTTTAGAGAGACATATTGAATATGGAATAAATTTGTCTCCAGAATTGAAAATGGCAACTAAGAACATCATCGCTGAGTTAAATAAAGGGGACAAACTAAATGGTGACAATTGGGATATCTGGCACCGAAAAGTCCAATATATTTTAGAGGAACAAGAGGCAATGGAGCCTCTAACAACAGTTGTAGCACAACCTACTGCTGGGAATACGGCCCAACACAGGAGAGACCAAGAGGTCTATGAGGCTTGGAAAAAGAAAAATAGCATTGCAAGAATTACATTGCTGAGTACAATGGCAGATGACCTCATGTGTGAATATGAGAAAAATGAAACAGTGCAAGCCATATGGGCAGCGTTGAAAGACAGGTTTGGTGGTACATCCACCTCTAAGCTTAGACGATTAACTATTAAGTTTGATACGTATAAGCTTAGGCCAAATACTTCCATGAAACAACATCTAAGAGAGATGGCAAATATGATAAGAGAATTGAAGGAAGCTGGGCATACTGTGTCTGATGAACAACAAGTTCAGGCAGTGATAAGATCTTTGCCATCTAGTTGGGAGCACATGAAGGTTAATCTAACCCATAGTGAAGGCATTAAAAATTTTAATGATGTGGCTAAACACTTGGAACTTGAGGACGAGCGCTTGGAGGCATACAAGTCCTCTGGCCATGCCTACTACACGGAGGGTGTAGGTCCTTCTAATACAAAACCCGATTCCAAGAAGGGGAATAAATTCCAAAAGAATGGAAAGAAGGACAAGAATAAATTTGTAAAAGGCAAAAAGGAATTCAAGAAGAAAGGAAAAAAGGGCGGGAAGAAGAAGAAAAATGACTTAAAGAAGGTCAAATGCTTTGCCTGCCAAAAGATGGGTCATTTCGCACGGGATTGCACTGAGCGAAATGAGAGTGAAAAGGTACTAGTGGATTATGTGAATTCACATGTTTCCTATGTTTCTAGCACTGTTTTCCTAACAGAGAATATCTGTTCTTCTTGGATTTTGGACTCAGGTTCAACAGACCATGTGACGAGGGATCGAGGATCCTATGTAGAATACCGTCGGCTGCCTGACAAATGTAAGTGGCTTTATGTAGGCAACAATGCAAAGATTGAAGTTAAAGGCATTGGAACTTGCAAATTAACTTTGCATAGTGGAAAGCTTTTGATCCTACATGATGTGCTTCATGCTCCTGACATCCGACGAAATTTAGTTTCTGTAAAATGTCTTGTGAACTATGGATTTAATGTAAACTTTCATGATAAAGTTGCAGACATATTTTATAATTTTGTATTTTATGGTCTAGCTTTCCTTTCAAAGAAGTTCTTTGTAATGGATATTATTGATGATTATAATATACATGATTGCTTTGCTACTTCTTCTGATTCAACTATCGATATGGCTATTTGGCATGCTAGACTAGGGCATATTAATCAAAATAAAATGATTAAACTAGCAAAAGAAGGTTTGCTAGGATCCATATCCAATATGGAAATGTCCTTGTGTGAAAGTTGTCTAGCAGGTAAGGCAACTAGAAAACCTTTTGGTAAAGGAACCAGATCAGAACAACCATTGAAAATAATTCATTCTGATATTTGCGGTCTTATGAGTGTGAGGGCAAGGCATGGAGCTTGGTATTTTATCACTTTTATTGATGACTATTCACGATACGGTCATGTCTATTTGATTACATATAAGTCTCAGGCTCTTGAGTGCTTCAGACGATACATAAATGAAGTTGAAAATCAAATGGATAATAAAGTTAAAGTATTACATACTGATCGAGGACATGAATATTTGTCTGATCAATTTAAAGAGCTCTGTGAAGAAAAAGGGATAATTAGGCAGCTAACTATCCCTGGCACTCCCCAACAGAACAGAGTTGCTGAAAGAAGAAATAGAATGCTTCTAGACATGGTTAGGTCAATGATGGCACAAGCAAATCTACCAATTTCATATTGGGGTGATGCTTTAATGACTGCTACCTTCGTACTTAATCGTGTGCCCTCAAAATTAGTTACTTTAATACCTTGTGAGTTATGGACAAAACGCAAGCCGGATCTTAGTATCCTTAGACCATGGGGGTCAGTTGCATACATTCATGATAATTCTCATAAGTATGGCAAGTTAGGTCCTAGAGGAAAGAAATGTATCTTTATAAGGTACTCTGAACAATCCAAAGGATATGTCTTCATAGGTGAAAATGAAGATGGAACGGTAACTGAAATTGAATCTAGAGATGTTACATTTTTAGAAAATGAATTCCCTAAAAGGGGAGACATTGACTGCACTGTATCTCTTTATGAGACACAGGAACAAATAAGTATAGAACCTGTTGGTATGCCTGAATCATCCCAAAATGTCGATCTAAGTGGGAGCCTAGAAAGGTCAACACAAAGACCTAGACAAAAGAAAAGACAAAGGCAAGAAGCTCCTACAAGAAAGAGTAACAGGGAAAGTATCCCTAAAAGACGCTTCCAAATAGAAAGTGAAGCACTTATTGTTACTCCTGATGGGGATGATGAACCACGTTCAGTACTAGAGGCCTTATCCAGTCCTGCTAAAGATGAATGGAAAAAGGCAATGGATGAAGAAATGAACTCAATGAGAAAGAATAAAGTTTAGGAATTGGTTGACCTACCAAAAGGGCGAAAAGCCATTGGGAACAAGTGGGTTCTCAAAATTAAAAGAAAGGTGGATGGGTCAATTGATAAGTATAAGGGACGATTAGTTGCAAAGGGATATACACAGCAAGAAGGTATAGATTATGAAGATACCTTCTCACCCGTGGTACGATTTAATTCTATAAGAATTATTCTAGCAATAGTAAATAGTTTGGACTTAGAATTACATCAAATGGATGTTAAAACTGCGTTTCTAAATGGTGATCTGGATGAGGAAATCTATATGAAACAACCATTAGTTTTCATTGAAAAAGGAAAAGAGAATAAAGTTTGTAAACTTAAAAGGTCTATTTATGGACTCAAGCAATCATCCAGACAGTAGTATTTGAGGTTTCATAAAGCAATAACCTCTTATAATTTCCAAATGATTAAAGAGGACCACTGTGTCTACATCAAATGGTTTGAGGGTAATTTTGTTATATTATCCTTATATGTAGATGATATACTATTGGCTGGAAATAATCTGAATTCGATTATAGCTATTAAAGAATGGCTTTCATCGAATTTTGAAATGAAAGACATAGGTGAAGCAGAGTATATACTTGGAGTTAAGATCCAAAGAGATCGTTAAAAAAGAATCCTATATCTTTCACAAGAAAATTACATTAAAAAGATTCTCGAACGATTCAACATGAGCAACTGCAATTCCTTGGATACCCCAGTGGCTTCTGGTGTAACCTTAAGCAATAAGATGTGTCCCAAAACTGAGTCTAATCAAAAGAAAATGATGAAAGTTCCCTATGCTAGTGTTGTTGGTAGTTTAATGTACGCAATGATGTGTACAAGGCCAGATATCTGCTTTGCGGTAGGATTGGTAAGTAGGTTCCAGTCCAACCCAGGTGAGCGTCACTGGAAAGTAGTAAAAAGGATCATGAGATACTTAAAAGGCACCTCTGACTATGCACTATGCTACGAAGGAAGTGATCTACGCCTGGTTGGATATTCTGATGCTGATTTAGGCGGAGATGAGGAAGAGCGAAGATCGAACTCAGGTTATACTTTCTTACTGAATAATGGCGCCATATGTTGGAGTAGCAAGAAGCAAACATGTATTGCTTTACATTCTATGGAAGCCGAGTTCGTAGCATGCACTGCAGCTGCACAAGAGGCATTATGGTTGAAGAGGTTCATTGAACATCTTGGATTTGACAATGAGAGTACCAATCCAGTATTAGTGTATTGTGATAACACTGCAGCCATAGCCTATACTAAAGATCCTAAGTATCATAGTAAGACCAAGCATATAGATATTAAGTACAATTTTGTAAGAGATTATATAGCACAGAAAATTATTGCTGTACAACATATTTCGACCAAGAGTATGGTCGTTGATCCCCTGACCAAACCAATTGCCAAGGAAACATTTGAAAAACATGTGAGGGCACTTGGTGTACGTAAAATGTAAAAATTTCAGACTTTATTACATTTATGATTAATTGAAGTACTTATCATTATTAGTATAAATGTCTGTGTGAAAGTATACAATGTTTAGTATGTCGTACAGGCTTGTGAGGTTGTCTCTCTCACACGAGCAACCACCTTTGACACTCAGGAGAGGTGTGCAAAGATGAGACAATTGTGTTCACCGATAAAGCTGCTAGAATGCTGATATGGTAGAGAAGAAACACAAACTATTTGTCGCCTTGACAACAGTGTAGCGTGTCAAGATGAGATCTATAAACTTGAACTTTAGTATGGATCGAATCATGGATATCCACTTCCATGATGCCTGTAGCCAGATAACAAATTCTTCAATATTGACGTCTGAGTAGAAAGAAAGAATTTGGGTTTAGATGCTGGGAGTGTCTAGACTTAAGTTTGTACAGTGTTAATAACAAAATGAAAAACGATGTGCGCTCTTATGGTGTGAGAGTAACACTGTAGCATGTGATTCATACCACATGTGCTAAAGAACTGCAAAAGGGAAGCAAGTAAGAAGATCCCTGCTTAATTGTTGTGTGAGTCCCAGGAAGTTTCTAATTCTTCCAATGATATCCTTTGACTTTGACAATATCACAGAGGTGTGCTTCAGCGTATGCTACTTTAGCATATGTCCTACGATCATGATAGATGCAATCTATGGTATTATGTTAGGAAAGCGGCTGATGTATATTGAAGTGATATCTGGGCGAAAGGAAGATTACTTGAAATATACATAAATATGCTAGTGTCTGAGACATGTCCTTTTATGGTATTATTTTTGATAATTTCATAAATGTGGATACTATGCATACTAGAAAGGCAATCTGAGTTTTATACTGACTCAAAAGGGATTAGATTAGCTATGTGAAAGTGTATATTAGTGAATCTAGGATATTTAAGGCACAATATTAAAATCAAGCTACACAAATGAAGGTTGTCTTGTGCTGGTCTCTATAAAAGAGATTTCTAGTACATACACCTATATGCAGATGTCATGCCTACGCGGTCACGGCAAAGCACCTAGTATGAAAGAAGGAAGAAAAAGAGACATATCTAATCCATCAAGTGTGAGTGGGAGATGTTGGAAAATAGCCTAGTCCACCCTTGGTGAATTGGGCCCAAGCCCAATAGGATTGGGGTCAAAGTATAATAACATAAATGCTTGGGTAGATATATGTAATATTATCCAAAATGTTATGAGTCATGTTTTTTTTGTCCGATGCAATATGACTCTTCAAGTGGCATTGTTTCACTGAAACAATATATCTCTCAATTGAAAGGATATCTTGTCTCTCTGATGGAAGGACATGTTAGTAGAAGAGGAAGGGGTGCATAGAATCCTATAAATAGGCGTAAAGGGATTCAGTTGTAAGATACTTGAATTAACATACAGAAACTCTGTCACTGTAAATCCCTATTCCCTCTACTATATTTCTTTTTTTTTTCCTCTTCCTATAGTGGTGTATTTGTTGTGCGTCATAATCGCTTCCGCTACTGTGATACGATTAGCGTGGGTACAAGAGAGAAACGGTCGCACTCCAGGTATGCCCAATAATTCTTACATATTCTTTCTTAAATTTTTTTGGTGGCTGGAATTTCTTATTGAAGATGGGAGGGAGAGAGTCTGATGAGTGATGAAGGGATGATAAAAGGAGAAAGAGAGAAGTGGGTAAATTCAGTGCTATGTGTGTGTGTGGCTAGTGGGTTTAATGATGAAGATTGAAGATCTGCGAAATTTCTATACATGATAGGATTTGAAGCAAAACAGAGGGCGTAGCTTGTTGATAGTTTTCTAGATGTCGAACTGAGGATGAATTGAGAGGTTTGGGGGGTTTTTCTTTGGGTTGAGGGGTATTTTAGTATCTTCCCATTGTAAATAATGTCTGTTATGGAAGTCTGATGGTGGGGACGTTATTTTTACTCCAATTTTAAAAGTTCAACAAAAAAAAAAATAACATTTGGCCAAACAGCATAACGTCTGACTAATACCGTGAATTTTTACACCTTCAAACAGCATATGACGGGACTGTTTGGCCACAAAAACGAAAACATGGTGCTAGATACATTTTATACAAAAGTTCACGTGGATTTTATTATTTTTACACTTTAGATCCTATGTTCTAATAAAAAGTAAAATATTTTAACTATCATTTTATTTTACCTTAATTACACGATACCCCCTCTATTTTGAAAACCCACATAAACCTCATAAAAAATAAAACATATATTATACAAAAATCTCTTATATATTTAATATTCAAGTTCCATTCATTCAACCATTAGTTGATTATTAAGTTTGACTTTTAAATATTTTTTAATCAAAATATATCCCTCTTTAACATAAGAATTATTTTAACATATATATTTTTTCAAAAATATATATATAACCAAAAAATAATTCTAATATATATTTTCAAACTTTCTAATATGTTATAAAATTTATTAATTTTGATTATATTATAAAATTTTATTATTTTATCATTTTTTAAACTTATTTGTTATAGTTTTTTAAATAGATAAAAACATATTTCAAACTCATTTTTATCCATCATATTCTAGGGAGCAGAGAATAGGGCCTTGACTCATTTATGGGTCTTCGATAGTTTGACACTTCATTTTTCAGAAGGCAAGAACTGTTGATGATATGGAAAATAGTATTTAGTGGCATTCAAACTTCAAAGGGAAAAATGGCAAGCTAAGCTTTGTACCTTTTTGCCATTACAAGTCTTCATTGTTGCACCTCTATTCATCGCTCATCGTGGCTGCCATCAGTTTTTCTTTTTTCCCTAGAAGGTTGCAAACGGCATTAGAGATTTTAGATGATAAAAGGAAAATAAGTAAATAAAACTTACTTTAATATAAGTTTAAATTTAAAAATATATTTTTAGAATTTTTTTAGAATATTACTAATAAAATTATCAATTTGGACTTAAGTGTATGTTTCAAAATAAAGAAGAATTTTGTATAATTAAGATAAAATAGAAGGGTAGTTATAACATTTTATTCTATAATAAATTATATTGTAATGACGATATGATGACTCTTTAACAATATCATTACGTCAGAAGAATATCTAGAAAAAAACAACTTGATTTTTTGAAACAAGTTTTGCTGTAATAATTTATGGTCATCTATGTCATCATTTCCTTAAAAAATGACACCAAAATTGATATTTTACAAATTAACAGATCCTATAAGGCTATGACTGGGAAATATATCTGATCACTAATTAAACCATTCAGGAGGTTTGTAATACGGTAATACCTAAATTATTAAGATTTTAAGCCGCTTCGGAAAACTTATCCGTATGGGAAAACATCCGAAGGTGATTATGTGATGTTTGTCCACCTCATATATTTCATATAAGATATATGACCCATGTTATAGACTTCCTTTTTTTTTTTAGTCAAGTTTACAAGTAAGTTACATTATTTATATACAATAACTCATATTATAGACTTCCTTTTTTTTTTTTTGGCCAAAATATTATAGACTTCCTTTAATAATGAAAAATCAAACATATGTTTAATTGTTACAAATGAAGATGATCCTAATTAAAATTTGTATCTAATAAAGTTACAAATTATTTTTATTTTACTATTAAATCTTATTTCTTTTAAAATAATTATTTTAAAATTGAATAATTTACATTTCATTTGAAATAATTATGGTTTATTCATCTTGGAAATTAGAAGTAATTCAAATTAGATTGCTTGAAGCATAAATAAACTTTTTGTAATGCAGCTTACAGTAAATTTACAAGTTAACAGTCCCCGTCTTATTAGTAACAACACAACATAAAACGATCTTTCACTACATACATCCACAAATACATACATTTTGATTAACAATAAAATAACTAGATTTATACGCTAATCAGATTTATTTAGCATTAATATATATATATATATATATATATTCATTCTTAGCACAAGAGGCTTCATCTTTCCACGAATAAAAAGACAAATTTTTCTTCAATCATTTTGTGAAATCAACCAGTTCATCAGATCTGTGAAGAGAACTCCGATGTGGTGTCCTGATGATGATCTTTTGGTGATTGTGTCTTTTTATGGTTTTGGACTTTTTCAGTTTCTCTGTTCTTTCCCCACAGCACACTGTAAAGTCCAATCACCAGCAAAATAGTTCCACCCACACTGCCAAATAAATTACAAACCAGCGATAAATAAAAGCAAAAACGAAATTTAATATATCATAATTAAATAAACCACTTGGTAATAAACCAGCAAATAAAGCATCAAATTTTTATAATGTTAATATATATGGACCTTCCCCAGTGAAGTGATTCTCTCCAAAAAAGTGCAGAGAAGAAGGCAGTGATGATAAGAGAGAGAGGAGTAAACATTGCTGTGAATACTGCGCCTTTCTCCTCTATAGTGCACACTTGGAGCCAATACGTAATTGCTGCCACAATCACACCCTGGAATGATGACAATTAATATTGGGTTAATTTGAGAGTATGTGATTATAACAATTAATGAACAATTAAAATGATGGTGTTCAACTTTAATTCATGAATAATCTTGACATTAGAGGAATGTAGGAGAAGCCTGTGGATTTTGTTCTTATTTAACTCCACTTAATCATAAAAAAATCACTTCTAGTTTTTAATTAACGCTAATGCTAAACAAGAGTAAATCCTGTTTCCAGTGAGGTAAAATAATAAATTAGTTCGATTAATTAGATTATAAAAATTGAAATGAGTTATATCTTAAAATCCAAAATAAACTTTAGTGTGACCCATGTAGCTGTAATTAAACTCGAGAAAGAGTGGACAATAAGAAAATGACATTCTCCTATCTCCATGGAGATAAATGCTAGCTTCCACCTTGGCTCAAAAAGAATTACACGTTTTGCACACTATAAAGTTAGTGGACACCATATTGTGGTAATTGATTGGAAGAGACATTACATAGATAACCAATTATGTCCACAATGGTCTTGTCAACACATTAGCCATTTTTAGAAAAAGATGGAGTGGTCTAAATTCCAATATACACCAATCCTCAAGAATGAAGTAATGTGTTATTTTGTTTCTAGCACCGTATATGTCGGGCTTGCAAATTTTTCATATACAGTTCAAGTCTAAAAGCTTTAAATATGTACCAACACAGAGTTTATTTAGTGGTGTAAGGCTCCCTTATATCTCTTTGGATCTCAAGTTTGAGTCCTTGAGGAGACACATGTAGTAGGAAGAGCAACTACGAATCCCAAATCAGATACCAGATAATAATATTAAAAAAAAAAAACTTTAAATATGTATATATGGAAAGTATGGCTTAGAGCTTATAATGAAACTACTCCCTCATACAAAGCATATTTGGAGAGTTGAAATTAGTCATAAATTTAAAACATATTTATCAATTTTTTTTCTAATTTACCCCTATATTATTTATGCTTCTTCAACAATAATCAAGGAGAAGAGAGAATGAGAGAATTAAAGAAGATGACTCAGGTATTTTAAAAAATAACGTATATTAACTGACTTAACTAATTTCCTTAATCTAATTAAATTATGTAAACATATCTTATATTAATGAGTGGAGGGAGTTTTAACTTTTAAGAGGCTTTCACTTAACAATTTCAACATATCTATTTAAACATTAACGAAATGTAAAAACAAAGATGGTATAAAAACATACACAATAAGCCACAGAAAGAAGATGAAAGTCCCATCCAAGCTTCCACGCTGAAGGATTCCTTTCCACTGTGACAGCCAAAACAACTGTCTGTATGCAGCTAAAGAAGCACTGTAGTGTAGTGAGGCGAAATTTTGCAGGGTATTCCTTTACTATAAATCCCTGAAACAGATAAATTTGCCCACAAGTTGACTTATAGAAGGAATATATTATCTATCACATATATATATATATATGTAACCCTAATATCAGACAAAATGTTACATCCTTCTCATGTCCTTAATGTAAGATTTATTTAACTAATTTAATTATATTATGGAAGTTAAGCATGTTATTTAATTATAATAAATATAACATCTTTTTCTTAAACTACCTTAATCATCTCTACTCATTCCCCCCTCAATCTTTCCTATTTGAGAGAGTATCAATAGGAGTACTTTGAGAAAAAATTGATAAATATAGGAATATTTAGGACCACTGTCAATTCCACAATTAAGTCTTGTGTTAAAGATCGGATGAGTATTTAATTTTGATGAAACTAAAATATACCTGCAAAATAAGCCACAAGGACCAAGCAGTGTTTGCTGAGAGCATCATAATAACTCCTTTAACTTGATCTCCTTTAGAGTGAAGTGCTGTTATTGATGGATGCCAATTCTTGAAACCTATTGAAGGTCCTTTGACCAAAGCAAATATTATTGCCCCAGAAAGGCTCAAAATTGAACCCAAAATCTTGGCAATCCCATGCATATGCTTCACAGAAATGCTTTCCACCCTAACATTTTCAAACCAGAAACATTTTTACTGAGATGACAAAAGTAGGAATAAACGCATATCACTGTTTGATACATACGAATATTAAGTCTCATCTACCTGATAGTAACAGCCATGATGAAAGTAATGGCAGGGATGGTGTTTGTTGTGGCTGCAGCAAATGTTGCAGAGGTATAGTTGATTGCCACATAGTAAAGATTTGAACTTAGTGTTAACCTGAATAAGCACGCATTGATAGGATAATTAGACTTTTTTTTTATTAGTTTTTCAAAAATTAAGACTAAACAGACTTAATAATTCAGAAAAAAGTACATGCATACCCAACTACAGAAACAAGAAATATTTTGCTTAGCAAGTTGTATGACAACGGAGCACCTTGTTTACTGCATAATTAAGAGACAAACAAGCTTGTTATTAGTTTAGGTTAGGTAAAATTATTTGCCAATGGAGATACCAAAAAAATATGAAAAGGACACAGTGAAGAACCGGTCGAAGAATGCGAACGGAGACAAGGCAAGAGAGGCGAAAGCTTGCCGGTAAACAACAAACACGTAAGGGTTCATTCCCTTGGCGATTGCAACTTTGGAAAACAAAGCCATGCCTGCATAAATAAACTGAGTGAAGATCATTGCAACATAAGCCCTATTCTTTGCCAAACAGCAAAGTGAACTTTTCATTTCTTTATTTTTCCCCCCTTTCTGCCTTTGTTAACTCTCTACGAGCTCTAGACAAGAAAAAACGTGGTTTTTATATAGATATTTTGATGCTGAAACTCACCATTATATTATTGTCTCTAATGTTTACCCTTTTCCTAGCGTAAATTTGTGCTGATTCTCTTTATGAATCGAACATCAAAAGTGGCGTAAAATGTGTAGGTCCACACAATTCAAAAAGATGAATGATGAGGCACTAATGTCATCTCAATAGAAGGACATGGCAGGATCAATTGGTTCATGCTTATATTTGGATATTTGGGTCTGTTTGTTTTGGTGATTGAATAAGTAACTTATTTTTACTTAAACTTATGGAATCTTAAGATTGAAAAAAAGTTAGATTGGGTAAAATGATGAGTATTTGGATTAGCGATTGGATAAGTAACTTAAAGTAACTTATGTAAAAGTGAATGATGTTTGGTTTGACTTTTGCATAAATGGCTTCTGTATTAATTAAGAGAAAAAATTGTAAAAATTATGAAAAATGAAAAAAATGAAGGGATAATTGTGAAAAAAGTCCTCATTGGCAACTTAATTGTCAATGGGGCCTATGAAAATATCTACACACGGAGGGATTTTTTCACAATTTTCTCAAAACTTAACTTTGAAAATTTGGTAATGGTATAATTGTAATAAAATTATATCAAATTCTAATTTAAATTGGTACACTCTAAAAATCTTTTCTATTGTGCACATCAAGCTTAAATCTTTAAAATTATATCAAACTCTAATTTAAATATTAAATCCTAACTCATATTTTCACATAGCTCAAAATCTAACAAAATAAACTGATTAAAACCTCAATAATACCTCCAATAATCCAAATAAATTATTTAAACTAAATTTAATAGGTAAAAACACTATATAGAAACTAATTTATGACATGTTTATAAAAAAATCGATTATAAAATCATAAAACAATTAAATAATAAATCTAAACTGATTAAAATTAATTATTAATTATTCTCTACATTTCTACAGTCATATATTAACAAAACTCAAAACTTGCCTAAACTCTTATCTCAAAGTATTCTCTAATTAGCAGAAGATTACTATCTAAAGAAAGAGAAAATTATTTAGAACATTTTTCATAAAATAAGTTTTGTGATTAGAAGTGATTTTGAGCACCTCATTGATCCCCAAAAATATGAAGATACTCCTATCAATATTATTTTATACACACACAAGTACATAAGCTCCAATAAGCTTCATTTTAAGGTTTATGGCTTTTTCTAACTTATGACTTTTTTTACCTTAAAGTCAATCGTCAAAACAAACACTCATTTTATACTTTTTACTGTTTAAATCCGTTTGCGCCACTGTTTAAGTCCGATTGGGTGCCCAATCGGTGAAACAAACAAGCCCTTTGTACCTTTGTATGGAACAGACACAGCAAATTAGGGAAAGTGGAAGAAGACAAAATTTGATGTTGATTGATTTGTTACCACAACTAAAGGGATTTATGGCCAACTTTTGTGGGGAGAAAAGATCAATTAATAAGAAATATTACTTTGTTGCTGTAGGACCAGAAAATTGTTTGTTTATGAATTATTTAGCTCTAATATAGCGATCCGATATTTTTTTGGTTTTTGCCAAGTCCTACAAAACACAATATCTTCTAAATATTTTATATATAGCTCATTCTGTTAGTGTTACTATAATCTTGGATACACACATACATATGATACATGAATATAACATAAAGTGAAGTCAGAATGAAAACAGAGAAGAAATATAAAATGAATGAGCATTGGTTCATTTTATAAAAGTCATTAATTTGCATCATTGAATAGAAAATTAGATGCACATATTCAAGTCGTTCGTTGATAAATAAAAGGTAAATGCACTTCTTAATGTTGGATGCATCTCATAACACTACAAAAAAAATGTGATTTAGTAGCGGTTAAAAATGGGTATTAGTAGCGGTTTTAACCGCTACAAACAACATTAGTAGCGGTTAGAAAAACCGCTATTAAATCGTATGTTGCAAGCGGTTTTGTAGCGATTATATAAAACCGCTACTCACGGAAAATAACCGCTACATCCTTTGTAGCGGTTACAACAAACCGCTACAACATCTCCATGAACGAAATTTTTTTCAGAGATATTGGTAGAGGTTATATAACCGCTACAAATATAAAAAATTAAAATTTTGAAGGCGGGAAAAGAAAAATAATATTTTTTTTCAATTTTATAGCGGTTAATAAACCGCTACTAATTTCGAATTTTCATGAAATTTGTAGCGGTTATAAAACTGCTACTAATTTCATGAAATTCAAATTTAGCGCAAAAAAAATTTAATTATTTGAGTTTAAAAAGGAGCGTTTGTTAGTAGCGGTTTAATAACCACTACAAATATTTAAAAAATTTTTAAAAATACACGATCATTTGTTTTTGTTCTTTTAATATTAAATTAAATATTTTATTTTTTTCATTATTTTATCTAATTTAATTAGCTTATTATTCAATAGTTTAACTTATTAATAAATTAAAAGGAAAAATTTAATTTAATTGGATTAGTATAAAAATTATATTAATAATATTATTAAGGATACGTAGGTAATAAGGAATTATTATGTTGTCTAATATAATGTAATTGTGTATGAAAAATAGATGAAAATGAGATACAGCTCTAAAATATCTGGAAAAAAAATGGTGAGAATAAATTTTATATAAACGAAAGAAGTATTGTAAAAAAAATTAAAAAACTCGTTACCATATTTGATCGTATTATTCAGCTCCTCTACTCATACAAAAGAAGTTGTAAATGAGAGAAAATGAAAGAAATGTAAGGTGAAAAGAAATTGGGGAGTATTTGAAATGAGTTGTAATAAGGGTATTTATAGGAATCCACGTACTATTTGTAGCGGTTAATGTATCCATTTTGTAGCGGTTTTTATTTAGTAGCGGTTTAATAACGGCTACAAATATATTTTTTTTAATTTTATTTTAAAATTTTTTTCCTAATTTTTTTTAAAGACAAAAGCACAATTTGAATTTGATCACTGATCGTCGTCATCCTTACAAAAATTATGTAGAAAAATTATTGTTAGGGATGTATTATTAAATTTAAAAAATTTAATTTAAATGACTTGGACTTAAAAAAAACTCACCGCAGTAGGGGTAAATTGTCATCACCTTCAGGGAAGTAGTTTTCAAAATCGGCTGGCTGAAATGGCTCACTCTCGTAGGCGATGTTATCACCTTCACCCATGTCGTAAATGTCTCGTGGCTTTAAATGAACGACCATGTGCCAATCCCTATGCCTCTTGTCCTCGACATAATAAACCTGATGTGCCTCTGAAGCTAGAATATACGACTCATTATCTTGAGAAATACCAGTATGAATCGGCCGTGAAAAATTGACTGATGTGATCCCTAAGTCGTTAGTTGTCAGTCCTCGAGAAGTAGTGGTATTTGCCCACAAACACTTGAACAGCGTCACGGTGAAACGACCTTGATAATTAAGTTCGACCATGTCAAGAAGCTTGCCATAGTAAGGGACGCCTCCGAACTGCATGTTGGCGTCACTGCTGCTCGCATAACTCCTTGTCCCAAATGTGCCATAAACACCCGAATTCTGAGTTTGAAATCCTTGATCTCGTGAAACTGTGCAAAACTTAAAACCATTGACATTGTATGCTGTAAACCTTTTTACATGATCAAGAGGGCCGATTGCGAGAGCTCTGAAATCTGGTGAGTGTGAGTTGTGGTCATTTAGTATTCTGCGCGCAAACCAACTCGGGAATTCTATGTGGACCCTCCTATCAACTTCTGAGGATGTCTGTGTACGGATCCTGAGTTGGCGCTTAACATGACTTCTGAATTCCTTGCAATTAATAATGGAAAGGCGATAGTGAAATAAAAGTGAGAAATGTTAGAAAGATATAGATCGAATAATATGTGAGTGTACAATTCTTACTGTATGAAAGGTTCAACTTGAGTGCAATTAATCAAGACATGTCTATGTGCTTGCAACTTCTCAGTTGCCGTTAGTTTGAAGTTCTCAGTTGCTCCAACTGGTTTACCAACACGAGGGATAAATTCTCCTGATATCGGCGCAGGTTCAGGATAATCGTCAACACAAGGTGGGCAGTTGAAAGCCATCTCAAGATCATCAAAGTACCTTGAGCAAAAATATAGCACCTCATTCCCTATATAGCCTTCAGCTATAGAACCTTCTGACCACGCCTTATTCCTTACGTAAGATTTTAATTTCCTAAGGAACCTACGAAGTACAAAAGAGAAAATTGATATAAAATGATGAAAAGGACGACTAGCAAATATTAAATACGGAGAATAAAGCACATATTTAAAATGAGTACCTCTCAATCGGATACATCCAACGATATTGTACTGGTCCAACGAGCTTTATTTCATGAACGAGGTGGACTGTAAAGTGAACCATTACAATAAAAAAGGATGGAGGAAAGATCATCTCCAAATGACAAAGCGTAAGAATGATTTTGAACTGCAGCTGATCGAGTTCCTCAACGATTAAAACCTTAGAACACAACTTCCGAAAGAAAGAACAAAGTTCCACCAAAACGATGGAAACATCGGGAGGAAGTGCATTCTTTATAGCCAGAGGGAGTAACTGATGCATAAAAACATGTGAGTCATGACTCTTTAAGCCAGCAACCTTTTGAGCCTGCAAGTTAACACATCGAGAAATGTTGCTTGAATACCTATCAGGAACTTTTAATTTCTTCAACGTCACGAGGAAGACTTCCTTGTTCGGTTTTGTGAGGGTAAACTTTGCCGGCTTAAAATTATCATGCCCATCTGACCAAGCTTCTTCACGAACTCCCATGTCGCGTAAATCTTTCCTCGCTTGAAGGTGATCTTTTGTCTTACCGGGTTCGTTAAGCAGTGTATATAGTACATTGTCGCAAACATTCTTTTCAATGTGCATTACATCAAGACTGTGGCGAAGTAAATTATATCTCCAATATGAAAAGAGTGAATAAAATACTTATCTTCTTCCACTGCTGAGGCGTCGAAGTCCTGCGCGTCTTTTGGCGAGTTTATGCTGAATCATCACTTTTTCCAAACTCGAAGTCAACATGCTCAAGCTGCTGTAAGATATCTGTACCAGACAAAGTCTGAGGTGGTCCTCTTTTTTCTGATTTCCCATTGAAGCGATTCCGTTGCAATCTTAACTTATGCCTTCCATCGAGAAACCTCCGATGCCCCATAAAGCACCACTTTCGACTGTGGGGAAGGCGCACTACATCAGAGTCAAAATTGCAAGCTGGACATGCCGACCTAGTATGCACGTTCCAACCAGATAATGTGTCGAGGCCAGGAAAGTCACTAATTGTCCACATCAAGGCTGCATGCAAGTTGAACAAAGTCTTGCCGTAAGCGTCGTACGTCTCCAAGCCGACATTCCACAGATCAAGCAATTCCGCAATAAGCGGTTCAAGATACACATCGATGTCATTGCTCGGTGCCTTTTTGCCTGAAATGATCATATATATAATGAAAGAGCTTTGTTTCATACACATCTAGGGAGTAAGTTGTAGGGAACTAAAGCTACTTGCCAAATACTGTAACTTGTGCTAAGATTCCTGAAAGGATTGAAACCGTCGGTCACCAACACAAACCAAATATTTCTAGGGTCATTCGCGAAATCTGGAAAGTCGTTGTCAAACGTTTTCCAAGCATCTGCATCCCGGGGATGTCTTAATTTACCGTTTTCATTGTTATCAACGGCATGCCACCTCATGTGCTCCGCAGTTTTAGACGACATAAATAATCTTTGTAGGCGAGGTTTCAAAAGGAAGTACCTGAGAATCTTTGTTGGTTTCTTCTTCTGCTTTTTCCCCTTTTGAATTGTCTTGTACCTCAATGTGTGACATCTCTTACAAGTCTCCCTGCTGGAATCGTCTCCCCAATACAGCATACAATCATTTGGGCATGCATCAATCTTTTGATAGTTCAACCCCAACCTGTTGATAATCTTCTTGGCCTCATAGAACGTTGTGGGAATCTCAGCGTCGGGGAATGCATCTTGTAATAATTCGAGCAACATTGACATTCCCTTATCTGTGACTCCACACAAGCACTTGATATGATACAATTTGATCAATAAAGATAATTTAGAATATTTTCGACAACCTTGATATAAAGGACGATCTGCTTCATCCATCAAGCTGAAAAAATCCCGAGCTGCTTCATTTCTCATAAAAACCGGCTCAGAACCGTGCACTTCTTCGTTGAAGTTGTCGTCTTGAAATCCAAATGCAACACGCACAGCATCATTCACAGGATCATCTTCATCTACTTGAACGCCTACTTGAGGACTTCGAGGAAGAGCATCGTCATATCTAATGTCGGCCTTCTCACCATGAACTGCCCAGAACGTATAGTCCTCAGGGAAAGGCTTCAGAAGCAAATGTTCCTTCACAACATTTTGTGCATGCCACTTCTTGAACTTGCATCTCTGACAGAGACAGATGATCTTGCCGTTACAACTGGCGTTAGTGAATGTGAAATCCAAGAAACTGTTTAATCCATATAAATATTCTAGAGAATTGCGCGACAACCTGATCCATGATTTATCCATATCTACTAGTGAGAGAAAAGAAAGTATAGAGAAGAAGATGAGTGAATAGAGAATGATGAATGCCAAGAACCTTATATTTTGAAATTCCAACGTTTAAAATTTTGTAGCGGTTTAAAAACGGCTACACTAACCGCTACAATTCTAAAATATTTGTAGCAGTTATATGTATAAAACCACTACTAATTTTCAAGCTGTTGGAATTTTGCACACAGTGGTGGGAAATTTAAAATTTAAAAGTTGAGTATTTGTAGCGGTTATATGTATACAACCGCTACTAATATTAAAGCCGTTGGACAACAAATAAAAAAATTATTTTTAATTTGTAGCGGTTATACATAAAATAACCGCTACAAATGTGCACAAAGGTGGCAAATTCCAAAATTCAAATGTTGAGTATGTATAGTGGTTTTTATTGTAGAACCACTGCAACCATATATATATTTGTAGCAGTTATACATAAAATAACCGCTACAAATGTGCACAAAGGTGGCAAATTCTAAAATTCAAATGTTGAGTATTTATAGTGGTTTTTATTGTAGAACCACTACAACCATATATATATTTTTAGCAGTTTCTATTGTAGAACCGCTACAGCCATATATATATTTGTAGCAATTTTTATTGTAGAACCGCTACAATCATATATATTTGTAGCGGTTTTTGTTGTAGAACCGCTACAATCATATATATTTATAGCGGTTTTTATTATAAAACCGCTACAAATATATATATATATATATATATATATATGCTTTCTTTTTTTTTTATTTTAGAAATATAAAAATAATATTGTTGCAATTAATTCACAAATTCAACAATGTGGTCTAATAATATAAATATAATTATGGTAAATACAATAAGAATTTAAGTTCTGAAATACAAAATTATATATATTTATTTACAAATGTTTCAACAACAAATAAAAAAAAGATGTCCTAAACTAAGTAGTTGGGGGCTGATCATCTGGTGCTCCCTCAGATGCTGCTGGATCGGGCTACTGGGCAGAGTGAACCGTGCCATCATCATCAGCAGGAGGAGGAGGAGGAGGAGGAGGAGGAGGAGGAGTCTGGACAATGTACCGAGGGACAGAAGGAACCTGTGGATGCGGCTCGTCCGGGAACAGGCGACTCCATGACTGCTCAAGCATGTTGTTCGCGATATCACGCCACTGCGTCTGCTGAGTGTAGATCAAATCAGCCTGCAGCTGCATCTGTTGCAGATGCAGTTGGTGCATCTGCTACTCCAAATCTGACCGCAGCTGCTCAATAGACTCATCCCTCGGACGTCAGACCCCTCTAGAGCTGCCAGCCTCAGAGGCGGCACTCCTGCCGTAGACTATGCTAGGTCTGGCGCCTATCCCCATCCCCCGCACATGACCGGGGTGCTCAGCCTGACCTAGACCCGCCTTCAAAGGAGCCGTTGGGTCCACTGACCCCTATGACTCCTCGGCCTGGGTCTCTCGCAGCTCAGCCTGCGACTGCTGCATCCGCTCCTGCCATTTTATGAAACAATTACTAATTAGCATTTTTCATTATTAAGTTGGTTTTATAAAAATTATAATAATCAAATTACTTACAATGGCCGCCTCTGCCTGCTGAGAGGTCGCAATCCCGTCACGGTGTCTGTGTGTGATGGCGTACAACTCCCCATAGTCCGTCTGACGGTTCTCCTGCTGTGCCTTCTTCTCCTAAAATAATTACAAAATTCAATTAGTATTATGAAATAACTAGCTAAAATTCAGTGATATTTTGAAAAGTTACCAGCTCGTTGTAGGTGACAGCAAAGGTCTTCGATCCTGCTGTGTGGTAGATCTTCTGCTGCCCACGGATCCTGGTGTTCCTCTGAGAAAGCTCCTGGAAAAAAATAATATTAAATGTATTAAAACAATAAAAAACATTTAAAATTAATAAATTTCAAATTAAAAATAATTAAATTGAAATTATAATTTAATAATTAACAATTATAAAATTATATATAAAGAATCTAATAAATACATTACCTACCCCTCATGGCTTCTCCTGAATTGGACGAAACTCGCCCAGTCGTTCGGTGGCACGCCGTCCGGGACGCTCTCGATCAGCTGCTCCAGAGGCATTGTCTCGTCCTTATCCACCCTGTGGAAGAGACAGATCCTCCTGTTCCTCCAGTCGTGAGCTATCTTCACGAGGGTGTACCTCTTTTGGTTGGCCTGGACAGCAAACCGCAGCTGCAAAAAATTTATTTAAATATCAATAATTACAAAAATCCTATTAAAAAATATTAATTAAATAGAATTAATTACAAAAAATATTAATTAAATACTATTAATTACCTGAACCACCTCCTCCCAAGCCTGGTCCTTCTGCCCCTTCGGAACGTGCCTCCACGTCCTGAAATGAAGGTGGAACCGCATCTAATTCGCGCCCAGGTCGTTCAGGAAGCGGTTGAACAGGTAAACTCCACTGTCGATGGGCTGGCCAGTGCCCTCATTCCATGGCACTATAACTCGCAGGGTCCGGTCCATGTTGTTCAGATCGGCCACGTCCAGCCTTCTCGTCGACACGTTCCCCTGCTCATCTTCATAGTTTACCGCACGTTAGATAAATTGTAATTCAAATTTAACATTTCGAATTTAAATATATAATTTATTAAATTAAAAAATTTATTTACCTTAGACATGCACCGACCCTCGTGGGTTGTTCTGCTCCCGAGCCTCCTCCTCATCGAGGAACTGCTCCATCTCCCTAAGCCCAATCAAGATCTACCCCCTAAACTCAGGCATCTCTCGTGCGGTCGTCTCCTGTGGGATCGTCCGCACTGCCCCCTCCCTCTGCCCCCTGCTCGGCTGCTGCCACCTCACAAAATCGGTCTGGGGACCTCAGGGGCCTTCCCCCTATCCTCTCTTAAAGCCATATCAACTATAAAAATTCAAAAAAAATATTTTAGTCACATTATTATGCAAAAATATAATACAAATAAAAATACAAATAAAATACGTCTTATCTACGTACCTCAAGTGTAAATACTGAGGAATATTGTAGCAAAAACTCTTTCACAGACGTCTAAACGCTCAAATCTAAAAGAAAACACTCAGAGAAACTTCAGGAAACAAAATGAGCAAACAGAAAAATGGAGGGAGGCGGTCCTTAAATAGGCCAGCACTTTGTAGCGGTTATCCCAATAACCGCTACGTTAACCACTACAAATCACCAAGGGCGACTTAAATTTGTAGCGGTTTTCTAATGACCGCTATAAAGTATAAGAACCTTTGAAATTCTGTAGTGGTTATGGTCCAGAACCGCTACAAACTTGGAGACTCCTGAAATTCTGTAGCGGTTATATCCCTATAACCGCTACAAATACCTGACGTTTGGGATTTTGCAGCAGTTTTGTTGCTATAACCACTACATTGTTGGTGGGTCTTGGTCGCGCCAAGTGGCGGGAATATTATAGCGATTTTTGTTTATTAACCGCTACAACTGAACCACTACAAGTTTTAGCGGGAATTTCGCAACCAAATTTGTAGCGGCTTTTTCTACCTAACCGCTACAAAAATCGCTGTTAATCTGTCGCGCCACTTGGCGCATAGTTTGCCGCTACAAATTTGTAGTGGTTTAGATTAAAACCACTACAAATACTATAATTTGTTACGGTTTGGTATAACCGCTACAATGCCACCGCTACATAATACCATTTTTTTGTAGTGTAATGTGCAATGAATAAAATAATGTCAATAAATGCTTGGTTTAGTTAATGAAGAGTCTATTCATGTTCTAAAAGAGCATGTGTTTAAATTCTGTTGATAATGTAATGATCTTTTTATATGCAAAATGTCTAAGTGAGTAGGTGTAATATCTCAAAATATGATTAAGGGTTAAATGTAATAGATAGTGAAATAAAAGGGTTTAATGGCACTCTAATTAATTTTTCCATGATCAAAAGTTAATTGCTACTTGATCTTGAGGATAGATTTAGGACACAAAATGAAGGGCCAAGATTGCTCTTATAAAGTAGAAGTAATAAGGAAGATAATTAAAGCAATTTCCTTATCTTTTCCTCTTATGTGGACACAAGGCACAAGCAAGGCTAAGTGTAAGACCAAGTCAACACACTCTTTTTTCTTTTTCCTACAAGAAAACCATTCCCTCCTTGCTCTATGCTTATGCAAGATTAAAATAATATATATGTATTCCTTTGCTCCCATATTTCGTTCAAGCTTTGAGAAAGGAAAGGAAGAGAATTTAATTGATATATTATTACATTTAGAGTCAACAAAAGTGGCTAGGATTTAATCAATATCCTCACCTTTATGCTTGGAGTCAGTCAAGAAGCCAAGAAGAGAAAGAGAGAGAATTGCATCAAATAATCCCTCACCTTTTGCTCATGTGGTATGTTGGGACAAAGAAAGAAGGTAGTTGGTCAAAGACATACCAAAAGGAAGGAGAAGATATAAGTCAAACAAACCCCTCCCTCCTTGTCAATAATTACGGCTAAGAAGAAGCAAGAAGAGTGAATGGGTTAAAGCACTTAATTGTTCATCAAATATCTAAGGTAAAGTCGGCCAAGTGAGAAAGAGGTAGGAAAGAGAAAAGGCAAACCAAACATATTGGAAATTATCATAAGATTTCACCAAGAAAGAACACATGTTGGCCACATATTTTCCTCTCCTTTTTGTCCAACTTTTTGGTCAAGTTTTTAAGTGATAAGGGAAGGGAAAAACTGACTATTATTCACTCTCTCTCTCTCTCTCTCTCTCTCTCTCTCTCTCTCTCTCTCATTCTCTAAGTTGGCCAGCTGAAGCACGAAAAGAACAAGTGAAGAACAAGTTTAAGGTAAGGGTTTCATCTTGGATTTTCACCTCCTTAACCTCATCTATGGCTCAAGAGTCCTTCATGAAACTTGTTCCTCTCTTCCTTAGCTTCATTTCTATGGGAGTTTTTAGCCACATTGCAAGAACAAAAACTAAAGAATCAAAGAAAGAACTTAAGGAGAAGCAAGAGGTGAGTATTAGCATCAATTTAAGCTATTAGTTGTGTTGGTTGAATGAGTATTTTGGCATGTTTAAATCTGCCCTGATTTTGGCCAAACAAGGGTTTGGGTAATTCATGATGGGTTGGTTGCGTTATTGGTGGTTTATGATGATTGGAAACCATTTGACATAAGTTTGATGCTGAAATTGAAAGTTGGTAATTGTTGGAATTTATTTTGATTTTTCTGCCAAAACAGGACATAGAGAATGAGTGGGAATTTGTTAATTTTGATGTTATCATTGTGTTCTACACGAAAAATTATGTGGGAATAGCCCTGGGTTGTGAATTTTGAGTCATTGAAACTCAAAATGTAAATCTGGGTTTTCAGCCTGAACAGAATTCCAGCGAGGTACCTTATTGGTAAGGTGTTTCTGGATAAGCAAATGATCTCTGAAAATTCTGAAACTTTCCAATCTTAAAGTTCACATGCCAAGCTTCAAAATGGACATATGTTTCATGTCATTTCGATTTATGATCTAGGAGTTATGAATTGTTGAATTTGGGTCATGAAAGCTGGGTTGAATTCTGACAGTGTGCAACATATGAAAATTCTGGGAATGCTGTGTATCCATCAGGCTATGGGTGATATTTTTTCCTTAAAACTAGACTAAATAAGGGTCACATAGCCTCTTGAATCACCCTATTTCGATTTTTATAGAGTTAGTTATGATTTTTCAAAGTTGCTGAAAAGTTCTGGCATATTTGGTCCCTTATGCGAAAATTGAAGATGTAATGGCGTAATGTAGTATTGTTGAACTTTGAGGTTAGGAATTGGTCTTTTAGGTTAATTGACCACTTTAACTCCTTAGTTGATTTGATTAAATGTCCCTAATGATAACCAACTTGAGTGTTTGAATTAAAGAATTGGATTAAGTAATAACCTGTCGTTGAAATTCTAATTATAGGATTTGACATTTGCCCTGCACGTGATAAACCAGTGCCAGTGCATGAGCGGAAAGAACAAGGTAGTAACTCTTTCTCTTATTCTGTGTATGATGCCTTGCATGTATGTCATTTCATTGAATATGCCGTGATGTAACATTGCCATTGTGAAATGTCATTGTTGTGCTGTTGTGAAATATGCCATTGTGAATGCAGCGAAAGCTGTTGTAGAAATGTCGTTGTGTTGTTGTTGTTGTGATTTGCTTACATGATTTGTGATTGTACATGTTATAAGTGAATTGTTACTACTGGGATTCTTTTGAATCTCATTCTTTCCAATGACTAACCTACAGCAAGGGCAAGCGGTTCAAAGGAAAAGCAAGTGATGAAGGGCGGTTAGAGCTCCTAGCTAGGAGTTTTAATTTTGATAGTTGGTTGTCATATTTTGTTGGGGATTAGTTGCACATGTTGTATATATTGAATAGTGTTGTGTAATCCCCTGTATAGGAAACTAAGCGTTGTAAACCCTTTATTAAGTAACGAAACCTGAGCGTTGTCGGGAATTTTTGGTTACACTCTGATATGTATGAATGAAACCGAATTGGATAGACCAATTATATTCAAGATGTGAATGTGAGACCGCACTAAACAAGTTTTGGAAAATTTTTAAATTAACCACTGGTCTCTATTTCAACTTAATGACGTATTCTCGAATTATAAATTTGGCTATTAAGGTAGGGGGTTACAGTAGGTGAGGGGCTGGGGGCTCACAGAATTAGGGGATGCCCCAAAGCACAAAGAATACTTACAAAGTACTCATACTAGTAGATCACCCACCAACAAGTTAAAGTTGTTACCTCAGCAGTGAGATTAATCAAACTCAAAATCAGCTTATGTGTTATGAGCCAACTTATTTGCAGCTGGAGCATTGTTGGCTTGATAATGTAATGATATTACTTGTTGAAGTTTGTGAATACAAGCCTTAAATTCTATAACCCAACTTATCCAAATTTTTATTTTTATCTCTTAAAAGAACGCCAAGCAATCATATCTTACAGCAACACAATGCATAGTGATCATCACTATTTAGTATTTCCTTTAGTCTTTATTATAAGATATATTTACTTAATTTGATTAAATTAATTAAATTAGTTAACATGATATGCATTTTCTAAAACACCCTAGTCATATATTTTCCTTAACACCCTCATTCCCTATCTCCTCCTTAATTATTGTTGGGGAAGCATTAATAGGAGCAAATTAGAAAAAGATTGACAAATATAAAAAATATATCTTATATTTAGGATCAAGATCGATTAACTCCCTAAATATGTTCTATATTAAGGATCAGATAGAATATTTACAACGTTATTTCTTGACAAAAATGCCACAATAATGGGCAATTTATCATAATGGATAAAACCTTTTACGTTGAAATTATCTTGTAATATGCAATAATAACTAATTACAGTGAATTTTAAATATCACCGTAAATGACGGGTATAAAAGTTAGCTTTTTCAATGCGCTATACACACACTTATATTTGTGCGCATATGAAAAAGAGCACAGTTTAGAATGGCAAGGACGATCATGAATGATATATATGCCACCAATTTTGGCACCATATATGTATAGCTAGACCCGCTATAGAATTGATGCACTTCGTAAGTATATGGGTCGTGTTAAGTAATAAAATGATAAGTAGAGTATCGTTCTATAAGAAATCAATCAATTAATTTTTAGGTATTAAAATATCAATTTCTTTTAAATCAAACGAATCTAGTTATGAGAAAATTCAAAGAAAACTAATTAATGAAAACTATCAATATTAAACACAACCTAGAGTCACTAATCCCTCACTAGATTTTCAAATCTCAAATCCATTTACTTAGTTAATCTCAAATGTTAATTTTGTTAATCTTGAGTATAAATAGTTATAAGTGCCTGTCGGTTCACTTACAACCCTCTCTTAAATATAATTGTTATGTCTAACCAAATTACTCAAGAGGCAAGATAATTTAAACACACTCTTCAACAATTATATGGGGCTATTAGGTATATGTCTATTCTAATCGCAAATTAAATCATAATTTAATCTCATATTACTTAATCTCAGAGCCTAATTAAAATTTCTTTTGTCAAGGTAAATCCTAATACTCAAATTCACATCTAATGATGGCCAATCATCAAACGGACATATCAAAACAAGATTAAGTAACTAAAATTAACATAAATCATGAAAATAACATCTAGTTCACTAGTGAGTTCAAAATTTCTCTAGGTCAAAAAAAGAAAATTAGCCACACATGGCTAAAATAAAATCCATAATGAAATAAAGAAATTTAAATTCAAAGAATAAAAAAAATAAGAGAGAGAGTAAATATGTAAAAGATTCCCTCTATTTTTCTTGATCTCCGCTCAATTTCTGCTCCCTCTTTTTTTTTTTTTTTGCCAATAATTTCTGCTCCCTCTTGTTATGCTATGATCTTGATCTGTGCGTTGCTGCCCTTTTTATAGATATAAGTTCGGCTATTTTCCTTCTGGCTCGGGTTGCGTGCATTCTTTAGGAATCTTTTACACAGATATTATCCTATCCTTTCCAGTGTACATGAACCCGGACCGGACCGGCTGGTCCGGCCCGGAAACCGGCGAACCGGCCGGTGAACCGGTCCGGTTCCCGGTCCGGTCCGGGTTCGAATTTAAAAAAAAAAAATTTATATTTTTCCTTTAGAATTTCATACTATAAGTCTAAAATTTTCAATTTCTCACCGGTTTGGTCCCGATTTGACCCACTGACCCTTAACCCAGTACCCCGACCGGTTCAATACCCGGTCCGGGTTTTAATACCTTGATCCTTTCTCATCAAAATATAAAATAAGATATTATATTATCTTTATCTTTGCAAAGGAGCTGGATATGGGGATCGATTTTTATCTATTATTTTCTTGCTTCAAGTTGGGTCCGCATCTATATTTTCTCATCCAAATTAATATCTTTTTCCTGATTTATCTTGCAATATCATATATATATATATATATTTTTTTTTTTTTTTTTCTTTTCATGTTGGCCCATGCGTACGTTTTTAAATCTGGAGATGGATTATGTAACGTTATTATTCTTCTTTTCCCTTTGTATATATCTTCACACGGCTCCACAATATATATATATATATATATCTTTTCTTCATATTTTTGCCCCCCTCAATATCATCATATTTCCTACAAAATAAAAATAGGATATGGGTAGATTTTATATCAAAATTTTTTTTTATCATCAACTTAATTAAAAGATAAAAAATATATAGAAGATAATTAAATAGATATAAAATATTAATAAATTTAATCAATAATATCCTAAAATATGTAATTATTTAATTATAAAATATATATTAACCAAGAATAGTAGAGTCGACATGCACTAAGCATTTGAGTTATCGTTTTCAATATTAATTGAACCACTCTGCAACACACTTCACTCCATCAACACAGACATAAAGCGATACAGAACAAGGATATGTACAGTGTATATATTATGATCTCTGGATTTGATTCTTTGTACGTTAATTACACATACATAGTCTAGCCCTAGGACTGAGCAGACAAGTCGCCTTTATATTTCATGTTATGGTACGTACTGTCAAAGAAAAAGAGACTTCAGCTTCAATTTCCACATGTGTACAAAACTTGTGAGAACCTGTCTGGGAGCGTGCACCTAGAAGCATGAGCACTCAAAGCAGTTGAACTCCATTTTTTTTAGGGAGAATTACACTAATATCCCATGGAAGAAGAGAAATAAAAAAAATAGTCCCATTAGATTGTAAAATGAAAAAATGGTCCCATGAAGTTGTTAATACTTAATACAGGCTCATGGAGTTGTTAACGAGTTGTCAATATAGGCTCATGGAGTTGTTAATGGGATTATTTTTTCATTTTACAATCTACAGGGACTATTTTTTCATTTTTTTCCTTCCTTAAAACCTCATTGTAATCCTCCCTTTTTTTTAGCATAACGAATTATAATTGTTACATAATAATGAGTATTACAAATAAGTCTCTAAATACTGATCCACACACACACACTCATTATAGACTTTTCTTCTAATCATCGAAAGCTACGTACTGGTCCCCCACCGAGACTTGTGCCCATCTCTCTCAAGACATTTTCCACTCACACAATAAATGAAATGAGCATGCAATAAATAATGTGAGAATTTCAAACAGCCATAACACACACACACACTTTGGCCTGTTCACGCTTGTGCGTGTGGCTAATGTATATAGTTCAATCAATCCATTCTCTAAAGTCTAGCTAGACATAATATAGCTTAATAATAGTGTTTACTTGCCAAAAAGCTGTTTTGAATGAAAGCACTTATGATATACATTGAACACCAAATAACTTCATTTTTTCCATTAAGAATAAACATTTGTTATTTCCACTAGTGGAACATATGTGCTGTACTGCTGTATAATGCACGTTGCTATCTAGTTCAAGGGTCCACTTACCACTTAATGAAACACATAAATATCAAGGGTTCATTCAATCATAATGAGGACTGACTGATTTGGATTATTTGATTCGAAGATGCACGGGTTTTTTGTTAAACGAAGTTGTGGTGATTTAAGCTTCAATATTGATTGGAGTCAAGTCTTTTTTTTTTTTTTTTTTTGATAAAATGATCAATAAGTGAAGGAGACTATACAGCTAAAGTTAAAAAGATGGAGTGGGGGGGGGGAATGGGGAGTTAATAATGCATCATTTTTAAATAAAGAGTAGCTAGAAAAAGATAAAAGCAACTAGTTTGTATCATTTTCTATAGAGTGCCCCCAATATTAGAATGAACAAGACTATTGAGAAGATTCTCCTTGTATGTGACCATAGTGATGTAGTTTAAGGAGGCATCCAGTGTTGAAGCTACTTGGATAATCTAGTGTAGCATCAGTCTCAAGCAATGATGCAAAAGAGACAAGGATTTGTAGAATGTAACTTCACCCATTTGAAAGTTCAAACTTCATCCAGACCCAAAAAAATTGTAGCAAACCTAGTGTTCTTTCAAATCCTAACTCTTCTCATAAAAATTGTCCAACCCTGAGTAAAACTGAGAACATTGTAAATATCACAACTATGTAAAGTAGAGTTAGGCATTGGAGCAGAAGTTGAAGGATTGTGTGAAAGACCTTGCCAATTACAAACATCCGAGAGGTATTAAAAAGAGCCTTGGAATTCCAAATTACTTGTTCTAGATTGCACATATAACCTATGTGGAGAGATGCATTCCACTTAGTCTAGATGCAGTTTAGCAAGATATATAATGATCCCTTTTTAGCATTGTCAAATTACCATCAAAATAAACCTGATGAAGGGTTTCCAGAAACCATGTATGAAAACCTTGATTGGAAATGTCAAAGGAGCGAAGAGAAAGCACACCAAACCAAATAGCTTGAATATAGGGGCAGGAGCAAAAGAGATGATCAACTGTTTCTTCAATTTGACAACCAAGAACACAAGACATCATTTGAACATTTAAGCGATGTTTCTTCAGAACGTCTCCAATAGGTGCAGCAGAATGGACTAACTTCCAGATAAAGAGAAGTTGTTTGCACAACAAAAAAACACCTGATTTCCGATAGAATTTGTGACGGAATCAGCGTTTCCCACGGAATGGATTCCATCGACAATAATAGTGTTACAAAAAAATGTGCGACGGAATCTGTTCCGTCGCAAATTTCGACGGAAACCAATTCCGTCAGAAATTTCCAACGGAATCTGTTCTGTCGCATAAAATTCCGTCAGAAATTCCTACAGAATCTGTCCCATCACAAATTTCCAATGGAATTCATTTCCGTCGCAATTTTTAAAAAAAAAATCAAAAATTATTTTTAAAAAGAATATAACATTTTTTAAATTTTACAAATGTCACGTGTTTGCTCCTCAGAGCACCACGTATCCCTCTCCCCTGGCTGCCAAGTGTCCCCTCCCCTGTCTGCCACGTGTCGCCTCCTCATAATTCCTCCAAATGCCTCTCTTCCTGTTCGAACCCGCAACCTCAAGGTGCAAAGGCCTCACGCCCGAGTCTTTGCCAGTTGCGCCGGAATGAACCTATGTTATATTATTACATATTATTATATATATATATATATATATAATATTTTCATATATATATATAAACATACATACATATAATTAATTATTAATTAAATATAATATTATTAAAAATAATGAAAAATTTAATAAAAACTAAAAAATTATTTATATATTTAAATTAAATATTTTTAATTAAAATTACTTAATTAATAATAATTTAATATTTAAAATATTATTTTTAATATAAAATTATAAATATAATATTAATAACATATATATTAATAAATAATAATATAAATTTAATAATTAAATTTAAATATAATTATTTAATAAATATTATTTTAATTTTATAAATATTATTTTTTTAAAAATTAATAATTTTTAATTTTTCAGACGGAATTTCCCGTGACAAATTGCGACGGACATTTCTGTCAGAAAACTTTACGATGGAAAATTCCGTAGAAAAATTTTCGAAGACAAATTCCGACGGAAATTTCTGTCGGAAATTCCGTGGCTAAATTTTCCACCGAAAATTCCGTCAGAAAAATTTGCGACGGAAATTCCGTTGGAATTTGCCACGGAAAAAATTCCATCACAAATTTCATCAGAAATTGGGTGTTTTATTATAGTGTTGTGAGGCAAATGGATTTTCCAAATAAAATCCCACAGTTTTAAGTGATTAGCTCCTCTAACCAAGGCATTATGAATGGACACGGCATAGCCCTACTTGACGTAGTATTTTCTGGAGAGGTCACTTTCCCAGTATAACTCATTCTCACCATAACAAATTGAGAAAGGAGTTTTAAGTATGTTTAATTTGATAAGTGCATATTTTATAATTAAATAGATATAGAGTTTGGAATATATTATGTCGAATTTATAAATATTCTAAATCTATTTAATTTACTTTATATATTTTACCCTAAATATAATATTGGGGATAAAAAGTAATATTTCTACAAAATCTACTCATATATATTTAGTTGTGTGAGTGATAAAAACTATAGCTTCATGGTTCAATTAGTTGTGTGAGTGTCGTGGGAATGAACTCAACATTAGTTAAAAAGGGACTAATAATTCAAGAGAATATTAGGACACTTTCAGAATAGTTGTCACTATAATTAATAAAAGAGTCAACACAAATAATAGAGATTAGCAACTTGTAGGTGAAATCCTCAACCCCAATACTTTAATTGATTGTTAGATTCTTAGAATTGCTATTCTTATTACTCAAATCATATTTGAATTAGTAAATCATAACCTCCCTATGGGTATGACCTCAAAATACTATGGGGCTATTACTGCATCGATCCCGTACACTTGGGGGGCGATCAATGTTGTCAACCACCTCTAGGGAGTAAATAGCTTTAACAAGAGGCACATTCTAGGAAGGAGAAAGCCGATAGTTAGAATTATTGAAAAAAATATCATAAACTCTTTGAATCCAAAAATTTACAGCTACAGACTGGTTGGCCATAGGCCACCCAGAGGTTGTGGTTTATAGGAATAAAATTTTCTGAGCCAACTTGCCATTTAAGGTGCTTACAAATGATGTTGGATGATTCCAAAATTCATTTTCAAAACCAAGAAGCATTGTATGGTTTCTTTCAGCTTGCACGTATCCAAATAATTTATCCTCACACTATTGGCAAGAACAGTGAGGTTCAGCAGTGAGAATCCTTCAAATTTGTTTGGCCACTAAAGTAAGATTCATATGATGCGTAGATCTAATGCCTAAGCCACCATTTTTTGGTGAAGCAAAAAGAAGGTCTTTCTTAACCAATTGCATTCTTCGCTTCTAATCATCATCACCCGAGAAAACATTGACCACTTGCAATCAATGATAATGCATACTTTCTTAGGAAGATTTGCACATGAAAGCACATGAATGTTTGAAGCAAAAAGAACAAATTTTATGAGAGTTAACCTTGACGGATAAGAGAGGAGATTGGCTTTCCAAGAAGTAGTTGTCCTATTGATAGCCTCAATAACTTGCCTATAAATTGAAGATTTATCCTTTCTTGAATCAATCCATGTACTAAGGTATTTCCAAAATCATTCAGAGTAACCAATATTAAATTTCCTGCTTGATTCATCTCTGAGATTATCAGGAACATTAGGAGAGATAATGATGGAGGAGTTTTCCCTACTAATTTCTTGTCCAGACCAAGAGCAAAAAGTTTGAAGAACCTCAGCTACTTCATTAATGCTAGATTTACTCACTTCAAAAAAGATGGTAGAATCATCAGCATACAGCAAGTGAGAGATAGGAAAAACATCCTTACATAGTTTAATGCCATGAAGAGCTCCCTGTGTCTCGCGACCAAGGATTGAACAGGAAAGAATATTAGCCACCAAAATAAAGAGATATGGCGAAAGTGGATCTCCCTATCTAATACCATTAGATAGGGAAATTGGATGGTTGAGTTTTTCATTGAACAAAATGTTATATTGGACTGTGAGGCATATTGCATCAAAAGCCAAATCTATTTTGGAGGAAAGTGCTTTCTAATTAAAATGGCTTCAAGAAAGGTCCAAGAAAGCCTGTCAAGAGCATTTGAGAAATCCAATTTTAATGCAATATGTTTTTTTCGACTTTTTCTAGCATTGTGAATATGATGGATAAGATCAGCTGCTAGCAAAATGTTGTTAGAGATTAATATGCCCTTAAGGAATGCACTTTGGAACGGAGAAATTAACTTAGGGAGTATTATTTTTAGCCTATTGCACATGACCTTTGAAAAGATTTTATAAGAGACATTGCAAAGGCTAATAAGCCTAAGATCCCTAAATGATTGAGGGTTACTCCCTTTTGGGATTGGTTTGATGAAGGTTTTAATCAATTCTTTCAGCAGGAAACCTGACTGCCAGAAGGATTTAACTGGAGCAACAAAATCTTGTTCAACCAAAGACCAATTCTTTTGGAACCAGGAGAACTGTTTTTTGGTAGGTCAAATACAACCCTTCTAATTTTCTCGGGAGTCATTCTGATATGAGAAAGCTTCCATCATTTTCATATACCTCATAAAGGAATACTTTCAATTTGGTTTTGCTACAATAGAAGAGTGAGTTGAGAGGACCTCACCTACTTGTTGGTGAAGGAGGTTTGCAAAGGTTCAGTTTTTATATTCGTCATTTTTTAATTTTTCACCCTCTGATTATAATATTGCCGTTTCTCTTTAAAAGAAAAAGGATATTCCCTCCAACCAAGGGGCCAGGGTCCACCACATTTGAGACACATAACATATTTCAACAACCAAGGTAATTAAACTCGTATCGGTCAGTGAACCGGCCAAGTATTGAGTCAAAGGTCAGTATGTTAGACCGGAGTCAAACCAGACCTAAACCGGTAAGGAGTAAAAAATTGAAAAATATTGTAATTTCTCATCACACCATCCAAATTATGAATAGTATATATTCAGAATCAAAATGCTAACAAAATAACATGATTGTATCATATATATATATATATATATATATATCACCTAATGACAGCTGTTATAACTTGTAATCCCAAAATATTTATCATAAGTTCATAACACAATATCAAAACATGTTTATGATAACAAAAGTAGTAAACTAAAAATTAATTAATTATCATCATTAAAATAAGCATCAACTATATCATTCAACTTTCTAGGTACTGAGACATTAGGAGGTGGAGTTGTAGGAGGAAGAGTAAAGGCACTAGGAGCAACAGAATCAACATTTAATGATGGAGCCCCAACAACATCGTCATCACCTATATATCAAATGAATAAAATTAATACTAGTTATGCTCAAAATATGGTTATATTCGTTTGTGTAAGAAATAAGAATATAATCTTAGATAATTAAAAAGATGGTTAGAAACCTCCATAATCCTTCACCATTTGTTGAAATTGAAGATTTGTCGCTTCTACATTTTCAAATTCATGAGTTGGATCTTCGTCAAGAACCCAAAAGTCTAATCTATCAATTGATTTGTAGTCAGTGGCATCGTAATTGTCTTTCTTCTTCTTCAATTGATTCCTATAAGGCCCACACAATAAAAGATCATTATTTAATAAAACTATATAACAACCATTCCTCAGTAATGACTTTTTAAATTACCTAAACTTTAACTTCAAACTGTAGTTTGTGAAAACCAAATCATTAAGCCTTTAATGCTCCAATCTGTTTCTTCTTTTAGTATGGATACGTTCAAATAAGCTCCAATTTCTTTCACAGCCAGAAGAAGAATAAGTTTGACAAAGAACACGTATAGCAATTTGTTGCAATTCTAGTACTGAACCCCCATAATACAACCACCACTCATCTTTAAAATAAATAAAAAATATTTAGTATGTATTAATAAATATTAAATAATAATCATAATATGTGCTTGCAAATATAAAACTTAATATACTTACAAAGGACTAGTTTTTGGGCTATTTTTTTGCATGAAACTTTATCAAACGAATCTTTACGGTCACAGTAGACACTGATTTGTTGCATCATTATAACAAAATGATCATCATTGTTAGGTGAGAGAGCCTCAAACAAATTAATCACATCATCCATTAGTCTACGCGTTCAAACAAAGTCAGGACTATACAAGAATATAGGATTCAAGAGATATGCCGATGCATGTAGGTCATTTTTCAAATGCTTATCCCAACGACTTCGAATAGTATCCGTATATGACTTGTATAGTTCCTTCTTCATTTGAAACATGTCATTGATTACATTTTTAACTCTCTGCATGCCTTCATAGACGTAAGGCATTGAAGGTTTTTCATCTGAATCCACAATATTCAACAACCTTATCAAAGGAGACACAAGTCTCACAATTTCAAAGCAATAATCCCAAAACTGATTATTTAGAACAACTGCATTGAAAATTTTCCCAGGTTCAATGCTTGCTAATTTGTGTTGCACAAAATGATGATCAACAACTAAAGCTTGTAAATCATGCTTATGCAATTATATGCTATGAAGGGTGATGAATGTGGTGGCGAATCTCATTGTACCAGGACGTACAGTTTCCTTCCAACCTGGTCTATTCCTTAACCATGACAAAAAGACCATATGATTATATGCAAATATAGTGATTTCATATGCATTCTTTGCAAGTTGACACATGAGGTATGACTGCAATATCTTTCAAAATAAGATTCAAATAGTAAGCTGCACACGGTGACCAATAAATAGTTTTGTATTTTTTTTGTCAATCTACCACATGCTATATAATTAGTTGCATTGTCAGTCACCACATGGACTACATTTTGAGAACCAACCCACTCAATAACTTCTATAAACAATGAGAATAAAGTGTTGGCATCTTTAACTATATCCAAAGCATCAACTGATTTCACAAATACCATGTCATGTAATGAATAAATTAAGAAATTAATCAAAGTTTGTTGTTTAACATCTATCCAACCATACGCCATGAGTGTGCATCAATGGCTATCAATCAGTAATTGAAGTTCCTTTTTGCAAGGTCTCAACATGGTAACTCTATACTTATGAAAACTTGGAACCTTAAACCCAAGTCCAATTGTAGTAGTAGCATCAACAACTTTTTAAAATAATGGACAAGTCATTGCATTAAATGGAACACAATTAACCTAAGCCCAATGAGCAAATGCCATTTTTCATTATATTATGCTTCTTGACTTGCCCATGCACTCCTGATGCTGGGTTGGCTACCAGGAGTTGTCCAAGGTGCAAAATAACTATCAACCTTCCCAACTATAGGAGCTTTCCTCTTTAAAGAGGCAAATGGTTCCTCAACCTCTCTAGCTTTATTATCCTCCTCAACAACATGTTTTTTCTTTGAACCTTTTAACAAAGATTCTTTCATTTTAGCATGTACATCATGAAAAACCTTTTTGCAAGAGCTCACTTGACCACTCACTCCAGCCAATGTTGTTTCAACCTATTTATCTCACCTCCCCTATAACTTGAAGCATATAAAAGGCAAGTGAAAATATTTATTTTTCCCTCTTTCTTAATAGAAACATATGGCCAAGCTGGGTCCATTTTTTTCAAAGTCCCTAACCCCAGAGGTCTGGTTTGCAAGCGCCATCGCCGGAGAGGGGAGAGGGAGAGGTCAGGGGGCACGACGACATTGAAGAGGAAGAATGAGGAAGGCGATGGGAAGGGAGAAAACTGAACTACTGAAGGTAGAGAAGCTGAAGCTAACAAGCTCCGGCTTGCAAGCGCCGTCGCCCGCGATGGGAGAGGGAGAGGTCAGAGGAAACATCAGAAAAAAGAAAACGGAGAGGAAGATAGAAGATGAGAGACCGAGAGGTCCTTGCTTTAATGTCAGAAGAGTCGACGGTCACCAGCTGAGACTCCGTCGTTCCCCAAAATACTCCTTTTAACCCAGCGCGCGTGACTCGCAGAACCTCCGTTTTCTTCAGACCACCAATACAATAATCCTCAAATCAAAAAGTCCCCAAAAATTAATCTCCCATCTTTCCTTTCGTGTGTCAAGCAGCGCAGATCACAAAGAATGCAAGCCAGCTGGATTCTCTTCTTCACATATCTACGTGGCACCTTGGAAGAATTAATTCCCATTGACTTTTCTTTTGCGTTTTTTCCTTTTTTGGTCTTTTTTTATTTTGCATATTCCAGAATTTTTGCCAACTATTTGCGGAATTGCGGTCCCAGGTGATATTCTCTTCTAATTGGAATTATCTAGTCCTTCTTTTTTATATTTCAGCATTTTGTTAATTCTCATTTTGCCCTGCATATAACACAATATTCGGTAGCATTGAAACTCCTCAAATGTGTTAATAATCATGAAATTTCCATCCATAAAATACTAAAAACACCATGAAATCTCATGGAAAATGTTGTAATAAAAAGGGTTTATCAGCGACCTTGAGGAGGGAGACGGAAGAAGACGATGCAAGGCCAAGGTCGTTCAAAGTTCGAATCTGAGTGAGTGATTTGACCGTGTCTTTACACCTTAGGGTCAAATGTAAAATATTTTTTTTTCAAGAATTGCAACACAATGCAATACTCGGGTCGTCTCACTTAAGGAGCCTTTATTAAACTATCTAAGTAACCTAATTATCATGCAAATAAAATTAAAGCAAGGGGAAAACAATTTTTGGATTTTTCAAATTAATACTAAAAGAAGGATGCAATTTAATTAAATGCTAATCTAATATTATTTTGTATTTTCTTTGTGAAATGAAATGGAGTATGAAAATGAATATAAAATGTATAATGAAGGCCCTTGGAAATGGGAGAATGACTATCCTGGTTTAATTAAGGCAATGAGAGTTAATTTTCTCTAAATCTTAAAAAGAAAACCCCAAACAAACGTTTGGGTCTAGTGTTCTTAATTAATAGTTACTCCTGCGAACGCAGCTAGTAACTATCCCTTAAAACACTATTAGAAATTACTTAGAGTGTAATTAAAATAGATAAATATAACTTGATCCTCTAAGAAAGAATGCTCAAACAAGACACTCTAAAGCACAAATCGATTATATTAACTAAATAATAACACGCTGGCTAATAAAATCTCATTGAACTCAATAAAGAAAATATTCATATCAAAATGGTCCCCTTATAAAGAAAAGGAAGAAGGTAGTGATGAGATGCTGCCGGTGATGATGCGATGGTCCCCTGTGTGCGGCGCCTCACTCTGTTTTTATTCCCTCAGCTGCGCCTCTACTATCGGGTCTCAGCATATCCAAATGCCATGTCCACCGGGTTGGATCCCTGGTAATCGGATCCTCCGTTTGCAATGGGCCTGGGTTCTTCTTGTTTTTTTTTTCTGTTCTTTGGGCTGATTTCTGTTTTTTTTTTTCAGCTTAAGCCCAAAAATTTCCCATTTTCTTCTAAAACCTACAATGCAAAATTAAGCATGATATATCATCAAAAGTCCAAGAAAACATTTGTATGACTAATTAACAAATTTATGACCATTTTGCCCCTTTTTACAATTAATTCAATACAAATGTTCCTAACCAAAATTCATGCTTAATCATGCAATAATGCTTCATAAAATGCATTTAAATCCCAAATAAATCATGAAAAATCATGTAAAAATATGGTTTAATCAATGAGCGTCTGAGCATTTTGAGTTTTAGCTATTTTTTATTTTTTTCAAAATTAATGAAACAACGCCGTTTCTCTTGACTGGGGGCAAATTTTTTTTAACTCAGTCGACTCGCTGACCAGGCCGAGTTGACTGAGTTACGATCGGGTCATAGCAAGAGTCATAGCCGAGTCGCATGACCCGGGTTCATTGCCTGAACTGGACCGATTAAGGCACCGGTCCGGGATGGTTCTAATAACCATGTCAACAACACACCAATGCCCTTGGATTTAGCAAAAGATACTCCATTGCACTGTTATGAATCAAAGTTTAAATCCTTATCGAGAGAGATGCCCATATTTACTATCTGATAAATTGTTTCTAAAATTATCTATGTCTAGCAAAACAAATTACTCAAAAACAAAAAAGTGATGTCTCCATTTACTTTCCTCTCTATTTTCTCTCTATTTACTACATCTACCAATGGGTTAACTTACAGCAGTTGATATTTAATATTTTATAAGAATATTATTATATTTTTTTATAAATAGAATATTATTGTGACATTAAATACAAAAATACATATAAATAAATGTAAACAGTTAAAATATATCTAAATACTTCAATTCTATAGGCTTTTAATAAAAAATATATTTATTTATTTACTTTTTATCTTCTGCATTTGAATTTTTTAGATTAAGTTTTAGTGGTTCAAATTTACTTTTATATTTTGTTTTTGTTATTTAAAATTGTAATGTATTGCTATAAAATGTTGAATCCCAACTATTGGAAGTTCATCCAAGTGTAGGAATTGTAAATGGAGAGGAAGGTAAGTGGATACACCCCTCTCCCACAAAAAACAATTCAATTTATTATTAACTAACCGCATCATAAAGTCTTTAAACTTAGATTATTCGTTTTAGAATTTGAGATGAAGGAACATTAAAGATTTGGGCAGGCCATAAACCCAGAACCTTGTGGTATTAGAAAATGCAATATAAGAAGTTAGTCCAGTATTGGAGCACAGTTAAAATCTGAATTGGGCTGAACAAATTGACCCAATTCATTCCAACTATGCCCATGACAATCACTGAGTCCAAATTTTAATTGGACGGGTCTTGGACCAGGCTGAGCCCAACCCAAAAAGTATTTTTATTCCCGCTCAAGCTATTAAATATAGAACAATATATCATATCAAAATAAATTTATATGCAGCTATTAAATATAATGCCCATGTCTCATAATATAGTATAGAGGACTTTGCATAAGCTACATGGTCTAAGTATGACTATGTTAAAAAAGAATTTCATCCCATTTGACTAATCATAGGCTACTTGAAACAACTAAATATTATTAGGTTAGGCGAAGCATAATTAATTAATAGAGCCATGCCCGCATGTTAGCCCTATAACTTTATGAAGTTAGTCATATATATCCTATCAATGGTCCTTATTGTAAAATTTTGTTCGTAGGATAAGTTCATGTGTTAGGGACCGAACTTAGGATAAGGGAGAGGTAATAGATAAGAAATATGATGTGACATGCCCGACCATATAGCTCTCATGATAGCTCCTACAAGAGCCACAGGTTTACTTTTTCAAATTTAATTTCATCACTTCGCTGGTCACATCCACCACCATTATTTGATCATCCAATCTCCCTCTTTTTTAAAGAAGGCACCGACATTATCATGTTTAAGTCATAAAAATGGTGTAGCATTTGACTTTGAAGACTTAGGTTGATATGCTGTAATGTCACTCTAAATACTTTATAGGGAAAATTAACTATGAAACCAATTATATGACAACACCACTTTACTTAATCTTCAATATGAGTTTATTTAATGTGTCATCATTGACCTGGTAGATTAATCTGCCTACCAAATTTTCCAGGATCCATTGAACCATTTCATAGAGGATCTGTTTCAAAAATTAATTGACTGCTTCCCCCTCTGTAATATAATAGTTAGCAGCAAAATATATAATCTAAAAGGAAATATAAACTGAAAAGCGTTAAATTAGATTGACATGCTGTCCTTTCATTGGGTATTAATTAATTATGATGTGGGGTGTGCCATATAATGATAGATAATAGGAAAATATTGATTGATTATCAATATATTCTATAATACTCTTAGTAACACTGCTAAAAACCTTTCCATGAGTGATTTTTTTTTTGGAAGAATAGTTATGTTTATATTAACGCCGTTTTGACATCAATAAATATTAATATCTATATTTATCACTCTCTTGTAGCTATTATAATTATTTTATCATAATTATTTATCACTCTTTTGTATAATTCATTATCAATATTTTATATTCATAAATTATTAATTATCCCCCATGATTCAAGGAGTTATCATAATAATAATGTAGCCCTTAAGTCAAGGAGTTATCATACTTATAATTCAAACTAAATTTGCAAGAAGCTTAATTTGCCTGTAAATCAAAGAGTTATCAAAATCATAATTCAAACCAAGTATGCAAGAAGCTTCATTTTCAAGAAATATAGTTGGTTCCATGATTATAGTAATACTTATATATATTAACGTCGTCAATGTATTCCATTTTGTGTTCTTCGTTCTTCATTGTTAATAATCTCAATTCTTCATCCCTAACATCATGACAGGTCGCCCTTATAAACTCATTATGGACATTGACGACCACAAGGATACCTAGACTATCATTGCTCAAGTTATCAGGTAGTAGACAATGATTAAAGGGACGTCACCTTTTGATGTATGGAAAATCGGCATGATTTTGGTTAATGAGGAGGTTTGTGATTCATGCCTATTTGATTATTGAGTTTTCGGTTTTTTGTGCTCTCTGTGTTATAGTAGTTGTAAGGGTTATAAGGTTAAGGGTGCAATTACACAAAAGGGGCACCTTCGGAGATTCATTCAAGACATGATAGAGGGAGAGGTCTACTAGTTAGAGAACTTTGAGGTTATGTCTAACGATGATGACTTCAAATTATGCGACCACCCTTGGAAGCATATTTTGCATGGTATGACATATTTCATTGAATCTGATGTGTCAGTAGCTCCAAATTCATTCAGCTTTGTACCCATCGAAGACATTGCCGCCTACACACCATCAAACAAGGGATTGATTGGTTCGATCTGATTACATGCATTTGATTAAAATCATTTTATGTTTAGATAAATTTATCGGCCAAGATGTCTCTTAATGTTGTATATATGCCGTTGAAAAAAAATTGGAGTGAGCAAATTAAAAAAAAGGCATATACAAGTACCCACACTTATAGCCAACTTCATATAATCTAACTAAGACATCACATAGATATGACCTTCCTCGTGCAAGGCACATGCATCAATACCTGTTTTAATAAGAGGGTGTGCTTTTGGTGGGCTCAAAATTAATAGGAAAATAAAAAGGCAACTAATCCATATACTTCAATTCAATGGGTGCTTTTTGAATTCATAGAAAATGAAACATCCACCATTTTGCCACATTTAGTACACATCCGGAAGTGATTTGGTTCTGGTGAATCGATAACTAAATCCCATAACTGAAACTTTCATTTTGATCATTGGGCTACTTATCATTTGATAACTTCCATATTTTTTTATCTAAATTTGAAAAATCATAACTAATATTATAAAATTCGTATGAGGGTGCTCTAAAATTCTTTTGAAAACTCTTTAAGTCCCTCATTTGGGAAAAAGTAAAATTATAATATGATTTTGTCCGCATTCATATAGTTTATTCAATTTCTAAACTTGCTCTGTTTTTGGACAGATTCTACATCTTTAATTCAAAAGGTCATAACTCATGGTACAAGCATCTAATTGAGTTGATTTAAGCCTTGTTAGAAAGCACTATGTGCCTACTTAATGCATAAAAATTATCATAGGCTCTGGACTTGTTTACCATACATCATGCATTGAAATAGTAACCATGCTATGGAAAGGGGTCTAACCTAGGTAGTCACGAACATGCATGTGAAATTCATAGATTCAAGGCTGGCCTATGAATCCCAATCGGTCACCACCCATCTTAACGCGTCAATTACACATTTCAGAGCCACAACATGGATTTATATAGCTCATGGAATTACTTGTTCATATGTCAACTTATAACAAAATAATGCCATTAGAGGTTCATTTACCCATCCACTTACCCTTGCACTTTTGATCTTGCACTTTCATTAGGAAGCTTGTAACCTAGTATGGTTAGTCATTGGGGATAAGATGCAAAGAATCCCAGTAGCAAAATATCACTATGACTTAACGTTTGTAAAGCTTGGCATTATCACATGCTTGCAACCTAATCAATAACTTCACAATATAATGACATGTTCAAAACAATATATCATGCATTACTTATAATCACATAGGCCAATGACATGTTTCAAACATAATCACATGTAAAAATCTATGATTTTACATAATCAAATAAGCATACAACCCACTACTACAGAATATATATTTTACGTCCCTAAAGAACGTCCCTTTTTTTAAAAAAAAGGGAGGTAAAAAATAAAGACGGTGGCATTTTTGTAATTATGAGTGAGAACTGAATAGCTTTAGACGTCCCCAATTTAAATAGGGACATCTAAAGTGTGACTTTACAGACTTTAGCCGTCCCTATTTGAATTAGGGATATCTAAAGTTAAAAAAAATACTTTAGACGTCCCTAATTTTAATTAGGGATGTTCAAAGTCACACTTTAGACGTCCCTATATACATTGGGGACGTCTAAAGCTTTAAAAAAAATTTTTAAATGAGGGACCCCATAATAGTATTAGGGACGCCAAAATGGCGACCCTATATAAATGAGGGACGCCAAAGGGTGTCCCTCATTTAAAAAAAAAATTTAAAGCTTTAGACGTCCCCAATGTATATGGGGACGTCTAAAGTAAAAAAAATTTTAAAAAAAATAACTGAACAACTTTAGACGTCCCTAAATTAAATCGGGGATGTTAAAAACAATTCAAATTTTTTCTGACAGTCTTTATTTTTCAGTTTTATATTACTTTTACACTCATCTTTCCCTTCCCATCGCCACAAACACAATAAGAGACACTACCATCACGCCTTGAGCTCTTGCTTCTTCTTCTTTATATGCTCCTTTTACTCTTGTTTCTTCCTTTCTCTCTCTTTTTTTCACCTCCAGATCTGTAATGCTTTCTTAACTTTTTTATTATTTTATTCTCTTTCTCTTTTTTCTTTGGGTTTTCCTTTTATTTTATCTTCTAACTTGTGTTGTTATGGTTTGTAGATCAGGATTCTGAAACATGCTTCATGGCTACGTTCCCGTTGAGAAAACGAGGTTCATCTCTCCCTGTCGCTCTTCTCTATTCATTATTATGAGAAAATGAATTTCAATAATAGAAGGAGATAAGTTTTTTGTAACTAATTCCTCTTATTGTTTTCATCTTCTCCCTATGAGATTTCAGCTATACTAGATCTGTAGTTTTATTCTGTAATTTCTGAGTTTAAATACTGTTTAGTTCAGATCTATAATATAAACGATTTTTTTTTTGAAAAAAAAAAAGCACTTTAGATGTCCCCATTTTAAATTGGGGACGTCTAAAGTGGTACAGTGACACTTTAGACGTCCCCATTTTAAAATGGAGACGTCTAAAGTGTCAGTGTAGCACTTTAGACGTCCCTTTTTAAAATGGGGACGTCTAAAGTCCAGACTTTAGACGTCCTTTTATCTACGGACGTTATTGTTATTTTTTACTATGTCTCTCACATAGACGTCCCCTTATTTTCAGATGTTAAAAGGCCTAAAATAGGGACGTTAAAAATGTTTTTTGTAGTAGTGACCATGTCAATAATTCATGCTAGCAATAACCAAGCATATAAGAGTAAGGCAAAGTTTGCTACCTTGAAACTATTATTTCTTCTTTTCTTTCCTTTCTTCCCTTTCTTGAACCACCAGCACAAAATCTCCAACTCACCTTCTTCATATCTCATAGCCCTAAAGACATAGCATATATAATTCATTTCATTAATTAGAGCCATTGACCATATTAAGCCTCTTGGCTTCTCAAACTTATTCTTCTTTTCCTTAAAGGATTAAGGTACTAAAATAACCTTCAACTTTTATCAATAGTGTAAAAGTAACCATAAATTATTTTTTGAAGCAAAAGTAATCATGAACTTTCAAAATTGGAATAAAATCATTAAACCCAACTAACTTCCATATATAATAATGGGAAAAATTAATCTTTTGGCCTTTAAAGTTATGACTCATCATCACAAAGTTCAGAAAAGCAAGGAATATTTTCTTTCTCTTGGGAATTATGCCAGAAATCTTAAGCATGCAAATGGAAGACATATGTCAACACAAAGTTCCACCGGACCACCCATTTGACTCTGGCAGAAATGATCAAAAAAAGAAAAAGGTTGAGGAAACCCCATATATCATCATGGATGATTGTATGGTAGAGAGGGAGCATGAGCAACTAGAAGGAACGTCATCTAGAAAAAAGCAGAATGAAGAATAGGAAGAACAGAGGGAATTTTCCAAAAATAGAGAGCCATATCCCAACTTATAAGCAATCACTTTTGGGCTTTAATGGGATGGCAAATGGAGGGAGTTCTTTGGAATTGAATGATTTGTTTGAGGATGATGATAAAGAGTTTCTTTAGAAGTTACCAAAACCATCAAATGAAATCAATAAGCTAAAGAAGGTTTATCAAGTAGTGTTGATCTCACAAGAGGAGTATAATGAATGGTGTAAACTATGGAATTTCTCTCTAATCATCACGGTGCTAGGACGCAAGTAAAATTTGTATATGTTAAAAAGTCTTCTAATCAAGTTGTGGGGGTTCACAGAGTTTGAATTGGTGGCTTTACCGAACAATTATTTTGTGGTTCGGTCTACTAATAATATATTGTGGAAGGAATACTACAGGAAAGTTTTGTATGGTGGTCCATGAGTAATTGATCAACATTGTGTGTTAATGCAGTGATGGACACCTTATTTTAACCCATACAAGAATCAACTTTGAAGAATTGTTACCTGGGTTAGAATTCCTAATATTCCAATTCAATGTTGCAATAGTCATTTCATTGCTAAACTTGGAGAGAGGAAAGGTTGACTGATTAGAGTGGACTTGCACACACTGTCATATTACATAGGGAAAATGCGATTATGGAAAGGGGACGATATGCCCGTTTGTGTGTGGAGTTAAATCTTCAAATGAAGATGCTGCCAAGAGTTATTGCGGCAGAGGACGTATTTAATGTTGAATATGAGGAGTTAAATTGTAATGTCTCAAATTTTGATTAAGGGCTAATGATAATTATTGAGAATAATTTGTGAATTAAAGATTGAATTATTATGTGTTTTGTGACAATTTCAGTGAATATGCCACAATTAGGGAAAAATTGGAAGAATGGAAATATATGCCAATTAGTTAGTGATTAATGGAGAAATTAATTACTAACTAAGAAAAATGAGATGTGTGACTAAATGGCTAATGAAGTGGTTAGAGTAACTAATTGGTTACTTACTTTATGGGAGCCAATGGAAATGTGACATATGGCAAGCTTTGGATGAGAGAGACTGTGTTAGAAAGTTAAATGGAATATTCTAATATTTCTTTCTCTCTCTCTTTCCCTCATTTTTTGCTGAATGGGCATGCGGATGGAAGTATAATCATTGCTTCATCTTCTTCCTCATTCATCTCTCTCTCCATGTTTTCGGCAGCCATTAGAGACTAAAGAAGAGGAAGAAAAGCTTGGTATTAAGGTAAGATAATGCCCCAAATGCAAAAACACTCTTCTTTAATCTTCTTCCTTGGATTGAGGGCTCCATTTCTATGGTCTTAGATTGTCCATTGGTAGTGTTTTGAGCACACAAGAAAATCTATGGATTGGGGAATCAAGGAACCTCTTTGAGAAAGTTGTTGAGGTAAGTGAAATGAACCTTCTTATATGAGTTTTGTGGCATTTGGTCAAACTTTGAATTACTAAAATTTATGCCCTATTTTTCAAAAATCAAGGTCATTATGTGTATGGTATGTTGTTGTCATAGAAATGGTACATTGAGATGAATTTGGAATAGATAGAAATGGGTTTGAGGTTGAAAGGTCAAGTTTGGTAACTTTGGGATTTTGGGTGTTGAATGTTGCCTAGAACAAAGTGTGATAATGGAATAAGAATTTGGTAGTTTTGATATTTCCATTAGATTCTTTGTGTGAATTTATGTGAAGGTAGCCTTGGTTGAGAATTTGGGATCATTGGAAACACTTGGGTATAGTTAGGAAAGTGCTGTCAACTCTGCAGCATTTTTGGCTTCTGATTAGCCTCACTTGAGTGATCTTGGGTCTCACTCGAGTGCAGCATGATATGTTCTCTTTTCCCTTCAGTTTTTCTGTTTTACTCCCGTGCAGAAGGCAAGTGTGTAATGTCTCACTTGCAAGTGTTGTGGGTTCTCACCTGGGTGAACCTTGTCTCACTCAAGTGAAGGTGTATTTGACACTATGAACTCGCATCTCGGGATGTTACTCACGGCCCATTTTTAAGAGTGTGTCTTAACACTCTCGAGTGCTAAGCTGCCACTTGAGTGCCAAGGTCCCTGCTCGAGTGCTCTGTTCCTTTGAAAGTTTCTTTTGCTCTTGGGTGAGCACTTTCTAAACCTCACTTTATAGAACTTGGGTGAGCATTAGGCTATCACTCGAGTGTTGACTTTTATGCTCGAGTGCTCCGGGCATTTCTGATTTTTGTTTGTGCTTTCTGTCAAGCACTCACACTAGTGTGTTTTTCATGACTCGAGTGCAAGTTCATCATCACTCGAGTGAGGCCTTTTTCACTCTAGTGCAACAGTGAAAAATCATCACTTGTACTTTTAAAAAGGGATCTTTAGTATAGTTCTTCTAATCCTTTAGGGCTATTGTTAGAAGCATTTGTAACTTCCTAAAGGACATCAATGATGACCAAATCTAAGTGTTGAAGTCATTAAGTATTGGAATAGAGAACAATGTTTCGTCCCTAATTATGAATTATAGGATTCGATATTTGCCCTGCTCGTGAGATACTAGTGTCAGAGCAAGCACGAAAAGACCAAGGTAGTGACTTTTCTCTTGTATTATGTACGATGCTTGGTAGGCATGACTTATCATCGTGTTGATGTTGTGAAAATATGAATGAGAAATGTGCCATAGTGCATTACAGCGTAAGTACTTCAGCGTGAGCAGTCGTAAGTGGTGATGCGTGTCACACCTACCCCTTCCATTGAACTACCGTTATAAGTGCCATGGCTGTGTTTTGGAATTTTGAATTCCTACTTTGAGAAATATGCCGATGTGGTTATGTATTGTGAAATATTTTATATGGAACCCAGCTATGGTGATATATGTGATATGAAATGTTGTTGTGCAATACAACGTGAGCAGACGTAAGGGTGATGTAAGTCACACATGCCCCTGCCGCTGTAATTGCCATTGTAGTTGCTGCATGTTATGTTGTGATTTGCTTACATGCTTTGTGTTTATGCATACTATGAGTGATTTGTTACTACGGGGATTCTTTACAATCTCACTCTCCCAAACAAATTTCAAATAGGACTGGTGGTTCTAAAGAGAAGTAGGTGACGAAGGGCTGTTAGAGCTCCGAAATAGGAGTTTATTTTGGTTTTTGGTTATCATTCTGGATATTTGTACATATTATTTTGGATTATAGAATAGAAATTGTGTAATCCCCTAAAATGGGAAGCTAATTATGGGCATGTGTGCCCCATAAACCCTTTATTGATTAATGGAACCTGAGTGTGTCGGGAATTTGCATCGTACTCTGATATTTATGAATGGAATTATACTATACAAGCCAATTGTGTATTTGAAATATGAATATGAGACCGTGAATAGGTTTTAGAAAAGTTTTTGAGAACCATGTTTTAGGGAAACAAAAAGAATGTTATCAAGTCCCAAATCATCTTAAGGTCTCTAATTCCACATAATCATGTATTTATGAACTTAATCTCGGCCTTGGTTGGAAGGGCGTTACATAAATTGCATTTGTTTTGAGTATGGGAGATATAGGCAGCGGCGTGAGGTTTGCCTATGGTGTAAAAGCTCGGTTGTTGTGCTAGAAAATTCAACCCAAACCCAGAGTAAGCAGTTGGAGCCTGAGAATATACCAGACAAGGAGTTTCAGATGAGCCATGAACATAAGCAGAGCCTTATGGAACCGTATAGTCCCTGGATGTTTATGTCAAGGCCAAATAAACCTCGATTGGGCAGAAGGGGGTTCAGGGTAATGATCATCATAGGTCAGAGATAGGGTTGACAATTGAATGATGAGAGGCTCGAAGTCCTCTAAGATTGCGCTATGCTATGTTGGCAGATCTTAGGGTAGAGAAAGACACAAGTGTAATCATTTTAGGAGGGGGGCAGAGGACAAACCAAAGTAGGTGAAGATAAGTGCAGTGATGGAGGTGTATGAGTGTGTTTGGATTAGCTTTTTTTAATAGCTTCTGGAGAAAAAATGGAGAATAGCTTTTGGAGAATAGATTATAAGAAGAATAGATTATGAGAAAAAAGTGATTTTGATAAAATGAGAGTGTTTGGATGTTTTGATCAGAATAGCTTTTTTCATGGTCAAATTACTAAAAAGGACATTAACTTTTGTGATAATTACATATAAAGAATAAGATTATATTTTATGTATTATTTAAGGGTTAATGTCAAATTTAACAGCCAATTTTTTCCTGAAGAACGTCTGGTACAAATAAATTTTGGAAGATGGAAAATAACAATGAACAATTAACAAGGATGTAAATTTAACAAAACCGTTAAATTTGACCTAATGGAGTTAAATTATAAGAAAAGAAAACATCTAACGGTATTAAAAATGATACATCTTAACCCATTATTTAACATTAAATTTCATAATTAATACCAAAAATAAAATAATTTTGTCTATATGTAATGTTAATTAATTTAACTAATTTTTTTAATATAATTAAATTAGATAAATAAGTCTTAAATAGGATAAGAAGGAGTATTAAAATTTTAAAAAAAAATAGAGAAAAAACGTTGAAATTCAAAAAAATAAAAAAGATGAGAGAGAGAGTGTGACGTGAGGCCCACAAATAGAAAAAGAACCAATGAGAATGAGATGGTGGGGCCCACAAAGTTGAAAAAGTAAGAAAAAATGGATTATGCTCAAACCATGGTTTTGGACACCAAAACCATGGTTTGGGGGTCAAAATGGATTATTTGAGATGAGAGGGTGTTTGGATGTTTTTTTAGAAAACCATGGTTTGGGTCCAAAATGACTTTTTTTAAGTGAATCCAAACACCCTCTATGATTCTAAGAGAGTGCTGCATTAGCACCGAAAGAACTTGATCACAATATCATCCCTCCCATCATCCCTAAAATCTTAAAATTTGAATTTCTCCAGATAACTCATCTACCATGTAGGATTAAAATAAGACGAGTTGTTGTATTTTAATTAGTCAGAATACAGATGAGATGATGCTTCTAGATTATTTAAGTATTTCTCCTTCCTTCCTTCCTTTTGCTTTCTTTCTTTACTTTCTTTTCTTCTTCTTCTTCTTGTTTTTTTTTTTTTTTTTGTGTCCAAAGAGTGAATCTCTCTCTAAAACAAAGATTAGATGATATTTTGAAACAAATTATAACGTAATAATGTTGGCCTTCAAAGGGAGATGACCCCACATCATTATGCATATTCATTTTTTTTTTTACTAATTAAACTTGAAATATTTTTTCCTATGAGGTCAAATTTTGATTTAATTTTAATTTAAACGTACATTCATAATTTGAATATTAAAAAAAAGTTGAATAAAGGTAATATAATTTTCATTTGGAAATGACAATTTTTTAACATTCTACAAGCATCCTTTCTAGAACAAAATATTCTAAAAATTTGAAATGGTATAAAATTGATTTGAAATAAGTATCATTTACACACATACTTGAAATTAGCAGATAATTCCGATCAGAGTGCATATTCGGGATTGTAATAAGCATAAGCAAGCTTTTCGTGCATCTCAGCTAGCGGCGTTCCATAAATTTACATGCTAATATCCATCTTATTATAGTAACATCCCAACGCTTTTTTATTTAAAATAAAAAACAAGAACAATGTAACAGCAAAATACCATACTACTTTGTTGAGGGTGCGATACTAGACGTTGGCTCGTTCTGTGTGGGAATACCCATTGTAGTAGTGTCATTGTGATTGTCCTCTTTTGATTGTTGTTGTGTATTTTCAGTTTCATTGCTTCTTCGCTCTTTTTTACTCTCTTTGTTCTTCCCCCACAACACAGCGTACAGCCCACTCACCAGCAATATCATCCCACCAATACTGCAATAAAACCATTAATATAATGCACCTCATTAATTAATTATTCATCCCATCAATATATACTTGAAGAAACAGACGGAGAAGAAGAAGATGATGATGATATATACACACACAATGGTTAAGATCCAAATCCGTCCCAGAAGTATTTGAAAAATCCAAATGTTGTCTCGCAAGTTTTTTATTTTCAATAATACCCTAGAAGTTTTTAAAAAATAACAATGTTGTCCCACCTCTAACCTCTCAAATGTTTAATTTGATTGTTAGTTGACTAGTGGCTTGCCCATATGACATCCACCTCACCTTTTATATAAGTGACGTGGCACCCACAGCATTGCCACCTCATTCCAACACACTTTTTTCTCTCCTTAGATTTATAAGGAAGGAAAAAATAAATAAAAAATTCTGTGCCAAATCCCGTCGATGATGAAGACGGTGACGACCAACTTAGTCTCTGGTCTAGTGGCCGACGTCGAAGGGAGAAGACAGCACCTCCAGCTCCAGCCTCTCAATGCTTTCTATTGGCGATGAAGATCAAAGATGATGATCAATTATGCTTCCTGTCGGCTCCACCCCGCGTCGTCTCCATAATTTGTATAGTTGCTTCCTTTCTGTTTTTTTTATTTGGTTTACTCGGAATTTGAATCATACGGTTATCTCATAATTCAATTCAAATAATCACATAAAACTCTCAATCTAATGGGATAGTTAAGTTTGATACTCAAAAGTTTTCTTTTACCTATAATCTAATCGGACATGGATACTCTGAAACTATGACTGGAGAAGAACTTGATCACAATAAAAAAAATCTGTCTAGATAAGCTGCACAAAATAAATGCCCAATATATTTAAACAAGAACAGTGTCACATTTCTCTTGAAGCACAAATCTACAGAAATAGATGATAAAACCACAATACTCAGAAGTAGGGAAAGAGGGGGAAATGGAAGGAAGCTGAAGATCTGAGTGAAGAGGAAAAGATAGAGGCGAGCATTTTGGTCGGTGTTAAGACTTTTTGGCGGTGAGTAATGAAGAGAGAGAGAGAGAGATATGGGAGAAGATGAAGGAGAGAATAGAGGTGGGCATTTTGGAGAGGCCGTTTTTTTGTTTTCTCTTATGGGAGTCAAATGCATTAATGAATGTTTTTTGTTCAGATGATGGAAGAGATACAAGGTGCCACCGAATGATGATGGAACAGAGAGAAGGTTTGAGAGATAGGAGGATTTTTATTTCAGATTAAATAACGGTGATTTGGGTATTTTGTATTTTATTTTTAATTTTTTTTTCATTTATCAAATAGCTGCCACATTACGCCTTCAAATTCAGCAACCCAGGCAGCATAAATAGGTAAATTATAGAATTTAACAGTCAAACTTAACATTTATTAACTCTAAAGCAACATTGGTAGTTTTAAAACTTCCGAGATGATATTGATACTAAAAAAAACTTTGAGAGGCAATACTGAAATTTTTTAAATATTTTTAAGATAAATTTGTATCTTAACTCTATATATATATATATATAACTTCTCTTAGAAGAAGTTAGGAGGAATTAATATGAAGTCCCAAGGAATGTATTTAATTATCAAGAAGTCCTAGAGATAAGTGAGGCGTTGTCCTTTCTTTTAGAACTTATCTTTACATGTTCCTTAATTGTTATTAGGATTTTTTTGATAATTAAGTCACTTCCTTATTAGGACCTCCTAGAAATTCCCCGAAGAAATTAAAAGATAATTATGTATATATGTATGCATGTACCTTCCCCAATGAAGTGTCTCTTGCCAGACAAATGCAGAGAAAACGGCAGTGACTACAAGGGCAAGAGGAGTGAACAATGCTGGGAATACCGCGCCTCTCTCCTCGATAGCGATCAGTACGAACCAATATGTAATTGCCGTTACAATCACACCCTGCGAGCCACAATAAATATATATATATATATATATTAATGGATAATTAATTAATTGAGAGATAATTGCAAATAATATTCAATGAATCAATCATTATTAATTAACATACACAGTAAGCCACAGCAAGAAGGTTAATGTTCCATCCAAGCTTCCATGCTGAAGGATCCCTTTCCAATATTACAGCCAAAACAGCTGTTTGCATACAGCAACACAAGCACTGTATCGCTGTGAACCGAAGTTTTGCTGGGTACTTCTTCACAACAAATCCCTGAAACAAGTCAATCTGTTACGTGCGAGTCCTATATTCCTTTTTTATTTATAATTATCTAACTTGTTCATGTCCAAACATTATCGGACCCAATTGAGGGTAATTTGTCCATAAATTTTTTTTTTTTTTGTTTTTTGCATTACATGGACTCAAACTCTAGACTTTATGCTTAAGTGGCCAAAACTCTTCCAATATGATCAATGTCTGTTGGTTTGTTATACTCCCGCGGTCTTTAATATACGAGTTAATTGACTTTTTTTGGAAAGATTAATTAAGGAAGTGAAATAAATTATGTTGAAGTATTTATATTTATCGTTTTTCCTCTAAACTAACTTGTTTGACTTATAAACTTATATATAATATAATAAAACGACTATATGACATAATTAAATAATTTATTTATCTGCCTTAATCTCTCAAAAAAAATCAACTGACTTTTATATTAAGGACGGGAAGTTGTATTTCTTTTTAATTATATTAAATCCATCACAGACTATATACTATGTAACTAATGCCGCAATTATATACTCACTCCGGTCCTAATTATAAGACAACGTTGACTTTTTTGAAGAAATTAAGGAAGCCAATTAAATCACTTTAGAGTATTTATATTTTTAGTATCTTTGGATTATATATTAGTTTATTAATCAAATTACTTAGTTTGAAGAAAAAATATAAATGTAAATATTCTAAAGTGATTTAATTGGCTTCCTTAATTTCTCCAAAAAAATCAACTTTGTCTTATAATTAGGACCGGAGGGAGTACATGAGACTAATAACAACGTACCTGCAAAATAAACCACAAAGCCATACTGACGTTGGATGAGAACATCAGAAAAGCTCCTTTAATTTGATCTCCTTTAGAGTGAGGTGCTGTTAATGAGTTATGAGAATCATTTTGATCATTTGATGATGAAACTATTGGAGGTCCTCTGACCAAACCAAATACGATAGCCCCACAAATGCTCAAAATAGTGCCCACAATCTTGGCCTTCCCATACATCTCCTTTATGGAAACACTTTCCACTCTGAATAAAACAGCCAAGATGAAAGTAACGGCGGGGGTGATATTTGTGAAGGCTGCAGCCAGTGTTGCAGACACATAGTTTAATGAAGCAGAGAATAAGTTTGCAGCAAGGGTTAACCTGAATAATGTTTCAGCACCATAACGAACATGGAAAATAAATTAGAAAATTAATTAAATATATATTGTAATAAATACAAGCTAAAAGGGATAATCCAATCCCAAAAAATTAGTTTATTGAGAGGGAGAGCCCCTGGACTTATAAACCCCATGATACTTGTGAAGCTTCCCGATATGGGACTCATAACATTGCCAACTCCTTTAAAAGCCGATGTCCAGACAGCTCTTTACCACAGCACTTCACTCAACTTTTTGCCAATCAAAACCTTTTATGGGTTGCCTTTTATGTGAACATCGAGTTCTTAATAAAAGCACCAATGTGATGATCATAAGTTTAAAGGGAGAGTCAATCCCAAAAGACGAGCCTAGAACCCCTCAAACTTATAAATCTCACTCTACTCATGAGATTTCAAATCATAACATATATTTATATATGCCACTGTTTTTTTTTTAAAAATTAAAAAGAGTCTTTTTCAAGGATTAAGACTCTTGTTTGATATAAAAACAAGATTAGATACTTTCATACCCAAACAAGGAAACAAGAAAGATTTTGCACAGTATGTTGAATGACAAGGTTTCACCGTGTTTACTGCAGAAATAAAAGAAAAAAATAAGCTTGTAATTAGTTGAGATTAGAGGTAGGTGAAAGGATTTGTCAATGGAGATATATATAACTGAAAATACAAAAAACCAAGAGTGAAGAGAAAGAACCGGTCGAAAAAAGCGAAGGGACACAAGGAAAAGAAGGCAAAAGCCTGGCGATAAACTACAAACACAAAAGGGTTCATTCCCTTTGCAATTGCAGCTTTGGAGAACAAAGACAAGCCTGCGCCAATTATCTGACAGATGATCATTAAAACATAAGCCTTGTTTCTTGCCACTAACCTAAGAGAACTCCTCATCATTTTTCTTTTAATTTTTTTCTTCTCTTCCTTTTAACTCTCTTTTAATGCTGTAGCCTGGTATTGTCTGGAACAAATACTGTGTTTGGTTTTACAATGAAGCCACCACCAGTTTTGGTGATTTTTTTTTTTTTTTTGCTAGTTTTGGTGATTTTTGAAGTGAAATCAAAACACCCAAGAAAAATGGTTTTGAGCTATTTATGTTAACACGGTTAATAGGTTCATGCACAACGCCCTAAATATTAAACAAGAAAGATCATTTATTGCTATTTATTATCATTAAATTGAAATTTCTTTTAGATATTAAATAATATCAACATCAATATTAATATCATTAATATGAATATCAACATAGTCTATAATAATGAATTAAAGTTACCATATTTACGGGCGGTTAATGGTTTCATTTTTCAAACTAAATTGAAGGTACAGAGGCTCACCTTTTTTTTTTTTTTTAATTTGGTTAAGGGTATAATCATTTGCGAGGCTTAGAGCGTAAATAGTTTTCACCTCTCTCAATAAAGTGCGTTTTTTGATATTCAAACTTTTGTTCTCTCACCTAATTTCTAATCTAGCAACATGAAAACTGATCATAAAGGTGAATGCACCTCTCTTTGTTCAATGAACAAAAAATACTTCTCTGGTCCTTTTTATAAGCAAATTTCTTTCTCTTGGGGTTGATCTTTTTTATAAGCAACTTTTTCATTGTGTCTCAAAATTTAAACTACTTTTTCCTTTTTCTACTACTATTGAATACATATCTTTATATTGATTGTCCCCAATTCACCACTAATTCTCTTTCATTTAATTATTTATTACACATTCTCTTTCATATTTTATACTCATACTCTCGTATATTTGTTACTCATTCTCTCTCCTATGCTCATTTAATAAATAAGGGCATATTTGGAAGAAAAATAATATTTTTGACATATTTATTGTTTTTAACTAATCTTAAAGATAAAAGTTATTTATAAAAAGAACCAGACGGAGTTAAAAAAAAAAAAAAGAAAAGAAAGATAATCTCTTTCTCTCCTATCTGCGAAAGCCGAGGGAGAGCCAGCAACAAAAATCCAAAAAAAAAAAAAACAAAGAAAGATCATGCACAACGCACCAAATATTAAACAAGAAAGATCATTTATTATTTATTATCGTTAAATTGAAATTGTTTTTAGATATTAAATAATATCAACATCATTATTAATATGAATATCAACATAGTCTATAATAATGAATTAAAGTTACCATATTTACGGGCGGTTAATGGGTTCATTTTTCAAACTAAATTGAAGGTATAGAGGCTCACCTACATGATCATAAAGGTGAATGCACCTCCCTTTGTTCAATGAATAAAAGATATAAAAAAACTGCACGAGGCTCCCTTGCAAGCAAAGAGGCTATTTTCATGATTTAGACCTGTGACTTCCACGTCACATGGTACTAACTTTACCACTATGTTGAGGCTCACCTTTGATATAACTCTATGAAATATATAGTTAAAAATAACATTTTATATATTTTCAAGTTTTAAGGTATCTTGTCATTGCTGATGGGAAAAAAAATCTAGAAGTTATATTATAAGGTTAAGGTGTAAAAATGCCCATAAACCTTTTACCCAGCGTGCATCTAAAACCATATGTTTTTTGAAGTGCAAAAGTGTGTATGAACTTTTAAAACAAAGCATACTTTTTTGTGGTAGGGCCCACATTATTAAAAAAAGGACTAAGGGACAAATTTACCAACGAAGTTTTAAGAAAGGAATGCATGACACAATTATTTTTTAAATGGAGTAAAAATACACATAAGGTTTTAAAAGTGGAGCATCCAGCACAAAACCGTTAAATTTGACCTAACGCCGTTAGTGGTTTATTTATCTAATAATTAGGGATGGAAATAGGTCAGGCCCCTTAACAAGAGTCTACGGTCTAGCCTACATAAAGCCTAGCCTAGCTTATTTAATAAATAGGCTAGGCTCAGGCTTAAGCTTATTACCAAGCCTATTTAAATAAACAGGTCAGGCTTATTTTCATAGTACCTAGCCTGTAGGCTTGACCTATTTAACTTTTTTAATTTATACTATAATATAAGAATATATAATGTCATCTAAATAGTTGTATAAATTATTTATAAATTTACCAACTTAACATTAATTCTAAGTTTCACATTTCATCATTATTACTCTCAACCTTTATTTTTGCAACAATCATTAACCCCCACCTCTCTTCTCTCCAATTACTCGAATGACAATGTTAACTCACTCTTGCTCCTTTGATTTGTGTTGTCCACTAAAGCATAATAATTTATATGAATTTATTTTAGTACCAAATAAAATATTATAATCTTAGTAGGAGGAGTTTGTCCCAATTTAAGTGGAAGTAGTAAAAAAGATAAAATCTAGTTTTACATGTTACTTTTTATGCTTAGTCAATTTTAGAAAATATATCTCATTAGTCAGTAGACATTAGTTTTCTTATTCCTACTTGCTCGAACAATTGTTGTCACTAGAAATTCTTTTCTTTTCCTTACTAAGCCGTTATATTATAACGAGAATGAATGCTAAGTTTTTAAGACATAATGTAATATTTTAAATAAGCGTGAAGGCGGTTATATATGAATTTAGATACATAAGTTTTAAAGGCTATTTAAAGGCCTATATTTTAAATAGGCTTTTAAATAGGTTTCAGGTCTTCTCAAACCTTTTGAAGGCCCAAGCTTAGGCCTAACAAAAAGCCAACATACACGCTCAGGCCCAAGCGTAGGCTTTAAATTTCTATTGTAGGCCCAGGCTTATTTAGGTAAAGCCTAACCTAGCCTATTTCCACCCCTACTAATAATTTAACGTCGTTAAGTCAAATTTAACGGTTTTATGCTGGATGCTCCGCTTTTAAAACCTTATGTGTATTTTTACCTCCTTTAAAACATAATTGTATAAGGCCCTCCTTCCTTAAAACTTTGTTAGTAAATTTGCTCCTTAACCCAAAAAAAGGTCTAGGTTTTGTAATTTCCAATATTGCCCTCCCTTTCTCCCTATGACCCATCGCTCTATCCTTCCTCGCTTCATCTCCCCCATTTTCTTCTCAGATGCCGATGACGGCGACAACAGCCTCCTCCCCCAACGACGTTTGCGGTTCTCTACCAGCATTCTCCACTAGCTTTTTTTCTTTCTACTTTGCATATCTGAATTAACGTTTTCATCCTCCCTGAGTTCTCCTTCTAAATCTGCTCCTCCCCTGTCTCAATCTTATTGGCGAACTCCTGCAAGTACACCGTATAATCTGAGTCACATCCAAGGATGTTATCCTTAAGAGCTATTCTGTGACCACCAACTGAATGGAAGTGGCACTCCCCAGGATAAAACTGACCCTTCCTGCAGACACAGGGGGAACAAAAAAGCAAAATATAACAAGGCAACCAGCAAGCAGAGAGAACCGTAAGAGGAGGAAGAAAGAGCTCAAAGATGTCAGAGCTAGGATGCCTAAACCTTTTATCAAGCCCTCCTTATATAGGCACGACCTCAGAGATGTTGGGCAGAATTTAATCCACATAAAGTTTATTGAACCATCGGTTACACAATAATAAATCCACATGATAAAGCAGTTTTTGAACGTTGGAGGACCATGTACTTTTAGCAATTTAAAATGCATGTTTGGCAATTTAAAATCTAATTCATGGCCTCTGTAACTGAAATGTTCAGGTTTCAAAAAGCAGATGCCTCAAAACTGGGTTATTCCGGTAAGCCATTTCCATAAAATAAATTTTAGATTTTTCCAAAAAAAAACATTTGATAAAAAGTGCCCAATCCATATTTAACTCACGCGCAGGGGGAAATCGCCGGATTTCCACTACGTTTGCCTCCTGGTGGCCCCTTATGTTGCACGTGCGCCCACTCTTCCTCTTGGCCCATTTACTAGCCCAAATTCACAATGTGTAATATATACACTTGTGTTCTCTCTTTCCCAAGCAATGTGGGACTTGTTCCATTTGACAAGCCCACATATAACTTAAAACTCCAACAATCCCCCACATATGTCAAAAGGAATGCCTCTAGCTTGGTTGCATACATAGGTATAACCATTATGTCTGGTAGTCCTATAAACTTAAAACCAGACCTAGACCGATAACACTTAGTACATAGAGATGTAGGTGGTCCTATGAACTTAAAACCAACATCTCTTAAGTGTATACTAGAGGTATTAAAAGTCAGATTATACCCCTACATTTCGCTATTAATGCGGTTTTGCACGTTAAGACAACCATACGCGTGCCTAGTTCATAACGAATGCTTTAGAGATTTTGCCACGATCTCATAGGAGCGGCCCCACTCCACATTCGTAGAGGTGATTTCATTAAATGTACCTACAATGAGCACACCATTTCCGTAGAATTATGAAATCATTGAGAGCTTTTGCTCATCCTCACCAAAATGCATTCTAGCTCATTCCCAGCATCATAAGAAGGGACTAACAATTTACTTTAGTGCTAGCATAAATAAAGCATGACTTGTTCTTACCTATTGAACCTCCTTCATGGGATCACCAATCACAGAGGTTGGGTTGTCATCGCTGTTAATTTCGTAATGGCTTAAGTCTCATTCCTCTCGATGAATCAAAGATTTGTTTCCTTCCCAGAGGTTTTGTAAACGGATCCGCAAGGTTCACCGCTGACCTTACATAATCGATTGAAATTACATCATCTTTTAGCAACTGCCTTATTATATTATGTCGCAATCGAATATGTCTACTTTTACCATTAAAGGTTTTATTTTTAGCTGTAGCTATCGCAGATTGGCTATCACAATGTAAAGGCACTGATGGTGTTAGTTTTTCACCTAGTGGGATATTCACCAAGAAGTTTTTTAACCACTCAGCCTCAGTACCAGTCAACTCCATAGCAATAAACTCATAATCCCTTAAGGAACTAGTTAAGATAGTTTGTTTGACTAACTTCCACGTTATGGCACCACCACCAAGAGTGAACACATAGCCACTAGTGGATTTGCTCTCCTCTGAATCTGAGATCCAGTTAGCATCACTGTATCCTTCCAATACAGCGGGAAATCCACTATAATGAATATCATAATTCATGGTACCTCTCAAGTATCTCAATACCCTTACCAGAGCCTTCCAATGCTCATTGCTTGGACAATGAGTATATCTGCTCAATCTGCACATAGCATATGCTATGTCTGGCCTGGTATGATTTATTAAATGCAACAAACTCTCAATAATCTATGCATATCTAGATTGAGCAATTGGTTCTCCTCCATTTTTCTTTAAATGCACATTAGGATTATAAGGAGTATTCATAGGAGACTCATCAAACAGTTCAAACTTTCTCAGGATTTTCTCAATGTAATGTTCCTGAGAAAGTGTGATACCATTATCATTCCTTATGATCTTTACACCCAAAATCACTTTCGCTTCACCCAAATCTTTCATATCAAAATTAGAAGATAGAAAATGTCTTGTCTAAAGCACAACACTCATGCTAGTACCAAAGATAAGCATGTCATTCACATACAAACAAATAATCACACAATCATTGTTTACAAGTTTTGTATAAACACATTGTTCTACCTCAACAGTAGAGAAACCTCCACTTAACAAAACTTGATCCAGTTTTTCATGCCATTGTTTAGGTGCTTGTTTCAAACCATACAAGGATTTAACAAGTTTACAAACTTTATTTTCTTGTCCAGGAATAATACACCCTTCAGGTTACACCATATAAATCTCCTCTTCTAAATCACCATTTAAAAAACATGTTTTAACATCCATTTGATGAATGAAAAACTTATGAATTGAAGCTAAGGCAATTAGGATTCTTACAGAAGAAATCTTAGTTACAAGAGAAAAGGTGTCAAAATAATCAACATTTTCTTTTTGAATATACGTTTTTGCTATCAATCTAGCTTTGTATTTATCAATAGTTCCATCAGGAAAATACTTTTTCCTAAAAACCCATTTACAATTAATAGGCTTTGCTCCTGGAGCAAGTCTACCAAAATCCATGTTTTATTTTGATTTAAAGAATCAATTTCAGCTTTTATTGCTTCTTTCCAAAAAGGTTCATCCGGAGAAGAAATAGCTTTGTAAAAAATTTTTGGTTCATCTTGTACGAAGTAAGTATAACAATCATCTCCAAAAGATGTTTGTTTTCTTTGTCTTTTACTTCTCCTTAAATCTTCAACCAAAACTTCATTTGAATTTTGTTCAAAAGAAGCAGAGGAATTTTCAACTCTTTTAGGAATATGCTCAACCTTCAAAGGAAATATATTTTCAAAAAACTCTACATCTTTTGTTTCAACAATTGTGTTATGATCTAAAACATCACTTTTCAAAACCAGAAAACGATAAGCATAACTTTGGTGAGCATATTCAATAAACATGCAATCAAAAGTTTTAGAACCAATTTTCCTCTTTTTAACATTAGGTAGTAAAACTTTAGCAAGACACCCCCACACTTTTAAATATTGAAGGTTAGGCACAAAACCTTTCCATAACTCATAAGGTGTCTTTTAGTTTTCCTGTAGGGTATTCCATTTTGTAAAAAACAAGCAGATAACAAGGCTTCACCCCACAGGTTATTAGGTGCTATAGAACTTACAAGTAAAGCATTCATCATTTCTTTTAAAGTTCTATTTTTCCTTTCTGCAACACCATTAGATTCAGGTGAATAAGGAGGAGTTACTTCATGAATTATCCCTTCTTTTTCGCAAAAATTATTTAATAATAAATATTCTCCTCCTTTATTCGACCTAACCCTTTTAATCTTTTTATTTAATTGATTTTCTACTTCTACCTTGTATAAAAGAAATTTTTCAAAAGCATCATCTTTATTTCTCATCAAATACACTTTGGTATATTTTGAAAAATCGTCAATGAAGGTGATATAATACCTTTTACCACCTCTAGTCTCAGTTTGTTTTAAATCTTCCAAATCAATATGAATTAAAGCTAACAACCCAGTTTCTCTTTGAGTAGAAAAATGTGATTTTTTAGTTTGTTTAGTTTCTGCACAAACTTCACACTTTTAAAAATCATCTTTAGTTTCAGAAATAAGCCCAAGATTTTGCAATCTTTTAATATAAGACTTATGAACATGTCCTAATCTAGCATGCCACATATCATAATAATCAATCAAGTAAGCAGAAGAAGATGCATTCTCATTCATTTCAGAAACACTAAGAACAAACAGACCCTTATTACAATAGCCCTTCCCAATAAGAACATTGTTCTTGGTCATGATAATCTTGTTAGATTCAAAGCATACCCTAACCCCAGATTTCCCAAGCAACGCCACAGAGACTAAGTTAGCTCTGACTTCAGGTATCTACTGCACGTCATTCAGTGCCAAGGTCTTTCCAGATGTGAGCCTCAATACCACCCTCCTTTTTCCATGAACCTTAGCGGTTCGGGAGTAAGCCAGATAAACGTGGTCTTCCCCTTCTTCAAAGGAGGTAAACATCTCTTTGTTTGCATAGATGTACTTGGTAGCTCCTGATTCTACCACCTAATTCTTCACATCAGAGACAAGAAGGGCTTGTCACACCACAGCAACAATGATTTCTTCATCACTGCTATCATCTCCTTCAACCAAATTCACATTTGGCTTAGGAGGATTTCCACCCTTTTGGGAGTTATCTCCCTTAGCTTTTTTCCTGCACTGCACTGCATAATGACCTGGTTTTCCACAGACAAAGCAACTACCCATCTTCTTCTTGGGGTTAGTATCCTTGGGCTTATAGTAAGGTTTCTTGTTTTTATTCTTTTTTTTAGAGTCGTACCTCTTGTTGTGTGGCTTTTCCTCAACTAAGTTTGCTTTAGCAGCTATCTCTTTGCCCTTTGCAGCTTGTATTGCCTTCCTGTTGGTATCTTCGATGATGATAAGAGTGATTAGATCATTCAGGGACAATTGTTTCTATTTGTGTTTCAGTTGTTGCTTGTAGTCATTCCTTGAATCTGGCAGCTTTTCAATCAGTACACCAGCCACGAACTCATCTGGAAAATTAATCTTCTCAGCCCGCAGCTCCTCATTCAGCTTGTGGTACTTGTTGATCTGGAGCTTGATGTCTTTGTCATCTCTCATCTCCCACTTGTAAAAGTTTCCTATCATGAACTTTTGCTTTCCAGCATCTTCAGCAATATACTTGAGGATAAGTGATCCCCATATCTCATTCATTTCTTTGTAAACATGGTACACATCAAACAGATCGTTAGATAAAGTAGTGATAAGGGTATGTCTGCAAATCTTGTTAGCATAGGCCCAAGCATCCTTCTGGGCGTGGTTAGTATCTGGAGATGGTGCAGATTGTGTAAGTGCATGAGCAACTCCATATATGTCAAGAATAGTGTAGACATGTTCCTGCCAACGTTTGAAGTTCTTCCCTTCAAACTGTTCGATCCTGGAAATGTCTGGAAACTGCTTGGGCATAGGAACTGGCATCAGAATAGGACCAGAACCAGCGTTGTTAGCCTCGGAAGCAATAGCATTGTTAGCCTGAGCACTAGTTCCCGAACCTGTAGGAGGAATAGAAGCCATTTAGCTCTTAAGTTTGTTCGCGAACTCTTGCAAGTACACTGTATAATCCAAGTCACGTCCAGTGATGCCGTCCTTAAGAGCTATTCCACGACCACCGGCTGAATGGAAGCGGCACTCCCCAAGATAAAACGGACCCTTCCTGTAGACATTAGGGGAACAAAACAGCAAAATATAACAAGGCAACCAGCAGGTAGAGAGAATCGTAAGAGAAGGAAGAGAGAGCTCAAAGATGTCAGAGCTGGGATGCTTGAACTTTCTGTCAAGCCCTCCTTATATAGGCACGACCTCAGAGACGTTGGGCAGGATTTAATCCACATAAAGTTCATTGAACCATCAGTTACACAGCAATAAATCCACATGATGAGGCAGTTTCTAAACGTTGGAGGACCATGCACGTTTAGCAATTTAAAATGTACGTTTGGCAATTTAAAATCTGATCCATGGCCTCTATAATCGAAATGTTTAGGTTTCAAAAAGCAAATGCCTCAAAACTGGGTTATTCTGGTAAGCCATTTTCATAAAATAAATTTTAGATTTTTTCAAAAATAACATTGGAAAAAAAGTGCCCAATCCCTATTTAACTCACATGTAGGGGGCAATTGCTAGATTTCCACTCATTTGCCTCTTGGTGGCTTTTATAGTGTGCGCGAGCCCACTCTTCCTCTTAGCCCATTTACTAGCCCAAATTCTTAATGTGTAATATATACACTTGCATTCTCTTTTTCTCAAGCAATGTGGGACTTGTTCCATTTGACACACTCACATATAACTTAAAACTCCAACAAATCTCACTCACTTTCACTCATGCTCGCTAATCTCATCGGCACTTTATGTATACACGGATCACAAGTCTGGTCATCGCCATTACCATTGCTTTGCCTATGCCAAGTCTTGACTTCAAGCCCTACCTCCCTCAACCCGATTGCCTGTGTATATGTGGCTTGGTTCCTCATAATGGTAAGTTCTTCCTCTGATAGTTTTCTATTTGTCGGAGCTTTCGACATTGTAGATCTAGAAGGGACACCGAAAGTTGCAGATTTCACAATCTTATATAAATATTTTGGTTTTTAAAACTCTTCATTTGGTTCTTTTATTCTTTCTTAAATTTTTTTGGTGGCTGGAATTTCTTATTGAAGATGGGAGGGAGAGAGTCTGATCAGCGATGAAGGGATGATAAAAGGAGAAAGAGAGAAGCGGGTAAATTCAGCGCTATATGTGTGTGTGGCTAGCGGGTTTAATGATCAAGATTGAAGATCTGCGAAATTTATATACGTGATAGGATTTAGAGCAAAACAGAGGGCATAGCTTGTTGATAGTTTTCTAGATGTTGAACCGAGGATGAATTGAGAGGCTTAAGGGGATTTTTTTTGGGTTGCGGGGTATTTTAGTATTTTTCCCATTATAAATAACGTCTGTTAAGGAAGTCTAATGGTGGTGATGTTATTTTTGTTCCAATTTTAAGAGTTCATGTATTTTTATACCATCAAACTGCATATGATGAGACTGTTTGGTAAAAAAAAAACAGCATATAGTGCTAAATACACCTTAGTTAAAAGTTCATGAATATTTTTACACTTTAGATCCTATATTCTAATAAAAAGTAAAATACTTTAACTATTCTTTTGTTTTATCTTAATTACTCGATATCCCCTCTATTTTGAAAACCCACATAAACTTCATCAAAAATTAAAACATATATTATATAAACCTCTTTTATATATTTGATTTGACCTTGTCTGTGTCTGGGGGTCAAATGCAAAACTTTTGTATCCAAGAATTGCAGTACAATACAACACTCGGATCGTCTCTCTTCTCGATGAGTGTTTTATTGAATCCTAAATAATCTAAATGCCATGCAAATGCAATAAAACAAGGGGAATTGGATTTTGGTTTTTATTGAAATAGATAAATGCAAACTTTAATTAGATGTTAAACTAATATTTTTAGTATTTTTATAAAAATGGGTTGGATATGAAGAAATAAATGATGGGTGCTCTTGGTAATGAAAAAATAACAAACCTTGCTCAAAAAGATTATAGGAGTTAAAACTTATTAAGTCTTAAGAAAAACCCAAGATAACACTTGAGTCCAATATTCCCAATTAATAGTAGCTCCTATGAACATAGCTAACTACTACCTCTTGAGATGTTATTTAAAATCACTTAATGTGCAATTGAAATTGGAATAATGCAACATGAGTCTTCTTGAAAATGAGTACTAAACAGACCCTCAATGGCACAAATCAATCACATTAATTAGATAATAACACCCTAATTAACATCATATCATTACAACCAGAAAGAGATTCAAACATATATAATTTTCATACTACAACATCCAATTTCAACTATAAATATCAAACCAACAGAAATAATTAATATTAATCTCAGTTCCAAAATCATATATAATAATTCCTAAAACTAAACAGTCAAAATATATAATTATAAACTAACGGAATAATAAAAAAAACTCCTTTTTATAGTCCATTAAGCTCAAGCATAAATTATTATCACCAAGAAGCAAGAAAATCAGCAAGTCACCATGTGAGCAAATTCCCAATTTGTCCAGAACACTGCCAATCCATGGAATATGAGTGAAAGTTGAAATTGCTAGAGAAAGGATGTGAGTCCTGTCAGGGCAGAGATGATGAACTAAGAATAAACAGCTGAAGGACAAATCTGTGGAGAAGAATTCAATGGGTTGGTACTTGACGGGGGTGATGAACAGAGGAGGTAGTGAAATGGTGAAGAGGGACAGTGGTTGATGGTGTTTGAAGGTGAGAGAGCAGTGGGGTCCGACGGTTTCTGGCTGTGAGGCTTCTGAGTGGTGGTGTGAGAGAAGCTATTCCGGTGAATATTTAGAACAGGGGCTGACAGTGGTTAAGTGTAGCTCCAGCGGTGGTTCAGTGCCTCCTCTGCCCAGATGCGCCGATGGTGGTAGTAACGTCGACGTGGAGATAGTCGACGATAGTGGTAGTGTCTAATGGTGCCGCCAGCGAGGAGAAGAAGATGAAGTGACGATGGTGGACCTCCCTCTCGCGTCTCTCAAGCTCCGAATCTACAGCTAGCGGCTCTCCCCCACTCTACTCTGTCTTCTCAGTGATGGTGGACGGTGAAGGAAAGAAGGGACATCGCCGGTGACAATAGTGGAAGAGATGATGTCGCCGGCAACCTTGGACGAAAGAGGAAAAAGGTGATCAGATCCCCTAGCTTGCGACGCCTCTGTCCCAATAGATTCTCCCTCAGCTCGTGTCTCTCGGGTCTGTCTCTGTTTTTTCGGGTTCCATATGATGAATAGTAACCCTGGTCAAAACACAAATTTTGACTAGGGACCTAAGGGAAGATTAAAAAGTTATGAGAAGGGACTAAATTGAAAATATTTGAAACATTGGTGATTAACTGTAATTTTCAAATTTGTGATTTTCAGAAATCATGGGTCTTTTCTGTAATTTTTCCCAGTCCTCAAAATATTAGTTCAACCCTCCAAAATCTCAATTTTTCTTCCAAAACCCCTACAATGCAATATTAAGCACAATGTAGCATCAAAAGTTTAAGGGAACATTTATATAAATAATTAACAAATTTATGACCATTTTGCCCTTAATTTCAATACAAATGTTCCTAACTCAAATTAGTGCTTAATCATGCAATATTGTTCTAGAAAATGCATTAAAAATCCCAAATTAAACATGAAAAATCATGAAAAAATATGATTCAATCAACATTTAATATTCAAGTTCCATTCATTTAATTATTAGTTGACCGTTAAGTTTGACTTTCAAACCTTTTTTTAACCAAAATATACCCCTCTTTAACATAAGAATTATTTTAACATTTATATTTTTCCAAAAAAAATTATATAACCAAAAAATAATTCTAATATATATTTTCAAACTTTCTAATATGTTATAAAATTTATTAATTTTGATTATATTATAAAATTTTATTATTTTATCATTTTTTAAACTTATTTATTTTAGTTTTTTAAATAGATAAAAACATATTTCAAACTCATTTTTTCCCATCATATTCTAGGGAGTAGTAGAAGGCACCAGAGGGGCTTGACTCATTTATGGGTCTTCGATAGTTTGACACTTCATTTTTCAGAAGGCAAGAGCTGTTGATGATATGGAAAATAGTATTTAATGGCATTCAAACTTCAAAGGGGAAAATGGCCAGCTAGGCTTTGTACCTTTTTGCCATTACAAGTCTTCATTGTTGCACCTCTATTCATCGCTCATCGTGGATGCCATCAGTTTTTTTTTTTCCTAGAAGGTTACAAACGGCATTAGAGATTTTAGATGATAAAAGGAAAATAAATAAATAAAGCTTACTTTAATATAACTTTAAATTTAAAAATATATTTTTATATTTTTTTTCAAAATATTATTAATAGAATTATCGGTTTGAACTTGAGTATATGTTTTTAAAATAAAAAAGAGTTTTGTGTAATTAAGGTAAAACAAAAAGGTAGTTATAGCATTTTATTCTATAATAAATTATATTGTAATGACGATATGATGACTCTTTAACAATATTATTACGTCAGAAGAAAATCTAGAAAAAAACAAGTTGATATTTTGAAACTACTTTTGGTGTAATAATTTATGGTCATCTATATGACATCATTACCTTAAAAAATGACACCAAAAATGATATTTGTACTAGTTGACAAATCCTATAAGGCTATGATTGGGAAATATATCTGATCACTAATTAAACCATTCAGGAGGGTTGTAATACCTAAATTATTAAGATTTTAAGCAGCTTGGGAAAACTTATCCATAGGGGAAAACATCCGAAGGAGATTATGTGATGTTTGTCCACCTCATATATTTTATATAGTACAAAACTTAGGTCCAGTTCATTAGGTTCATTAGGTTCATTAGGTCCAATAAAGTAATCACATGCTGCAATTTGGATTTTTCCACACATAACCACTTAACCCTGTTAAGCCGCCGTTATACCCACTGAAATTTCTTCTTCTTTGCTGTGTCAACCCACTCTTAATTTGATCTTTGGAGAAGTCGGCAACATTCTGGGGAATGGAAGGCATGTATTGAATTCTTTTTGTTATAGCATATAAAAGTATAAATTTAGTCAAAAAAACAAAATGGATCCGCTGAAGGAGAAGGGTGAGAGGCATGGGACGACGCTACATAAGTTTCTTGGAGAAATCATTGAAAGGCCAACTCAGAAGAACTACGATTCATCCTAAAGGGGAATCCGTCCTTTACTGTGACAACTAAAACTGTTCAGAAAGTTCCTCTACTGAAAACACTCTATCCATATTGTTTCCCACTTCCCTTCTGGAGTTCCGAAAGCGAGGAAGAGCTACGCTGTTGAGGAGGAAAAGGGACTTTTTGGGAAGCGAAGAATTCTTCAGGTTATAGCTTGAACAGAGATGAAGAAATTTCAGTTGGTAACTCAACGGAGGGTAAAGGAGTTAAGTGGTTATGTGTAAAAAGATCCTGATGGCAGCATGTGATTGGGTTACTAGACATAATGGACCTAAGAAATTGGACCTAATTTTTGTCCTTTCATATAAGATATGTGACCCTTATTCTAGTTTACAAATAAGTTACATTACTTATATACAATAACTCATATTATATACTTCCTTTATAATAATGAAAAATCAGACATATGTTTAATTGTTACAAATGAAGATGATCCTAATTAAAATTTGTATTTAACCAAGTTACAAATTATTTTTCTTTTAGAATAATTATTTTAAAATTGATTAATTTACATTTGATTTGAAATAATTATGATTTATTCATCTTGGAAATTAGAAGTAATTCAAATTAGAGTGCTTGAAGCATAAATAAACTTTTTGTAATGCAGCTTACTGTAAATTTACAAGTTAACATTCCCCCTCTTATTAGTAACAACACAACATAAAACTATCTTTAATTACATACATCCGTCCGTACATACATTTTGATTAACAATAAAATAACCAGATTTTTTCATCAAAAAATACAAAACTAGATTTATACGCTAATCAGATTTATTTAGCATTAATATATATATACATACATATATATATATATATATATATATATATATATATATATATTCATTCTTAGAACAAGACGCCTCATCTTTCCACAAATAAAAGGACAAATTTTTCTTCATTCATTTTGTGAAATAAACCAGTTCATCAGATCTGTGAAGAGAACTCCAATGTGGTGTCCTAATTATGATCCTTTGGTAGTTGTGTCTTTTTATGGTTTTGGACTTTTTCAGTTTCTCTGTTCTTTCCCCACAGCACACTGTAAAGTCCAATCACCAGCAAAATAGGTCCCCCCACACTGCCACATAAATTACAAACCAGAGATAAATTAAAGCAAAAAAGACATTTAATATTTCATAATTAAATAAAGCACTTGGTAATAAACCAGAAAAAAAAAAAAGCATCAAATTTTTATAATGTTAATATATATGGACCTTCCCCAGTGACGTGATTCTCTCCAAAAAAAAGTGCAGAGAAGAAGGCAGTGATGATAAGAGAGAGAGGAGTAAACATTGCTGTGAATACCGCGCCTTTCTCCTCTATAGGGCACACTTGGAGCCAATACGTAATTGCTGCCACAATCACAACCTGGAATTATGAAAATTAATATTGGGTTAATTTGGGAGTATGTGATTATAACAATTAATGAACAATTAAAATGATGATGTTCAATTCATGAATAATCTTTACATTAGAGGAATGTAGGAGAAGCCTGTGGATTTTGTTCTTGTTTAACCCCGCTTAATCATAAAAAAATCACTTCTAGTTATTAATTAACACTAATGCTAAACAAGAGTAAATCCTGATTCCAGTGAGGTAAAATAATAAAGTAGTTTGATTAATTAGATTATAAAAATTGAAATGAGTTATATCTTAAAATCCAAAATAAACTTTAGTGTGACCCATGAAGCTGTAATTAAACTTGAGAAAGAGTGGACAATAAGAAAATGACATTCTCCTATCTCCTTGGAGATAAATGCTAGCTTCCACCTTGGCTCAAAAAGAATTTCACGTTTTGCACACCATAAAGTTAGTGGACGCCATATTGTGGTGATTGATTTGAAGAGACATTAGATAGATAACCAATTATGTCCACAATGGTCTTGTCAGCACATTAGCCATTTTTAGAGAAAGATGGAGTGGTCTAAATTCCAATATAAACCAATCCTCAAGATATGTCAATGAAATTAAAAAAAAAAAAAAACCGTTCATGAGCTCCACCTCAACATAAAATGTTTTAGCACGGTATATGGCGGGCTTGCAAATTTTTCATATATAGTTCAAGTCTAAAAGCTTTAAATATGTATAACATAGCATTGATCTAGCAGTGTAAGGCCCCACTAGGTTGGTAATACGGGTTAGCCCGCGGGTTGCAGGATGGCCCACCACAAGTTGGGAAATCACGAACCCTAACCCACATGTGTGGGTTCACGAGACAGCTTGCAGCCCGCAAATTTTTTTTTAAAGGTTTTTGGTCTTCCAGAAAAAAAAGATGGACGATGATTACAAAGAGAGAGCCCTCAAATTAACCAAACAGAACGTCAGAACTCATAACCTAGTGGCCCAAAAAAAAAACCAACCGAATCAAGTGCAAATGTAAAACCAGCCAATGCTAGTAAATTTCTAGACGAAAGTATCATGTGAAAAGAGCACTTGGGGCCTCAGCTGCTCCTTCCCAAATGTGCTCTCTACTGTGCCCCTATTCTGGGGCTTTCCCAAATGTATTTTTCATAACTCTTTGGATTAATAGATTTTACACGAAATGAGTGACATTTTGATATATTATGGGGAAACAATGGACCTATTTTCAATTTTTTTTGATTTTTCAAAGATATATAAGAAAAACATGCTTAAAGTGAAAAAACATACTATATTTTTGAAATATCTTTGAAAAATCATAAAATATTGAAAACATGTACATTTTTTGCCCATAATATATCAAAATGTCACCCACTTTGTGTAAAATCTAATAATCCAAATAGTCATAAAAAATACATTTGAGAAGACCCCAAAATGGGGCGCAACAGAGAGCACAGTTGGGAAGGGGCAGCTGATGACCCAAATCCGTGAAAAGAAGGCTCTTTTCACTGTATCTATAACATAGAGCAGAATAAAAAATGAACAAATAAGTGGAACTCAAATCAAGTGCAAACCTACTTCTAAATCTAATTACAGTGTCGCGTATCGGTGTATGGAAGAGGAAAAAATTATTATAAGAACTCACATAGTCATATATGCGGTGATTAGCAGTCGACCACCACGATTCCACGAAGTACCGGAGAAGGCGACGACTTCAGGAGTGAGGAGGGAGGACCACGATGATGACTGACAAGACGAGGGAAGAAGACATGGTAAGCCGGCAACGGCAAGAGGCGACACTGGCACACCGCAACTCCGCTTAGCTGATTAGGGACGTAGGGCTAGAATCTGGATGAGAGTCTAAGAGATTGAGAGTCGGGCGAGGCGAGACTACAAGAGAAATAGAAAAGTCGTGAGAGCCAGTCAGCCAAATGAATTGATGAGATTGATTTTTGAGTTTTGAGAATTGGACTTGGATGACAGTTGAATCCGATGATGATGAGTGATTGAGTGAGGTCATGGTATGCGTGTGGCATTTGTGGGATGAGAGTGCGAGAATGTGAGGAAGAGAGATAAGAAGCAAGAGAATAAAAACATAGAGAAAGAGACACTACAAAAAAACATGATATTACTAACGAAATTACCTACGGAATTATTTCCGTCGATAAATTCTGACACCTTACAAATGGATTTTCCATCAGAAAAATTACTGATGGATTACTCACCGAAAAAAATTCCATCTCTAATTACCGACGCATTACCCACAGAAAAATTGTATTTTCTGGAGAGGTTACCTTCCCAGTATAATTCTTCCTCGCCATAACAAATTGAGAAAGGAGTTTTAAGTATGTTTAATTTGATAAGTGCATATTTTATAATCAAATATATAGAGTTTGGAATATATTATGTCAAATCTATAAATACTCTAAATCTATTTAATTTATTTTATATATATTTTACCCTAAATCCAATATTGAGGATAAAAAGTAATATTCCTACAAAGTCCTCATATATCTTTTATTTTGTAGATAATATAATATCTTAAAGGCATGGGGCTGCCAATTGTGATTTTCTCCAAAAAGCCAAGAGAAGAAGAAGGCACGTGGCATAAGATACTTCTAGGGTCACAAATTGCAATTTCTGCAAAATATCGAGGGATATGATTGGATAGGGTCCTAAACCATAGTTTTCGTCAGAATCCAAAACCATAAAAAGATATGACATGAAGAATAAATCAAAGCAGATATTATATATTATTATATAGATATTTCAATGAGTCACACGTTAAGAAGTAACTTCAGTTATAAGTAGAGGTGCTATGGGCAACTCTTGTCAAATAATCACTACTTTGAGAATTAGGAGCAATATTTTTCGCTGGGTTTCTAAACCCCTCAATTGGGGGAAGGGATGCAGTCTAACAGGAAAGCTAGTTTCTAGTTATTTTTGTTTGACCCTTTATAAATTTCCATTTATGAATATTCTTTATGAATATATTCTAGTTTTTCTTTTAATTATATTTATTTCTCTTATTCTTCACACGATTTGCTTTGGCTGACCACCAATAGAATTCAATATATGGGTAATCTCAATGGACTCGAAGGTGAAGGGAAAACCTAGATCTAGCAAAATAGACACATATTATTTAGGCCAATGATAGTTCTAAATATTTGTGGTGATAAAAACTATAGCTTCATGGTTCAATTAGTTGTGTGAGTGTCGTGGAAACGAACTCAACATTAGTTAAAAAGGGACTAATAATTTGGGAGAATATTAGGACACTTTAGGAATAGTTATCACTACAATTAATAAAAGAGTCAACACAAATAATAGAGATTAGCAACTTGTAGGTGAAATCCTCAACCCAAATACTTTAATTGATTGTTAGATTCTTAGAATTGTTATTCTTCTTACTCAAATCTCATTTGAATTAGTAAATTATAACCTCCCTGTAGGTATGACCTCAAAATACTCTGGGATTAGGGTTAATATAACTTTTAGTCCCTGAAGTTTGATTCGATTTTGGTTTTGGTCCCTCAAGTTTGAAATCGGTGATTTTGGTCCTTGAAGTTTCATTCGATTTTGATTTTGGTCCCTCAAGTTTGAAATAAGTGGTTTTAGTCCCTGAAGTTTCATCCGATTTTGGCTTTAGTCCCTCAAGTTTGAAAAGGAATTTTTTTTTCTGGGTTGGGTCGGGTTTCATAATTGGGTCACCAAGTCCTTTTCAAACTTGAGGGACCAAAACCAAAATTGGGTGAAACTTCAGGGACCAAAACCATCGATTTCAAACTTGAAGGACCAAAACCAAAATCGAGTGAAACTTCAGGGACTAAAACCACCGATTTCAAACTTGAGGGACCAAAACCAAAATATGATCAAACTTCAGGGACCAAAAGTTATATTAACCCTGGGATTATTATTACATCGATCCCGTACACTTGGGGGGCTATCAATGTTGTCAACCCCCTCTAGGGAGTAAATAGCTTTAAATAGAGGCACATTCCAGGAAGGAGAAAGCCAATAGTTAGAATTATTGAAAAAAATATCATCAACTCTTTAAATCCAAAAATTTACAGCTACAGACTGATTGGCCATAGGCCACCCAGAGGTTGTGGTTTAGAGGAATAGAATTTTCTGAGCCAACTTGCCATTTAAGGTGCTTAAAAATGATGTCGGATGATTCCAAAATTCCTTTTCAAAACCAAGAAGCATTGTATGGTTTCTTTCAGCTTGCACATATCCAAATACTTTATCCTCACACTATTGTCAAGAAGAGTGAGGTTCAGCAGCTAGAATCCTCCAAATTTGTTTAGCCACTAAAGCAAGATTCATATGATGCATAGATCTAATGCATAAGTCACCATTTTTTGGAGAAGCAAAGAGAAGGTCTTTCTTAACCAAATGCACTCTTCAATTCGCTTCTAATCATCATTACCCCAGAAAAAATTGACCACTTGGCATCAATGATATTGCATACTTTCTTAGGAAGATTTGCACATGAGAGCACATGAATGTTTTAAGCAAAAAGAACAAATTTTATGAGAGTTAACCTTGACGGCTAAGAGAGGAGATTGGCTTTCCAAGAAGTAGTTGTCCTATTGATAGCCTCAATAACTTGCCTATGAATTGAAGATTTATCCTTTCTTGAATCAATCCATGTACTAAGGTATTTCTTAAATCATTCAGAGAAACCAATATTAAATTTCCTGCTTAATTCATCTCTGAGATTATCAGGAACATTAGGAGAGATAATGATGGAAGACTTTTCCCTATTAATTTCTTGTCCAGACCAAGAGCAAAAAGTTTGAAGAACCTCAGCTACTTCATTAATGCTAGATTTACTCACTTCAAAAAAGATGGTAGAATGATCAGCATATTTTAATGCCATGAAGAGCTCTCTGTGTCTCGCGACGAAGAATTGAATAGGAAAGAATATTAGCCACCAAAATAAAGAGATATGACGAAAGTGGATCTCCATGTCTAAATCCATTAGATAGGGAAATTGGATGGTAGAGTTTTTCATTGAACAAAATGTTATATTGGACTGTGAGACATATTGCATCAAAAGCTAAATCTATTTTGGAGGAAAGTGCATTCTAATTAAAACGGCTTCAAGAAAGGTCCAAGAAAGCCTGTCAAGAGCATTTGAGAAATCCAATTTTAATGCAATATGTTTTTTTCGACCTTTTCTAGCATCGTGAATATGATGGATAAGATCAGCTGCTAGCAGAATGTTGTTAGAGATTAATATGCTCTTAAGGAATGCACTTTGGAACGGAGAAATTAACTTATGGAGTATTATTTTTAGCCTATTGCACATGACCTTCGAAAAGATTTTGTAAGAGACATTGCAAAGGCTAATAGGCCTAAGATCCCTAAATGATCAAGGGTTACTCCCTTTTGGGATTGGTATGATGAAGGTTTTAATCAATTCTTTCAGCAGGAAACCTGACTGCCAGAAGGATTTAACTGGAGCAATAAAATCTTGTTCAACCAGAGACCAATTCTTTTGGAAGAAAGAAGCATGAATCCCATTCGAACCAGGAGAACTGTTTTTTGGTAGGTCAAATACTGCCCTTTTAATTTTCTCGTGAGTCATTCTGCAATGAGAAAGCTTCCATCATTTTCATCTAACTCCTAAAGAAATACTTTCAATTTGGTTTTGCTACAACAGAAGAGTTAGTTGAGAGGACCTCACCTACTTGTTAGTGAAGGAGGTTTGCAAAAGTTCAGTTTTTATATTTGTGACATTTTAAATTTTCACCCTCTGATTATAATAGTCCCATTTCTCTTTAAAAGAAAAAGGATATTCCCTCCAACCAAGGGACCAGGGTCCACCACATTTGAGACACATAACATAATTCAACAACACACCAATGCCCTTGAATTTAACAAAAGATATTCCATTGCACCGATGCGAATTAAAGTTTAAATCCTTATTAAGAGAGATGCTCATTTTTACTGTCTGATATGTTGTTTCTAAATTATCTATGTCTAGCAAAACAAATGACTCAAAAACAGAAAAGTGATGTCTTCATTTATTTTACTCTTCATTTTCTCTCTATTTACTATATGTACCAATGGGTTAACTTCCAGCAGTTGATATTTAATATTTTATAAGAATATTATTATATTTTTTATAAATAGAATATTATTGTAACATTAAATACAAAAATACATATAAATAAATTTAAACAGTTAAAATTATATCTAAATACTTCATCTCTATAGGCTTTTAATAAAATAATTTATATTTTTTTTTACTTTTTATCTTCTGCACCTTTGAATTTTTTAGATTAAATTTTAGTAGCTCAAAATTACTTTTATATTTTGTTTTTGTTATTTAAAATTGTAATGTGTTGTTATAAAATGTTGAATCCCAACTATTGGAAGTTCATCCAAGTGTAGGAATTGTAAATGGAGAGGAAGGTAAATGGATACACTCCTCCCCCACAAAAAACACTTCAATTTATTATTAACTAACCGTATCATAAAGACTTTAAACGTAGATTATTCATTTTAGAATTTGCGATGAAGGAACATTAAAGATTTGGGCAGGCCATAAACCCAGAACCTTGTGGTATTAGAAATGCAGTCTAAGAAGTTAGACCAGTATTGGAGCTCAGTTCAAATCTGAATTGGGCTGCACAAATTGACCCAATTCATTCCAACTATGCCCATTACAATCACTGAGTCCAAATGTTAATTGGACGGGTCTTGGACCAGGCTGAGCCCAACCCAATAAAGTATTTTTATTCCCACTCAAGCTATTAAATATGGAGCTATGTATCCTATGAAAATAATTTAATATGCAGCTATTAAATATAATGCCCATGTCTCACAATATAGTGTAGAGGACTTCGTATACGCTACATGGTCTATGTATGACTGTTAAAAAAGAATTTCATCCCATTTGACTAATCATAATTAATTAATAGAGCCATGCATGCATGTTAGCCCTATAACTTTATGAAGTTAGTCATATATATACTATCTCTGGTCCTTATTGTAAAATTCTGTTCGTAGTATAAGTTCATGTGTTACGGACCGAACTAGCACGAGGGAGAGGGAATAGATAAGAAATAAGATATAACCAGCCCAACCATATAGCTCGCACGATAGCTCCTACAATAGCCACATAGGTTTACTTTTTCAAATTTAATTTCATGACTTAGCTAGTCACATCCACCATTATTTGATCATCTAATCACCCTCTTTTTTAAAGAAGGCCCCGACATTATCATGTTTAAGTCATAAAAATAAGAGGTGCAGCATTTGACTTTGAAGATTTAGGTTGATATGCTGTAATGTCACTCTAAATACTCTATAGGGAAAATTGACAACACTACTTTACTTAATCTTCAATATGAGTTTATTTAATGTCATCATTGATCTGGTAGATTAATCTGCCAACCAAATTTTCCAGGATCCATTGAACCATTTCATAGAGGATCTATTTCATAAAATTAATATATTGGCTGCTTCCCCCTCTGTATGTAATAGTTAGCAGCAAAATATATAATCTAACAGGAAATATAAACTGAAAACCGTTAAATTAGATTGATACGTTGTCCTTTGATTGGGTATTGATTAATTATATGACGTGGGTGTGGCATATAATGATAGATAATAGGAAAATATTGATTGATTATCTATATATTCTATAATACTCATAGTAACACGGCTAAAAACCTTTTCATGAGTGATTGTTTTTGGAGAAAATAGTTATGTTTATATTAATTCCTCTAATGTATTACACTTATTTTGACATCAATAAATATTAATATCCATTAATCCATATTTATCACTCTCTTGTAGCTATTATAATTATTTTATCATAATTATTTATCACTCTCTTGTATAATTCATTATCAATATTTTATATCCATAAATTATTAGTTAGCCCCATGATTCAAGGAGTTATCATAATAATAATGTAGCTCTTAAATCAAGAAGTTTTCATATTTATAATTCAAACTAAATCTGCATGAAGCTTAATTTTCCTGTAAATCAAAGAGTTATCAAAATCATAATTCAAACCAAGTATGCAAGAAGCTTAATTTTCAAGAAATATAGTTAGTCCCATGATTATAGTAGTGCTCATATATATCAACATCGTCAAGGTATTTCGTTTTGTGTTCTTCGTTCTTCATTGTTAGTGATCTCAATTCTTCATCCCTAATATCATGGCAGGTCGCCCTTATAAACTCATTAGGAATATTGACGACAACAAGGATACCGGGACTATCATTGCTTAGGTTATCAGGTAGTAGACAATGACTAAAAGGGTGTCACCTTTTGATGTATTGGTTGATGAGGAGGTTTGTGATTCATGCCTATTTGATTATTGAGTTTTTGGTTCTTTGTGCTCTCTGTGTTATAGCAGTTGTAAGGGCTATAAGGTTAAGGGTGTAGTTACACAAAAGGGGTACCTTCGGAGATTCATTCAAGTTATGGTGGAGGGAGAGGTCTACCGGTTAGAGAACTTTGAGGTTATGCCTAACGATGATGACTTCAAATTATGCGACCACCCTTGGAAGCATATTTTGCATGGTATGACATACTTCACTGAATTTGACATGTCAATAGCTCCAAATTCATTCAGCTTTGTACCCATCAAAGACATTGCCACCTATACACCATCAAACAAGGGATTAATTGGTTGGATCCGATTACATGCAATTGATTAAAATCATTTTAGGTTTAGATAAATTTATCGGCCAAGATGTCTCTTAATGTTGTATATATGCCGTTGAAAAAAAAATGGAGTGAGCAAAATTTAAAAAAAAAAAAAAAAAAAGCATATACAAGTGCCCACACTTATAGCCAACTTCATAAAAACCTAACTAAGACACCACAATATCACATAGATATGACCTTCCTCGTGTAAGGCATAGGCATCAATACTTGTTTTAATAAGAGGGTGTGCTTTTGATGGGCTCAAAATTAATGGGGAAATAAAAAAGGCAACTAATCCATATGCTTCAATTCAAGGGGTGCTTTTTGAATTCATAGAAAATGAAACATCCGCCATTTTGCCACATTTAGTACGCATCCGAAAGTGATTTGGTTCTGGTGAATCGATAACTAAAGCCCATAACTGAAACTTTCATTTTGATCATTGGGCTACTTCTCAATTGATAACTTTCAAATTTTTTATCTAAATTTGAAAAATCATAACTAATATTATAAAATTCTTATGAGTGTGCTCTAAAATTCTTTTGAAAGCTCTTGAAGTCCTTTATTTGGGAAAAGCATAATTATAATCTGATTTTGTCTGCATTCATATAGTTTATTCAATTTCTAAACTTGCTCTATTTTCGAACAGATTCTACACCTTTAATTCAAAGGTCATAACTCATGACACAAGCATCTAATTGAGTTGATTTAAGCCTTGTTAGAAAGCACTATGTGCCTACTTAATGCATACAAATTTTTCTAAGCACTGGACTTGTTGACTATACATCATGCATTGAAATAGTAACCATGCTCTGAAAAGGGGTCTAACTTGGGCAATCACAAACATGCATGTGAAATTCATAGATTCAAGGCTGGCCTATGACTCCCAATTAGTCACCACCCATCTTAACATGTCAATTACACATTTTAGAGCCACAACATCAATTTATATAGCTCATGGAATTACTTTTAGATATTCCAACTTATAACAAATTAATGCCATTAGAAGTTCATTTATCCGTCCACTTACCCTTGCACTTTTGATCTTGCGCTTTCATTAGGAAGCGTATGGTTAGTCATTGGGGGTAAGATGCAAAGAATCCCAATAGCATAATATCACTACTATTCAACGTTGGTAAAGCTTGGCATTATCACATGCTTGCAACCTAATCAATAACTTCACAATATAATGACATGTTCAAAACAATATATCATGCATTACTTATAATCACATAGGCCAATAACATGTTTCAAACATAATCACATGTAAAAATGTATGATTTCACATAATCAAATAAGCATACAAACATGTCAATTCATGCAAGCAATAACCAAATGTATGAGAGTAAGGTAAAGTTTGCTACCTTGAAAAATTAATCTTTTGGCCCTTAAAGTTATGACTCATCATCACAAAGTTCAGAAAAGCAAGGAATATTTTCTCTCTCTTGGGAACTATGCCAAAAATCTTAAGCATGCAAATGGCAAACATAGGTCAACACAAAGTTCCACCGGACCGCCCATCTGACTCTGGCGGAAATGATCAAAAAAAGAAAAAGGTTAAGGAAACCCCGTAAATCATCATGGATGATTATATGCATAAAAGGAGCATGAGCAACTAGAAGGAACGTCATCTGGAAAAAAGCAAAATGAAGAACATGAAGAACAGAGGGAATTTTCCAAAAACATATAGCAATATACTGACTTATAAGCAATCACTTTTAGGCTTTAATGGGATAGTAAATGGAGGGAGTTCTTTGGAAGTGGATGATTTGTTTGAGGATGATAAAGAGTTTCTTTAGAAGTTACTAGAACCATCAAATGAAATCAATAAGCTAAAGGAGATTTATCCAGTGGTGTTGATCTCATAGGAGGAGTATAATGAATGGTATAAACTATGGAATTTCTCTCTAATTATCACAGTGCTGGGACACAGGTAAAATCTGTATATGTTAAAAAGTCTTCTAATCCAGCTGTGGGGGTTCACAAAGTTTGAATTGGTGGATTTACCGAACAATTATTTTGTGGTTCGATCTACTAATATAACATCTTGTGGAAGGAACACTACAGGAAAGTTTTGTATGGTGGTCCATGGTTAATTGCTCAACATTATGTGTTAGTGCAGCAATAGACACCTTATTTTAACCCATACAAGAATCAACTTTGGAGAATTGTTAACTGGGTTAGAATTCCTAATATTCCAATTCAATATTACAACAGCCATTTCATTGCTAGACTTGGAGAGAGGACAGGTTCACCGATTAGAATAGACTTACCACACCATCAGATTACACAGGGAAAAATATGATTGTGGAAAGGGGACGATGTGCCCGTTTGTGTGTGAAGTTAAATCTTCAAATGAAGATGGTGCCAAGAGTTATTGCAGCAGAGGATGTATTTAATATTGAATATAAGGGGTTAGACTACATTTGTTTTGAGTGTGGGAGATACTGGCATCGGCGTGAGGTTTGCCCATAGCGTAAAAGCTTGGTTGCTGTATTAGAAAATTCAACCCAAACCCAGAGTAAGCACTTGGAGCCTGAGAATATACCAGACAAGGAGTTTCAGATGAGCCATGAACATAAGCAGAGCCTTATGGAATCGTCAGTCCCTGGATGTTTATGTCAAGGCCAAATAAACCTCGATTGGGTAAAAGGGAGTTCAGGGTGATGATCATCATGGGTCAGAGACAAGGTTGATAATTGAAAAACGAAAGGCTCGAGGTCCTTTAAGATCGTGCTATGATGTGTTGGCAGATCTTGGGGAAAAGGAAAAGGTAGAGAAAGACACAAGTGTAATCATTTTGGGAGGGGTAGAGGACACACCGAAGTAGGTAAAGACAGGTGCAGCGATAGAGGTGTCTGATTCTAAGAGAGTGCTAACGTTAACACCGGAAGAATCCAAGTCAAAGAAGAATAGTGGTGTTTCACTGACCAACAAATATAAAGGGAATGGGCCAACTTATGGCAAAGGGAATTTAACGCCCGCATTTTTGCAAAATGGGTCGAAAGTGGGGGGTGACATGAGAGAAGGGGTTTTGGTTAAAGCTAGTCAATTAAAAGATATGGGCCCTAATAAGCCCATAAATCAAATAATGCATTGGGTGGTAAGTGGTCATATGCCAACTTTGTCAATAGTGAAAGGGTTGGATAGTAATGGTATTTTAGATAATCTAGTGCCAGTATTGGTAAGTGAGCATGGTTGTGTTAGGGCATAAGTTCAGGAACCAACTTTGGTACTAAAGCATCGAACTGAAACTGACAAAGATGTGGGCCAACATACCAAACCACCAGACTTGACGGAAGATCATAGGATATGCAGGTGGAAAGCTCAATGGTTCAAGTGATGCCATCTTTGGTGGAAGATTTTACCCCTGACTTGGAAATTGTTCCTGAAACCGGGTAATACTAGTAAGTGTGTTCTATTTTCTCTTTTAATTGATAATTTTTCCCATGAATATTGCATTATGGAATTGTAGGGGAGCAGAAGGTCAAACTTTTCCCATTTTGCGTCAAGATATAACTAAGAGAAATAAGATTGGAGTTTTCTATCTTTTGGAACCTAGAATTAGTGGAACTAAGGCTGATCGGGTTGTTTGGAAGCTTTAGTTTTAGTCATTAGATTTGAATTGAAGCAATCGGCTATGCTAGGGGTATATAGGTCTTATGGAATGATCAAGCTTTTGAGGTGAAATATATTTCTTCAAATGAATAAGTATTGATGTGTAAACTTAAGGACTTGTCTCATAATTACCAGTTTTTTACAATGTTTGTCTATGGTGAAACAAATTATAGGAAAAGAAGAATTATATGGCAGTCAATAAAAATGATGAATGAACCGTTAAAGGAAGCATGGATATTATCAGGTGATTTTAATGCTTTTCGAGATCCTAGTAACAAGGTAGGGGGAACTGGACCGATTACTATGTTAATAAGGGAATTTAATGAAAGTATTGGGGAACCTAAGTTAATGGAATTTGCTGATCCTAGAGTCCAGTTTACATAGGAAAAAGATGGAGTGTTAGAGAAGCTAGACTGGGTTTTTTGTAATGTGTCTTGGCTAAATAACTCCTCCCATACCCATGTTAGTTTGAATCTTAAGTATAAGTCGGACCATAGAGTGGTGGTGACATCTTATGGACCATCTTCTACTTCAACTAATCGGGGGAATAGGTTTCACTTTCAAGCTACCTGGATCCTTGAGGAAACCTTCTCTAAAGTTGAGGAAAAGGCATGGCAGTGGTGTGATTGGAAGCAAGGTACATTAAGGTTTAATGAAGTTGTTTCAATCTGGAATGAGGAACAAGTGGGCAATATTCCAAAAAAGAAACAACAACTTTTGAGAAGAACAAAAGGAATTGATAGGAAGAAGAGCTAGCAGGTTAATAATGGAATGTATGTAATGACCCAAAATGGGATTAAGGGCTAATGACTTCAAAAGTGATGTAATTATTGTTAATTAAACACTTTTGAAGAATATGATGTGAATTTTGATTTGGATGTGATACAATTAGTGCCTAAGCCCTGCATTTGAGCATAATTGTGTGATAAAGTTTAAAATGAACCTTAATGGTAGGGAGGGCGCATGATTGAGTGAAATAAAGATAAAAATGTACTTAGTGGTGATTTGAGTGGAATTGCCATAATCAGGGATAAAATGGGAAAAAGGAAAGTTACTGACCAATTGCTCAGTTACCGAAAAGGAAACTCATTAGTAATTTGAGTATCAATGGTTAGGATCAAGTAATCCATAAGGCGGAATCATGTGTACATGTGCTTATGTGTGATCATGGAAGGAGAAACAAAGGTGAAACAAGAAGGTGACACTTGGCAACACTTGAGCCATGGATCAAAGTCAAATTTTCAACACCCTTTCCCTCTCTCCTCTCTCCCTAAATCGGCCAAGGGGCCTTTGGGAGGCCAAAAATCTCACTTCCCTTCATCATCTTCACCATCTCATTTCTCTCTCATAAGCCTCCATTTTCGCTTAACAAGGAAGAGGAAAGAGAAAAGAAGAGCTCAAGTTTTAGGTGAGGATTTGACCCTAAATGCTTAAATGTTCTTCTTTAATGTTGTTTATGGTGTTGAGGGCTTCATGGCTATGGTTTCATATTTTTGAAAAGTGGTGTTTGAGAACTTGTGGAAATTTGAAAGTTGAAGAATCAAGGGATTCACTTTGGGAAAAGGAAGAGGTAAGAATTTAGCATATTTTGACATAACTAGTGTAGTCATTGGTAAGTTTTGAGATTTGTGATTTTTGCCCTGAATTTAGTATAATTTTGAAATGTATGAATTGGTTAGTGTATTGTGGTGGAATTAGTGTCAAGTTGTACCTTTGTGCCATTGAAATTGATTTGGATTTTTGGAATGGAAAGGATTGCAATGTTAAGTTTGAATTGTGGCATTGGGTGACATGTTGAGTGTATTGTGGAACATGTCAATGTGATGTGAATTAGGTAGGTTTGATGTTTCCAATGGCTTCCTTGTGCAAATTTGTATGGGAATGGTGTTTGGTGTGAAATTGGAACAATTGGAAGCCAATGTGTGAAAACTGGAATTTTAGCCAAGTGTAAAATGCTGTGCAGGGGACCAACTTTGCATGGTATTTTGACATAGCAAATGGAGTTGAAATGTTGTAAACTTTTCCAGATTTATAGTTCACATTGCAAGCTTTCTATCTATATAAAGTTTGTGTTATTTTGAGTTTTATGCACAAAGTTATAGACGTTTGAAAATCAGCCAGGAATCAAGTCATTGGTTAGGCACGGTCCAAAGTACTGGTCATGACCCAAAACCTTCTGACTATCTGCTGGCCGCCGCCTAAAACTTTCTGACCTGCTTTTGGTCGTGGCCCAAGGAGGCTAGCCGCGACCTAAAATTTTCTGACCTGATTATGGCCGCGGCCCAAATCTTTCTGACTATATGTTAGCTGCGGCCCTGGGTCGCAGCCAACAATTGAAAATTGGCATTTTGAACTTTCGAAGATAGTCTTTAAGAAAGCTTTTCCCAACCTTTTAGGCATGAGTTTAGGCTTCTAGTAGCCACCTAAAAAGTTCAAATGATAACCAACTTTAAGTGTTATGAAAGTAAGAAATTAGAATATAGAATTAATCCACCGTTCTTGATTTTAGTTTATAGGACTTGCCATTTGCCCTGATCGTGAACGAACCATGCCTTAGCGTACTTGGAAAGAACTAGGTAGTGACTCTTCTCTTTTACTATGTGTAAATGCATTATATGTATGTTGATCATGTTGTGTGATGATTTGTGATATTACTGCTCTTACTACTAGTTATAGCTATCGTTATACAGCGAAAGTTGTCGTTACATAATTACAGCATGAGCTGTCGTATTGTGTATACAGCCATGAGTGATGTCGTTTGTGCTGATGCTGATGCTATTATTTGTGATTTTCTTACATGCTTTGTACTTATATATTGTATGAGTTATTTGTTGCTACTAAGATTCTCTTGAATCTCACTATTTTCATTTGACTAACCTTCAGACAGGGCAAGTGGCTCCAAGGGAAAGGAGACAACCAGAAGCGGCTAGGGTTCCTTAGGGATATTTGAACTTGATTGTTGGTTATCAATTTTGACTTGGGATTACTGTATATTGTTGGGGTGCAAATATTATTTTGGATACGGTTGTGTAATCCCCTAAATGGGAATGTATGAACCCTTAGTAAATATATGAAACCCGGGGGTTACCAGGATTTTTGTGGTACACTCTGATATGTATAATTGTGATTTAACTGCACAGGTAATTATATTCAGAATGTTGAATTTAAGACCAGGATAAGGCAGAAATTTTGAAAGAATTTGTGAAAACCCTATCTCAAGGATGGGAATGGAAATGAAATTTTATCATCTGCTGGTCTCTAATTCATTTTAATTACGCATTTTTGAATCATAATTACTATTTATAAGGCAGGGGTTACAATATACATGCTGGAAAGAAAGCTTTGGGCTGAGTATCACAAGGTCCTTCTTCAAGAAAAATTGTTGTGGTACCAAATCTCAAGATGTAAGTGGTTACAATGGGATAATAAAAATACATGTTTTTTTCCATGCTTTTGCGTTGGATAAGCACAGAAGGAACAACATTTTAGCCCTTTAAAAGGAAGATGGGACTTGGGTCAGTGATAAGGAGGAGATTAAATAGATGGCAAGTGACTTTTATAAGAAGTTATATACCAAGGATGTTGACACATAGTAGGATCCAAATAGGCTGAACATGTTTCCTATTTTAACTTCCTCTCAATTTTAGCTGCTTCAAGTAGGTGACAAATATAGAGATTAGAAATGCCATATTTGCTATAGGGGCATTTAAGGCTTCAGGATCGGACGATCTTAATGCTCACTTTTTTCAAACACAATGGGAAAAAATGGGGGATAAGATTCGTAGCATGGTTAGAGAAGTGTTCCAAAATATCACTTCCATTTAAGATATAAATAACACAAATATTGTACTTATTCCAAAGACTAATAATATAACCAACTTAAAGAATATGAGCCCTATTTCATTATGCAATATGAGTTTTAAGATCATTACAAACTTGATTGCGAATAGATTTTGGTCAGTCATGAACCATTTGGTAAAGTTGTGTCAATGCAGTTTCATTGCTAACAGATCTAGTTGTGACAATATCATTGTGGCACAAGAAGTCATTCACTTCATGAGAACAAAACTAGGAAGAAAAGGTTATGTGGCTATGAAAGTTAAGATGGAAAAGGCATATGATAGGTTGGATTGGGATTTTCTGAAGAAGACATTACAAGACATTGGCTTATTTGGCCAATGTCATTATGGCTTATGTAACTAAAGCAAGGATGTCAGTCTTGGGATATGGGGAAGGGGGACCAACTTTCTATCCTTCCAGAGGAATACGGCAGGGTGATCCTTTAAGCCCGTACTGTTTGTCTTATGCATGGAAAGGTTAAGTCACCTTATTCAATCAGAGAGTAAGAAGGGAAGGTAGAAACCATTGAAATCTCATACTGAAGGGCCTAATATATCACATTTATTTTTTGTTGATGATCTACTTCTATTTAGTGGAAGCATCTGTAGGTTAAATGGAGAAAATGAAAAGTGTGTGACGTGTTGAAGAATAGGCGTTTTCGGCTTTATGCCTTGGTAACCTCTTCAAAAATAACCAAGGATTACAATAAAGGGTGCAATCCTGGATTGTCTCTCAAAGAGCCTTTTATTAATTATCTTTAAACTAAGTGTGATGATTGGCATAAAACAAGTTAAAAATGATCTTTGAACTTTTTATCTAACAACTAAGTTGCAATTAAACTAAAATGCTTTAAAACTAATATTTTTGAATTTTGTTGGAATAAAAGTGGAAAGGAATGATGATGAGATTAATGAAATGGAAGAAACAATGAAATCAACAATGGAATAAGCAATCATTCATAGCAATGGCGCAAGCAGTCCTCACTTAAAATAATTATGGGGGAATTAATCATGCTCGTTCCAAAATGACTTTAAGGACCACCTCTTAGACCAGACCTAACTTAGATTGATTAACACCAAGCCATCTTGCATATTAATCTCTCTAAATTAGGTTGATTAAGCACTCTAGCAATTCAATGAACTTAAAAATCATATTTAGCTTTAGATCCAATAACCAAGCCACCTCACATTACCATTTGATTTTCTCATTAATCTTAATTTAACAATGGCCACCCATATGAAAAATCAAGATTAATGATGCTAAATACAATTAATAAATTCACATTCAATTAACCAAGGTAGACACAAGACACTAGTGATCCACTAACCAAGCCACCTTGAAATTAGCACAAAATGTTCACAAAATCATCAATTCAATGACTAACCAGCACAAAGAAATGATAATTAAGCTAATTAACTACAATGTCAAGTGTCTAACAAAGGTTCAAGCCACAATCAATCTCTAAATACATCAAAATAAATCAATTCAACATTATAAAATTCATCCTAAGACCTAGAAATCACAATTACAATGTGAAAATAGAGAAATGAAAGAGAAAAAACTCCGTTATTGAAGCCCCAAATTCATGTCATTGCCTCTTGCTATAAGGGATTGAGGGCAATTTTAGCCACTACCAACCATCACAGTAGCTTCACCAACCAACAAAATCACCATCTGAATTGAAAGCCCAGCTATGGAAAACCACCAATTAAATTTGATATATTAACAATGGATCCAATTAAATCATTAACTGCTAATAGAAACACAAAACAGGGGAGCCACGATCTCTGAGTTTCTCCACTAATTCTAGTTTCCTGGTCCGCCGTTGGTACAAATCTGATATGGAGTTGTGTCTGGTGATGGGAAAGAGAGGGATAAAGGTAGATGATGATAGTAGAAGTTGAGGGTCACCGGAGTGAAGGTAGTAAACTGGTGGTGGTCCAAAATGGAGAAGGAGGATGAAGGTAATAAGGGCCAGTGATAAGAGAATCCCAGCTCCCTCCATTCTGCTCTCAACTCATCGCTGGAGCTTAGACTTGGACGGTGAGATGGCTATAGGTCGACAGCGGTGGAGGAGAGGTGATTATGGTAGATGAAGGGCGGTGTGATGAGACTGAAGCTTGCCGCCGCTCCTTCTTAGTCCCGACTCCCCCTTGTTTGACTCTCTGCTCTTCCTCCCCAACTCACCACTTGCAACAGTTGTAACCCCCTTCCTCATCAAGGCCGAAATTATGCATTTAAACACGTTTAATAATTGAATAAGAGATCTGGGATAATTAAAAGCTTTTTGAAGCATCTGTACCAATAGATCTACATCCATTCATTCATAAAATCAATAGGCCTATTCGGTTTGTCACATGTATAATATCAGAGTAAGCACAATTCCCGACGTTCACCCGGGATAATAACATTAATCCAAAATTTTATGCAGGGCATTATTGCCTATCTCAGTATCCATACCAGGAATTACACAAAACTATAATACAATGATCGATTCACTATATACACATTTGTCCAAAATGATAACCAGTTCAAAACCAAAAAGAATTTAGCTAAGACTACTACCGGCAATCCTAATCGTCCTTATCCACTCGCTTGCTTCTTTATCCACTTGCCCTGTCTAAAAATGTTATTTGGAAAGAATGAGATTCAAAAGAATCCCAGTAACAACAATTTACGTATATGATGCATATAAACAAAGCAAGTAAACATATATCACAATACAACAATCAATATTTGAGGCCGGGCATACTGCCATGTCCCCTTCATTGTATACAAGGTCGGGCTTTCGCCACGTCCCCTCACTATATCTGTATTCAAGGCAAGGTTTTCGCCACGTCCCCTCACTGTATCTGTATTCAAGGCCGGGCTTTCACCACGTCCCGTCACTGTATTCAATGACTAATGCAAACAAGCAATGCAATATACATGATATAGGATAAAGTGTCACTACCTAGGTCTTTCCGTTCTTGAGCAGGCACAAGCCTTCTACGGTACAGGAAAATATCAAATCCTAAAGTCATAATTAAGAACGACGTGTCACCACTTATTCCAATACTCAATAACTTTACAATACTTAAATTGGTTATCATTATTATCTCTTACGTACTCATATATGCCTCTAATAAAAGCCCTAAAGAGTTAGAAGAACTACCCCAGGGATCCCCTTTTGGAAATACAAATACTGATATTTTTCACTGTTTCACTCGAGTAAAGATGGCCTTACTCAAGTGATGGGGCAATGATACTCGAGTAAAGACGACCTCACTCGAGTAATGGTACGGTCTGTACTCGAGTATCTGAGAGTGAAGGATAGCAAGTGAGCACCCGAGAGCATAAGAACTTTTTCAAAGACAGGGACACTCGACCACACAAGACCTCACTCGAGTGATAGCCAAATGCTTCACTCGAGCACTAGAGAGTGAAGTCCAGGAAGTGAGAACCCGAGAGCAATGGGAGTTTTCAAAGGGAAGAAGCACTCGAGCATGAGACTTCTCACTCGGGTAGAAACTGAATACCCGCGAGTGCCAGAATGCACTCTTGCTCATTAACCGTGAGTGACAACCCAAGAGACAAGTTCTTGGTGTCAAATACACCAACACTCGAGTGAGAGGAGGCTCACTCGAGTGAGAACCCACCATACTCGCAAGTGAGGCATCACTCTTGATCGTTTGCAGAAGTGCAATGCAGAAACTGAAGGAAAAATGAAGAATTTCACTAAATCACTCGAGTGGAACCCAACCACACCCGAGTGATATTCATCCCTCACTCGAGTGAACCCCAGATCACTCGAGTGACCTTATCAGTCCCCAGAAAGCGCAGAAACACTGACAACATTCACCAGAATTTTCCCAAGAGTTTCCAAATGACCCAAAAACTTCAACCAAAGCTATCCCCACACAAAATATCTCAAGGAATCCAATAAAACCATTAAAACAACCAAATTCCTACTCTACTATCATGCTTTGGTCTTGGTCAATATTAAACACTAAATTTCCAAAATTTCCAAATTCAATCATTTAATCCCAAATCGATCCTATCTATCCATATACATTCCACATATACCATTTCCATACTAATAACATACCAAATATCCAATGACTCTCATTTTCGAATTCAAGGCCAAAATTTCTAGAATTTCCAAAAAAATTCAAAGGCCACAAAACTTACATAGAAAAGTTGGTCTCACTTACCTCTATAACTTTGCCAAAGAGATTTCTTGATTCTCTAACTCCCAACTTTCCTTGTGGGCACAAACCAACATGAATGGCCAAACTATAAACATGGAAATGAAGCTATTAACTCAAGGAACAATATTAATGAAGTGAGTTTGAGCAATGGAAGCCATTTTCCTTAGTTTTTTTCAAGCTTTTCTTCCCCTTTTTCTGCAACAATGGTGCCAAATGAGAAGAGAAGGAGAGAGAGAACGAGAGTGAGAGATGGGGTGTAAAGGAGAATGAGAAATGATGATCTCTTGCCCCCATACTCCCATCAGCCAAAACCCAGGAGGAGAGAGCGAAGGAAATAATTTTTAATTTCAAACTTTGACTTTTCTCAACTGAATGAGAATAGGCGTTGTCAGCTTTATGTCTTGGTAACCTCTTCAAAAATAACCAAGGGTTGCAATAAAGGGTGCAATCCTGAATTGTTTCTCGAAGAGCCTTTTATTAATTATCTAGAAACTAAGTGTGATGATTGGCATAAAACAAGTTAAAACTGATCTTTGAGCTTTTTATCTAACAACTAAGTTGCAATTAAACTAAAATACTTTAAAACTAATATTTTTGAATTTTGTTGGAATAAAAGTGGAGATGAATGATGATGAGATTAATGAAATAGAAGAAACAATGAAATCAACAATAGAATAAGCAATCCCTCAAAGCAATAGCGCAAGCAATCATCACTTAAAATAATTATGGGAGAATTAATCATGCTAGTTCCAAAATGACTCTAAGGGCCACCCCTTAGACTTGGCCTAACTTAAATTGATTAACACCAAGCCACCTTGCATATTAATCTCCCTAAATTAAGTTGATTAAGCACTCTAGCAATTAAATAAACTTAAAAATCAAATTTAGCTTTAGATCAAATAACCGAGCCATCTCGCATTACCATTTGATTTTCTCATTAATCTTAATTTAACAATGCCACCCATATGAAAAATCAAGATTAATGATGCTAAATACAATTAACAAATTCACATTCGATTAACCAACGTAGACACAAGACATCAGTAATCCACTAACCGAAATTAACACAAAATGTTCACAAAATATCAATTCAATGACTAACCAGCACAAAGAAATAATAATTAAACTAATTAACTACAATGTCAAGTAGTGGTGGGAAAACTGGTCGGCCTGTGATGGGCTCGGGCCTAAATAGGCTAGACCGTTTAAGCCCAAATCAAAAAAAAAAAAGTACTAAAAACAGCGGCCCGGCCCGTTTACGTAAAGCCCACTAGCTTTAGGCCCGCTTATCTTTTTTTCTCCATGACTTTTTTTGTTTCTTATTATCCTAAAGATTAAAATACCTAATTTAAAATATAAATATTATCAAAACTAATTTAAAACATAAATATTATCCAAGTTTAATAAAACACAAACACTAAGACTTAAGTCCAAACCATAAATAAGTCCACAGCCACAATCAAATAAGTCTACAAGCTTCAAATGTCAGAAATAATAGAATATCTGATTTAGATTTTGGCGTACACATACAAAAAAGACAAAAGAAAATCAAAGAAGAGAAGCTTCAAATGAGGTCTAAGTCATTGTGAGAGTGTCTTTAATCTGAGGGTTAGGTTAGGTTAACTCTACTCCCTGACCAATACTTATTGCCCACTGCCTTGTGCCTAATTTAAAAAACAAAAGTTAAACGGGCCGACCCTATAGGGCATGCAACTCTACAGGACCGGCCCTTTGAGGCTCGCCTCCTTCCAAAGGCTCTAAATTATAAGCGCAGCCCATGGCGAGCTTGGGCCTAAACGGGTCGGCCCCGATTTCTCGACTCTAATGTCAAGTGTCTAATAAAGGTTTAAGCCACAATCAATCTCTAAATACATCAAAATAAATCAATTTAACATTATAAAATTCATCCTAAGATCTAGGAATCACAATTACAATGTGAAAAAAGAGAAATGAAAAAAGCAAAAAACTCCCCTATTAAAGCCCCAAGCTCATGCCATTGCCTCTTGCTACAAGGGATTGAGGGCAATTTTAGCCACTGCTAGCCATCACAGTAGCTTCACCAACCAACAAAATCACCATCTGAATTGAAAGCCCAGCCATGGAAAACCACCAATTAAATTTGATATATTAACAATAGATCCAATTAAATCATTAACTGCTAATGGAAACACAGAATAGGGGAGCCACAATCTCTGAGTTTCTCCACTGATTCTAATTTCTAGGTTCGCCGCTGGTACAGAGCTAATATAGAGCTATTGTGTTTTGTGATGGGAAAGAGAGGGATAGAGGTAGATGATGACAGTAGAAGTCGAGGGTCGCCGAAGTGAGATGACAGTGAAAGATAGAGGTGGTGTACGGAAGTAATGATGAACCAGTGGTGGTCCAAAATGGAGAAGGAGGATGAAGGTGATAAGATAATCCCCGCTCCCTCCGTTCTGCTCTCAACTCGTCACTTGAGCTCAGACTTGGATGGTAAAATGGCTATAGGTCGATGGCGGTGGAGAAGAGGTGATGATAATGGATGAGGGGAGGTGTGATGTGACTGAAGCTTGCCGCTGCTCCTTCCTATTCTTGACTCCCCCTTGTTTGACTCTCTGATCTTCCTCCCCAGCTCACCACTCACAGTAGCTATAGCTCTGGAATTGTAGACTCACCGGCAGCTATAGTGGTAGTAGACAGTGCCACCGGTGAGAGAGAAAGACAAAGGTGACAAAGGAAGGGTCGAAGGTTTAGAGGTCTGTGCAGCTCTAATCTCTCTTTCAAGTCCACCTCCTTTGCAATTACTTCAGCTCTCCCTTTTTGCTCACAACTCATTCACCTGACCTAGTGCATACAAAACACTGTGTTTACATTAAACTATTATGTCATTTTCCAAATTCATGGACCAAAATGTTATTTCTAAACTCCAAACCCCAAATTGCCATTTTTAGATTTAATCCAAATTTTCAAGTATTTTCAATTGAAAATAATTTAACCAACATTAAATATTCTCAAAAAATCAATGGTTAAAAATAATTAAAATTATTTGAAAATTTTGCCCTTTTTAGTCCCAATTTAATGTATTTGCTCCCAATCTCAATTTATCACAATAAAGGAATTTTATATCAATTATTATGACAAAAATCCCCAATTAAATTATAAAAATATATAATTAAAATAGGGATTTTTCATGCGCAAATTCTACTTGGCTTCATGACATATTATTAATTTGCAAAAATAAAATTTTTTTTTTTAGAAATGTGAATTTCAATAAGGTTGTTGTACTAAGCCAAAGACTGGGGATCGATATTACTCTGGATTTAGGCAAATACTTGGGAGTTCCCCTCATCCATGAAAGGATTACAAAATCCACTTTTCGCCATATTACCCAAAAGGTAAGGTTAAGATTGTCTAGGTGGAAGGGTAAATACTCAAGCATGGCTAGGCGTATTGTGCTTATAAAGGCAGTTTTGTCAACTCTTCCTTTATATTAGATGTAGTCATCCCTATTACCAAAAGGAGTCCTATAAGAAATTGAGAGACTAAGTTGAGACTTTCTTTGGAGTCAAGATGAGAATGTTTGCAGGATGCATTTGATTGCCTGGAATCATATACTTAAGTTCAAGAAAGAGGGAGGTCTTGGAATTAGGAGACCAGAACAACAGAACCAAGCTTTCATAATGAAGTTATGTTAAGGATTGATAGCTAAGCCAAATTCCTTATGGGTTCAATGTTTGAGAGATAGGTATGAATGTGGGAATGATCTCATCCCCTATGGTGTCAAAGAAACAGAAAATGTCTATCGTTTGCCAGGCGATTTCAATAGTCTAGGAAAATTTTATAAGGGGAGTTGGCAGGAAAGTTAATAATGGTCAGGCTACAAGTTTTTGGTGGAATCTTTGGTTACCACTGGAAAGACCTTTGATAGCGTACGTTGTCAGAAATTTAGACCAACTTAATCCAGTAGAGAAAGTATCAAATTTTCTTCTCCCGTCAGGGTAATGGGATATTGACAAATGGAGGTCCTTTTTTCTGGAAGGATTTATTTCAGTGCTCATGAGACTCCGGCCTCCAGCAAGTGTCCAAGATGACTTTGTGTATTGGAGGAGTGCCTTTGATGGTAACTTCTCTATTGGAGTGGCCTATAATGTTTTGTCTAAACTGTCTTTAGGGGAAGGTAATCTGATCTAGCAACAACTTTGGCATTGGCAATTGCTTAAGAAAGTGAAATTCTTTATTTGGCAAGTTTCCTATAAGAGAATCATGACAAACTCCCTGAGAGCAAGGAGAGGAGTGTCAATGTCAAATAAGTGTCCTCTTGGCTATTTGTGCAGTGAGTGTTATACACTGTTGAGGGATTACAAGAGAGCAAACCAAATTTGGAAGGAAATTATTAATCCTAACCAATATTTTGTTTTCTTTTCTGGTGATTTACAGGTATGGCTCAGGTAGAACTTAAGTCATCAACCAGCAACATATCAATTTTCTAAATGGTCATGGCAGTGTTTATTTGGCTATACTTGTTGGCTGAAATGAAAATGCAGATGCCAAGAAGTTTTTCAAACACAAGTGGTGTCACCCAGGGTAATAATTCATCATTGCTTATCCCTTCTTATAAAGGAAATACATGAAGGAAAGTTGAGCCAAATGGTGTTTCAGGATAGCGGATGCATGATGGACCGATAGATTCCTCCGTAGGATAGTGCAGTTAGGTTGGATCTTCATGCATCAGTTATACCACCAAATCAAGCTACATGTGGAGGGGTAATTAGAGATGTAAATGGGAATTGGTTAATGGGATTTAGAAAAAAGTTGGGTAGTTGTCCAGTAACTATAGCTGAAATTCTTGCTATTAAAACAGGATTACAGGTGTGTCGGTTGTTAAATTGCACAAGTATGTAGATTTATTTTGATTCCTTGAAGGCCATTAATATATTATCCAGATATAGTCTTGTGGATCATCCATTTCAAAAGGAGATTGAGGGACTACAATACCTTATTTATGAGGAAGGGTTTATTCAGGTGATTCATTGTTATAGAGATGCTATAAGGTGTGCTAATATTTTAGCAAAGGAGGCTCATGATGAGGGGAATCTAATTTCCCTGGTGCCACAAGTTCCTCACAGTTGTAAGAGTCTATTTCTTTTGGATATTCATTGTGAAAGGGAGGTGTATTCTCCATACTTTTGATTCAAGTATAATATTTGTCCTTTGTAATAAAAAAAAAGTTATAACTCAGTTCCTAAACTTTTGATTTACTTGCAACTCAGTACCTGATGTTTCTAAGTCATCCTATATAGCAAAAAATTGTTAAAATACTGTTAAAAATTGCTTAGGTAGATTTTACATAAATTAAAAAAATAAAAAAAACACTCTTCCCCACCAGCTTGCATCCCCTCCACCTTTGTTTTCCAAAAACCTCATTAGGCATCTACGGCATCTATGACAGATCCTTCAAGGACGCCTTTCAAGGATAAGGTGAGATCAATTTTCTTATATTAAAGGGCCTTCAAAATTATAAGCATAATGTAAAGGATGTATAGCTCCATCTATTATTAAAAAGAGAGATTGTGCGCCAAGCATGCAATGAAGTGGATGTGCTTTGACTTTTTCTAATCTTATCCTCTTCCAAGCGTTATTCACCATTTATTATTCAAAAGTTAAGAAATCTCTTTTTCCACAATGGTTTTTCTTGCATACTTGGGTGCTTTATCAGAGTTAAAAGCATAATAATTAGCTTCAACCTGTTATTCAATATGAGTCATTCGCTACCCCTAATGCTTCAGAAGGATCTTTCATGGAAGCAGCAAGTGCCCAATGGGTTTTTTTGGAAAACAGAGGCGGAGGGGGATGCAAGTTGGTGGGAATGGTACGTTATTTTTATTTTTTTTCAATTTAAATAAAATCCACCTAAACAATTTTTAATGGTATTTTAACTTTTTTTTTTTGTCACATAAGATCAGATGACTCAAAAACATCAAGTACTGAGTGACAAGTGAGTCAAAAGTTTAAGAACTAAGTTAAAGATGAGTTATAACTTTAAGGGTTAAAAGATTAATTTTCCAATTGTAATAGATGGAATTTAATTGGGTTTAACAGTTTTGCCCCTTAAAAGTTCATGATTATTTTTACTCCAAAAAGTAGTTTATAGTTACTTTTACACTTTTGATAAAAGTTGAAGGTTATCTTAACACCTTATCCTTTACTTAAATTTTCATGTTGTTATCCTTGACTTCTAAAATTATTCTATTGTACATTCCTCACTCATTTTTTTCCCATGAGGAAATCCAATCATGAGCTTACCTGTTTCAAAATCTCACTCTTTTCCTCTCAATTCCTCAAGGACGAGAGCCTTGTTCTTTTCCCACAAGATTGTAATTTTTCTCTAGTTTAATTCTTAACATTTTTCTTATGCTTTCTAGCTTCATAAAAATCCATTTTCTCTTGGTTAAAATCCGTATCCATCCAACATAACTTTTATAAAAATTTGACCAGAATTTCCCTTTTATGAAAATGAGTTCCCAAAATTACAACAACACTTAATTTTCATGCTTTCCACTTTCAACAATATATCGCCAAGTTTAAACACCATAGCTAAGGCCATAATCCATTTATAACGAATCAAACTCTGATCTTGATTTTAAGAAAGGAATAAAATCACGGCAGAACGAAACTCAACGGAAAACTGCCCAAAACTTGAAGGGAAAATACTTGAAATCATGCTCTAGCTTACCTTAGCTCCAAGCTTAAACATTCTGTTGATTTCCTTCACTTACTCTCTAGATTCTCCCCCCAATACGTGATTCACCAAGAATAGTGGGGTGGATAAGAAAGCTCTTGATGAGAGAAACAAATTTTATGAAAATAGCTAGTATATGGAAAGAAGAGATTTTGATGGTGGTTAGCTTAATCTTTCCGTTCTCTCTCTGAATCCTTCATGAGCAAAAACATTTTCGACCACTCTTTCGGCTGCTGGAGTTGCCGACATAAGTGAAATAAAGTGGTGATAGAATGAGTTTAAAAGCCATCATTAACCATAGTTAATACATTTTGGTCTCCATAGTCTTCGGCCAAGCATTTTGCTTTAAATATGGACCAAGTGAATTAAGAAAAATCTTCTCCGATCTGGTCCAAAAGTCACGCCCAAATCCTACAATTTTGGGCTTGAAAATTGCCACTATTTTCAATTTCAATTAGATAGAAACTTTGGCAATTTCTTGACTTACTAAGAATTAAGTGCTTTAATTCATTCCATTGAAAATTCTAACTAATAAAGTTGGTATACTTCTTTCAAAATTTTCTTCCTTTCATACACCTGCTTTCAAATTTGGCCTCCAATAAATTTTGCATCAGTTTGGAAAAATAATACCTTTTCTAAGACACAAATTAATTTAAACTTAGAATTTCCATTTTTGGGCATAAACCTTTTATATAAATTCACATTAATCTTAAAATATTTTTTCTTTATTTTCCCCAATTATCTGAGGCCTCCTTATATTTTTCATAATTAAATATGGCTAATTATTCTTTAATTAACCAAAATTCTAATAAATCTTTAAAATTCCTTTTGAGGTAATTTTCTCATGGAAAATACTTAGGTCAAGTTCCTTATACCCATTTCGTCAAATTCTCCGATTACAGATGGTCATGTGTCCTATTTTTGAATTATTATCATTTAATTATAAACTCATGAAAAAAGTAAGATATGTGGTGATGTGTGATTTATACCTCAATTAAACCTCAAATATATCTCAAAGAATTATTCTCTAACTTCTTAGGTCTCTTGGGATTTTCTTGAAATTCCGAGCATGATTTTCAAAATTTCCCTTGTGTATCCGTAGTTTACATAAATTATACTTTTGCCACAACTTGGGATGGTAGACATATGATGTTACATTGGCAAATCTAATATTTTATTTGGCTCTTGGATAACCTTTAGGGTGTGTTTGGTTTGAGGGGAGAGGAGGGGGAGAGTTAGATTACTTTTTTGGATTGAAAGTGTTTAAATTTTGGGCGGAAATCTAAAATTTAAAAGAAATGAGAGGGTAAAATTTAGTTGGAAATCCAAAATTTAAAAGAATGAGAGGGTAATTTTGGATTTCTTCCTTCCAAAATTATAATTTACCGCCCCCTCCTCAAACTAAACACACCCTTAATTACATAATTGCATAGTCCATGGAATTATTCTATCTTTCGGGACTGTTGCACAATTAGGCTTGATAGCCTATAACTCTAATTTTTGAACTTTTAGGCCCAAAAATCCAGGATATGACAGAAAATATTAAAAACGCAATATATTCATGAAATAATAAGATTTCCATCGATCCAATTTACAGAAAACTACTTAATCACATTAATAATAATAAGCTTCCGTCAAAATTCAAGTTGTATAGGCATACACGTGCAAATATGTATAATCCTTCGCGTTAGTGGTTAGTTGTCAGGTAGAATCCTCCATTTTGCCATATGACAGCATGGAAGTTTTTTTATGACACGAAATTAAAACCAGTGAAGAATATATAATTGGACATGATCAGAAGGCAGATAAAATATTAGGGTTAAAGCACAATCATATAGAACTCCAGCTACAAAATGCAAGATAATATGAATATAAGTGAATTATTTAGGGAAATTAAGTAAATTAGAGAAGAGAGAGAGAGAGGTTAGAGGGAAAGAAAAGCAAATGGCAGGTGTGTAGAGAGGAGAGGAAGAGGGTGAAACCACATGGAGGACATATGATTAGCAGAGAGCTTCCATTATTCACATGCCCTCCATGTTATTATCCTCCCTTTTTGTTCCTTTGTATTACATCTTAAACTGTTACTGCCAACAAGGCACCTATCTGGCACCTCTCTCTCTCTCTCTCTATATATATATATATCAGCAGTGGGGTAATTACTGTAAATATATATATATATATATAGCCAGTTAGCTACAGAACTGAATTACCTTTTTTTTTCACAAAAGTTTAGGTAAATCGAGCTCTGGGGTCAGCAGGGTTAGGGCAAGATTCCGAGCTCAGAGCGCTTACAGAGGTACTTAAAGATCGTCCATTAATAAGGTCCTCACATCAATGAAATTTAAACCCACAACCTTAGACTTTTTTGGTATGAAGGGAGTGAAGGGAAAGTGTAAGAGAGAAAATTTTGAATTGGATTTAAAAAAAATGAAAGAAATGGAGTTCAAAGTTTTTAATTAATTTTTCTTATTCTTTTACCTTATATATTCTTTTTATTAAAATTTTATAACCCCATTTTTTCAATTTTCTTAAATCCAACTTATAAAAATTTCCCCTCACATCCAAATCTCACATATTAAACAGACTCTTACCAAGTGGACTAACCTTTATTGGTAGAACTGAATTACTTTTGCAACTGTGTGAAGAATATAAATTTAGAGAGGAGGAGGGTGGAAGCAGAGGATCGAATATAATTCATTCTAAATTGACAAATGCAGACAGACACATATTTCGACATTATTGAGATTCATTGCTCACCTGTACGTAAATGCCATATGGGGCCCTTGTTCCACAGTTTTGTAATATCTGCATATCTCAGATTCCTCCTCGTATATACCATTCATCATGTTTATTTACTTGCTCACTTTTAATTATCTACGGTCATTAATTAAATTCACTCTTATTATACCAATCTATATGTATTTTCATCATTTTGTGTTCAAGTTGGCCACTTGTATTTGATGATTGCACGTAATAATCAAGTTAATGTTATTAAATTCTGTGACAAAACACACTTACATACACACGAGTGTAATATGTGAAACATCATATTCCTCCTATCCTAAATGTCACATCTAGTTTGAAGGCGAATTTTGATTCTAAATATAAGATTTTTGTTTTATTTTATCTTTTATATTTATCATTTTTCTTCAAGAAAACGTACCTAACTTATAAACTAATATATAATCTAATGATATACAAAAATATTTTAAATAAATCTTGTCATACATATTATAATTAAATACTACCTCTGATTATTAATATAAAAGCTCACTTTGTATAGTTCAATTTTTTTATCAAAGTATTTTAAATATATGCATATATGTGTGAGTGTGTCAAAAAAACTAATATCATATTGCTTGGGAATAAGAGAGTATAAGCCTCTCTATATATATATATATATATTTATCATCATACTATCTTAAGCTTGTAAAGAGACTTAAAAGAGTGGTGGGGTCATGTGTACAACAACAGGCTACCAAAAGGCAAATGGCCTGGAAATTTAGTGATTTTCCCCTGCGTCTGAGTAAATACTTAGTACCAACACTTTTTGTGAACATATTTTGCTCCCCAGAAATATTATTTCTGGTTTTGTAAAATAATAATTTATTTTGGCTTACTGAAAAGTTTCCATATTTTAGGCTTGGAAGTTTGTAACCCTTCGTGACCGAAATTTGTCAACGGTTAGGCGCTTCCCCGAACATTCTCTCCGGTGTTAGCGTTCAGGCCAGTCTTTCCTATGGTGTCTGTTCGGTCTCGAGGGACACATTGTCTGGACTGTCTTGTGTCTGTTAGCTCTCCATGGACCGTGCCTAGCCTATAAAAGAGGCATAGTTGAAGTGTGCAGAACCAAGTTCTAATCTCTCCTCCTCTGCATAATCTTTTCTCACTATGATCGCTATTGTCTTCATACAGTTCTGCTGCCTTGACTTGCTCAAAAAGGATCTGTTTAATCCTGGGGAGTATCACTTCCTCTCCTCTCTACCAGTGGTCATGGAATAACTCTCAAGGACAATGTCCTCATATGCGACTCAGATTATCCACTTCTTCGTTCTTGTAGAGTGCTCGTGAACTACAACTTAAAGTGGGTATTATCCTAAGGACCAGATTGGATAATTTATTTAGTTTTTTTAATCTTTCTAAATTAGATAAATAGCTTTTCCGTTAAGGACTAGAGGAGTAGGAGGACTCAACATAACAACAAAATACATAGTTTTATGTCTCTACCATGTTGTAATATATGTCCATCAAATTGCTACTCCTACGTTATCAATTCCTTATACCAACTCTAATATTCATTATTCTAACTCCTAAACTTAATTATATGTTCAATGCTTATTTGGCATAAAATATATAATTGATCAAAACATTTTATGAATGATTGGTCATCAATAGTTTAATATTATATCACATGCATCATAACTTGTCACTAGCTAGTAGTTTAAATAAAATGTCTTTAAATGAAGTCACGTATTCTTGTTATATCGGAGATGAACTCTACTTTTTTTTTTTTTAATTTCTCTAACGACAAAATTTGTATGGAAACACAGGAATTAATCGAAAAATAGTTTGATATTGTGAGAGAACCTAATAAGTTGACCTATGATAGTGATTTAGGAAGAAACATCACATGCTCGCATGTATAACCCTTGAGCCCATGGCCCCAAAATAAAAACATTTAAACTTACACAATAATTTCCAAAAATTTCATTGAAAAGACCATTACCAACCAAAACAAAAACTACCATGTAATATAAAACAATTTCCCAAAAAGAAGCGAATTCCATTCATATGATTAGCTACTTGTTTTTTTGGCCGGAACAAAACTTTAGAAGATTCCTGACTATCCATCAGCTTTGATCTGGACTCTTTAATTTTCCTTTCTGTGCATATGCAGGCACATTCTCTAATCATAACAACAAATGCCAGAATATATAAATATCTTTAATTTTTTTATCCAAATGCAATTCATTATCAAAAAAGAAAATATAAAAAGCTTTTTTAAACTCAAAAGCAAATCATTTTCATCGTATTAGAGAAAGAGAGTGGGGCATCTTTTCCATTTGGCTTTAAAACTCTGAGGTTAAAGCCAACAAAAGCACATGAAATGGTCCATAATAATGTGAAACAAACAGCAAAATGATGTCCGTAAGACGAGCAAAATACACTAATACGCAAATATTTTGTGAGATATATATAGGCATATTTTTATGAATATATAGGGCAATAATTTTAACACTATATGTCACCTTTTGCATAATTTTTTATAGATGTTTACCTACCTTACTTCTCCCATTAGACCTCCCTCTCTTGAATATTAATTTGAATTACTATTTTAACCTTTCAATACTTATCTAGCTCTTTAATATTAATTTCTTTTATATATATTGCGGGATCTTTTGCTTTTAAAAGAGCCATTTTCAAACCAGAACCAACACATCCTAATGCTGATAAATATGCACTTATCCGATGAATAATTATTCGGGTCCCACCCCATCGCCCACTCTCTTGCATTATATCTTGCTTGTTCTATTTGTCATGCCCTTCAATAATTGAGTTCCCGTGAGGATAAATCTTTTTTTTTTTTTTTTGGGATTAAAACGTATATATTATTATCTTGACTTGATCGGGTTCATTACTTGCAAATTAAAATTAATTTTTATTAATTATATAGGCACCCTTAGAAATTCATAGCTAGCTGCACAATAATGTTCATATTTTTTAAGTCCAACATGAATTGATTCGTGTTTATATTCTAAGCTTGTCTATGCATTTTACTTTCTTCTATATCCTCAAAGTAGATGGCTATAACGGTGTATATATCAACATTTATATTTTTGGTAAATAAAGCCATAAAAAATAATTGGGTCATAAAGTCCACCACGTTGAAGCACGTTGTGGGGTCATTACTATAGTTAATGGAAGTATATATATTCAATTAGCGGAAATATTAAAATATGCCCACTTTATCCCTTTCTCTTCCACATATATTATCTGGACAATAATTAAATTCGCAAAATGGAAAAAAGAGGGAAGAATTAATCAACACAATAACTCAAACTAGTAAATCATTGGCCACAGTCACCTCAAAATACACATAGAGAGTACATACAGATGCAAATGGTCCCTTAAAAAAACTTCAAATAATTGGAAAATCATGGAGATCAGCCTCACAACATTTATACAAATATTTAGCCATCAAAAAATTCATTCTATTTATTATGTTAGGTTGAGCCATAACTGAATTTGTCACCAAGTTATTTTCCATTCATAAATGGTCTTTGCCTTTATAAAGTGACGTTCATCTAACTAAATACTCCTCCATCCATTCCTTTATATAATTCGTCATTATCCCCTCTCAATACATTATTAAATTAATCTTATGGTTTAATTAATTAATTAAAAAATGTTCCTTAACCAACTACAAAACTCAACGAGTTTATCAAACCATTGATGATCACCATTGAAGCCAACCCACGTGGCTCCATTAGCATCCAAAGTTTGCTGGCATCATTCAAAAATTATTAGATATAATATCTGAGTTCACACACACACACATAGTCTCGTTTTGTTTTTCATGTTAGGGTTAGTGATGTTCCATTTTAATGATTTCATTTCATTACCTATGGGGATAGACCTTAATCCCTTAGATTTATAGGTATTAGTCTTAATTGAGTGGGTTTTGATAGTTTAAGCATGAAGTCTCCAATTTGATTTCATGGGAATGTAGAAAACGTTTTTGAGAGAATCTGAAATAGTCTAATAGCTATATAAAATTTTTTTTTTAAAAAAAAAAAAACTACTGGGATTGGAATTTATGATCAGGACTGTTGAAGACGTTCGTGTCAGGGGTAATTTGGTAATTTGAGACTCCCCCAACATTCAGCAATTACCAAAGCTGACCTACAGATGGATGGGCCACAACTTGTTATCGACATCGTCGCTATCTAGCAGGCTGTTCCCACTACAACAGTTAAAATTACATTTCCAAAATTTATTTTATTCAAATAAAATATATTAAAAAAAAACCATCTTCTTAATTATTTATTTTTTTACTTTTAAATGTACTATTATAATTTATCCCTCCATCTTTTTTTTCTTCCCTTTTCTCAGCCCTTACGTAAGACACACATAAGAATAAGAAAGCTTATTCTTTTTCAATAATATTCAACAGAAACGAAAAAAAGATAAAAAATGACAAAAGATTCCGTGGCCTCATAAATTAAATTAAGGAAGCACATAATACACAGAAAGAAAAAGTAGCTTCAGCTAAATTTAATCATATTTTCCATATTTAATATGATGAAATTGACAGAGAGATGCCGCCTAAAAATAAAAAAATATATTAATTCACCTCTCTCTCTCTCTCTCCCCCCCCCCCCCCCCTCTCTCTGTGCACGCACCATCCCTACGCATAAATAAAATCCCTGTGAAGAGTATTCACCTTGGTTTCTGATTATTCTTTTCTCATCAGCTGTAATTGCTTACACACAACTTCTCTCTCTTCCTCTCTTTCTCCTCTTTCTCCCTCTCTCTCCCCATCTCTATATGCAACTGGCAGATCCAAGTGTGTTAGAGACTCCCTCCGGCGAGCCTATGATGGCCACCGTGACGGCGGTTGTGCCACCTGCAGAAGCCGTGGCCTCCGACGGTGCTGCAGAAATCGAGTTGATGGATAGTATTGTTGGTATGGATGCAACGAATTCAGGTAATCATATTGATCAGAAGAGAAGTGGTGGTGCTGGGGGCGGGGGCGGCGGAGGAGGCAGCGGCAACCGGTGGCCTCGTCAAGAAACTTTCTCTCTCTTGAAGATAAGGTCAGATATGGACGCTGCGTTTCGGGATTCCAGTCTTAAAGGTCCACTTTGGGAACAAGTTTCAAGGTATATATATATATAAATTTATATGTCTCTATATATCAATAATTGAGTTGAATCACAAATCATTATTCTATGTTCGATTTCTTTCTTTCTATCTAATCCTCTCTTTTTATTTCTGAACAACGAAGTAGTAGACTGAAATGAAACTGATGCTCATCCTTCAAGTTCTTGCATGATCCATCTCCTGATTAGTATTCCCAAATCTAATTGTTGTCTAAACTCATTTCCAATCCCACTCTTTTTCTAATTACATATATGCATGGAAGATGAAACTTATAATTTCTCTTAGTACTGGATCTTGTTTATTTTATAATCTGTTCATCTTAATTCCTGGTTGAGAAGATTCGTGAGAATCAAACAGAGCCATCATTCTGCCTTTATATTGATGAGCTAACAAGAACGAACGAACGAACGAATCATTCTGTATGCGAGAGTTTTGTGTCAGAGCTTACTTTGCCCAAGTTTTTGTGAAAATTTTTAATTTTTTTGTACTGTTCTTACTTCTTGGATTCTAATCGCTTATTCATTAATGAGTACTCTTTTAGGTATATTATATGGACCACCCTACGGTTTAATTAATACTCGTATATCAATATATCCTGAGAGAAGTAAACCAGTAAATGCTATTGCTTTAGATTAGATTTGGTTTTTCCTTATTTGAACGAGAGCAGTAACTTTTTGTAATAATGGAAAGCGTTTTGTTCTATTTATATATATATATATATATATGAAATTTTGTACGTGTGCATAGGAAAATGGCAGAACTTGGATATAATCGAAGCGCAAAGAAATGCAAAGAGAAGTTCGAGAACGTGTACAAGTACCACAAGAGAACCAAAGAAAGCAGAAGTGGTAAACCAGATGGCAAAAGCTACAAATTCTTTGATCAATTACAAGCATTTGAAAATAAATTCACTGTCTCTCACCATCATCATCACACTCCGTCAAAACCACCGCCACCTCCGCCGCCGCCACAATCTCAACCTTCTTTCCAAACATGGCCTAGCAATATTAATAATAATGATCCTACTCCTACCACAGCTACTATCTCTTACGTCACTACCATTCCATCCAATATAAACCCTACTCTCATTTCTCCTCCTCCGCTAGCGCCACAGCCGGTGAATATTGTTGCTGCCACCGTCACCAACCCTAGGAATTTGTCAAACAAGAGCCTTTTCTCGTCAATCACGACGACCACGTCGACCTCGTCGTCGACGGCATCTGATGAGGACATGGCAGAGAAGTACAGGAAGAAGAGGAGGATGAAGGACTACTTCCGGAGGCTGACGAGGCAAGTGCTGGCGAAGCAGGAGGAGATGCAGAAGAGGTTTTTAGAAGCCATAGAAAAGAGAGAGCGTGAGGGAGAAGCACAGTTAGAAGCTTGGAGGGCTCAAGAAATGGAAAGAATCACTAGAGAGCATGACATTCTTGTCCAAGAAAGATCCACCGCCGCGGCCAAGGATGCTGCTGTCATCGCTTTCCTCCAGAAGTTATCCGGCGGCCAGCAAAATCAGGAACCGCAGCCACCACCTCCTCCGGCTCCACCACAACAACCTGTAATGCAAGCCGTAGAACAACCTCGTGAACAACTGCAATTGCTGCCTATTGACAAGAAGTTCGAAATACAGAAAGTGAACATAACCAACGGTCATCATAGTAACAATAATAATCCGGTGAGTGTTTCTAATTCTTCTTCTTCCTCTTCAAGGTGGCCAAAAGCAGAAGTTCATGCACTGATAAGGCTGAGGACGAGTATGGACCCAAAGTATCAAGAGAATGTACCAAAAGGACCATTGTGGGAGGACATATCGGCCGGAATGCAGCGGCTAGGGTACAACCGGAGCTCAAAGAGATGCAAAGAGAAATGGGAGAACATCAACAAGTACTTCAAGAAAGTGAAGGAGAGTAACAAGCAAAGGCGTGAAGATAGCAAGACTTGTCCTTATTTTCAAGAGCTTGAGGCTCTTTACAAGGAGAAGAGCAAAACCAACAACAGTAGTAGTATGAGTATCGTCTTCGGTGGTGCGGCCACCGGGAATCATGAAATGATGATGGAGCCGTTGATGGTGCAGCCGGAGCAGCAATGGAGGCCGCCTCCGCCGCATGTGGAGGAGGAGGGTGGTGGCGCTGGGAGGGAGAACAACAGTGCAAATGATGTTATGTTTCAGTACGAAGAGAAAGAAAGAGACGACGGAGAAGAAGATCTAGAAGAGATGGGAGAAGAAGAAGATGATGATGATGATGTTGAGGAAGATGAAGAAGATAGTATGGAAGATAATGATCAACAAGAAGGACGTTATGAAGTTGCAGCGACAAGTAATAATAAAATTGCATCAGTGGATACTGTTGAATAAGCCGACAAGATAAGGCAAGTTTCTGATTGGAGGAGGATAAGCCTTTTTTATTTTTTATTTTTTTATAACTAACAGTTTTAGTCTTTAAATTGTGAGATTTATTTAATTTTTCATCTTTGAAAATGAATGAAATCAAAGCACGATCGAGTCTTTATTCTTAAAAGTGAAAAACATCATTGTAGATTAGTAGTGTGCAAATATCAAAAACAAAAAGGTTGATGTGATGTAAGTTATATATATATATATATATGTATGTATGTATATGTATATGGCCGGTGAAGGTACAATTTTACTAATAAATTTTTTTTGTAAGAGCATTTGACATAAATAAATTTTGAAGGAAGTAAAAATATTAATAAATAATTTAAAATAGTATAGATTCATTATAACCATTAAATTCCATCAAACGTTTGTTAAATCTACCAAGACTGGTTTCAAGTAACACCTAATGAACGTTTAATAAAAATTAACGACCTTAATGAATCTACATCATTTTATATAATCTATCGATATTTTTATTTCTTCTAAAATTTATTTGTGCCCGACACTTATTAGAAAACACTTTATTGGTAAAATTGAACATTAACCCTATATATATATATATATATATATATATATGTATATATATATTTCAACATGTCATTTGTAAATAGAAATTAAATCTCTTTTTTCAAGATCAAAACTAAAGATTTCCAACAAACAATCAAGAAATTAATTTTATGTCAGTATTATCTTTGTTTTGAATGAGACGCCGGATAATTAAGTTGAGTTTTTTATCTATAGGATTCTTTTTTGGAAAAAGAAAAAATCATTCAGCGACATATAATACTATTTCTTGCAGATCTCAGAACAATATAGTAAACGGGAGTTTGATCTCCTCTGTTATACTCCCCCCTTTTTTTGGGATTGTGAGGTGTCACCCTCAAGCATGGTCACAGCACACAGGAAATATCATCGACATAAAATATAAAAATTTTAGTAATAATTATTAATAAAATTGTTGTATTTTATCGTAAATACTTTTTATTAATATACGTGCATCTAGTTAAAAGCGAAACCTTTGGATCGAAAAAAAAAAAGGTTAAAAGCAAAACCAAAAGGGAAAAAATATAGGCAAAAAATAATTCAATTCCTTCAATTCTTTAGTCCCATCTGGGAAGCTTAAAGGCTGCTTCTGGCGGCGGCATATATATTTACATTTATACCCACGTTTTGTGGATGTGGGGGAGAGAGGAGTTTAGATCCTTTTTATAGAGTTGAAATTATATCTATTAGAATTAGAAAAAAATTATATGGCTCAATTGACATTAAGCAACTCCTTAAGTCTTGATCTAAGAAGTGTGAGTTTGATAGACTCTTTGTCGGTACAATAGATGTGTGAGTTACTTTTCTTAAGTGAAGAATGGTAGGGAAAAAAAAAGTTGTATAACAATATTCCTAAGTTCAAGCGATAATGGGCAACATTAAGGGTTAATGATAATAAAGGAAAGAGATAAATAAATACCATTTGAACGTTGAAATCTCTAATTAGTGATTTCTCAAAAATCTGAATTATCAATTTTTATATTTTTTTTGTCGATCTCATTACTTTTATTGTCAACAAAACCAATTTGAAATTTTAAGTTCAAGTGGTATTTAAATATCTCTTTCTCTAATAATAATCAGGATTCAAATATTATTTTTCAAGAGAGTTACAATTAACTCTTAAATAAATAAAAATTTAATTATTTTTCATTCCACTTAAAAGTAGTCAAGCTTTAATATTTACATATCAAACTTCAGAATTTACAAATGGTTGTGACAATGGGTAATTAATTTTCTTATTTGAGTCTTATATGTAATTCTCGTTATATTTTTATGTAACTCAGAAAAATAATAAATATTTCTCTTTACTTATAACTCAATGCTCCCCCCATTTCATAAATTTGTTATATATACTGAAATATGAAATTTTCTAAACCACACTATTTAATAACTCAAGATATAAGAACCTTACAAGTCACAATTAAAAAAAAAAAAAAACACTCATCTGGTTGTTAATATACAACCTAATTAGCCTAGTTTTTAAACTCAGACTAGACCGGTCAATCCAGAGTGAAAACCATGAACTGGCCGATAAACCAATCTGATTAGGTAATTTTTTATTTTTTAAAAAAAAAAAATTATTTTCCTTTAAAATTTCATATTGATAACCCTAAAATCTTTAATTTCTCATTGATTTGGCCCTAAGTTAGCTCCGGTATGACTCCGATCTGACCCACTGACCCTTGACCCAGTACTCCGGCTGGTTCAATGGCTGGTCCAGGTTTCAAAACCTTATTAATTAAATAGTTGATCTTGGTCTTAAATGTAAAACCTATTTTTCATATTTATCCAAAAAAAAAATCAAATTTACCCCTATTAATAGGTGCTCAAGTAAGAGAGAGATATGGATATAATTAAGAAAAATTATTAGAGTTTTTAGAAGAAAAAAATATGTCATATTAACTAATTTTCTTAATCTATATAAATTAGATAAATAGACATTGTATTAAATACGTGAAGAGTAAAATGAGAGGATGAGAAAATGAGGGAAGGGTGGGTGATGTTGTGGCGGAATAAGAGATAAAGAGTAAGGGAAGTGGTCACATGGGCCAGCAAAGCAGAGCCAAAGTGGAAGTACTTGTTGTCTTCTCCACCAAGATAGCTCCCATGTTCTCTCTTCTATTTTATCTCACATGTAGCCTCTCTTCTTGTTGTGCCCTCTACACACACACACACACACACACACACACACACTTACTCTCCAAATTCATTATTCTAAATTATTTATGTACAAATTATACATTTATTACCATGCTAGTAATTAACCAGGCGAGCCACTGATTAATTAACATGAATCGTGTATAAAACAGTACTGGCTCACCCGTTCACTATTTTTATTTCTAACTAATTACTTAATTATTATTAATTAACAAATGGTTATAAGAAGTTAAACAACATGCATGTCAACACACTTTTTCTGTCATAACTTACGCATCAATTTTGTACTTCATAGAAAGTTCGAACACACAACTTAATTAACAAAGATTTAAGAGAGGAATTTGGTGTCATTGATCACAACCTCTGACCAACACTTTGGACTATTCTCTTCAGTCCTTAATATAAGATAAATTTACAAATTAAATTAAAAAATTTAGTTAAGTTAGTTAATATAACATGTATTTTCTAAAACACATACTCATCTTCCTTAATTCCCTCCTTTCCTCTCCTTCTTAATTGTTGTTGAATGGGCATCAACGAGGGTAAATTAAGAAAAGATTGACAAATATGAAATATATGTCTTATATTTAGAATCAAGATAAACTCCCCAAATATGTATTACTCCCTCCGGTCCTAATTATAAGAGAAAGTTGACTTTTTTGGAGAAATTAAGGAAGCCAATTAAATTACTTTAGAGTGTTTATATTTTTAGTATTCTTAGATTATATATTAGTTTATTAGTCAAATTAATTAGTTTGGAGAAAAAAATATAAATATAAATACTCTAAAGTAATTTAATTGACTTCCTTAATTTTTTCAAACAAGTCAATTTTGTCTTATAATTAGGACCGGAGGGAGTATATTAAAAAGGGGATGGAGTATTGTTTATATACAACTAATATGGACATTGTGTACGTGTGTTGCTCAAAATATGATAATTAGGTTATAATGTGATTTGTTGGAGTTTATGCATTATACTATTTGTTTTATATCTTTCTGTATATAATATATAATTTTTTATGGCTCTTGTCCCTTTTTAATTATACATAGTACCATTTTCGCAATTTTATGAATTATTATAAATTCTTTTCATATATTTGCAATACCTGCCGCGTTTTTTGGTGGTAATAGGCTTTTGCTGCACCGCAAAATATTGGTAACAACTGTTCGGTGGGAATAGTAAACCGCAGGGTATTTAAAAGAATTAATATATTATAATCAAACATAAAAAAATTAGATAAATATAAGTTATTTTTGTGAATGTTAATTTCAAAACGATGTAACGTACGTAAAAGTTCAAATTTTTTTTGTGATGGAGGAAGTATGGCACCACTCACAACATCATCAGATCAGAAAAACCATTGATTACTTAAAAGGGCAGGTTTATGAGTAAGAAAATAAATAATGTTTATATATTAAATTAGGGTAAGTGAGGTGCCACTTTCTTCCGCTCCAACATCACAACTTTACATGACCCGTCCATTGTAGGCTCCACAATAAGGAATCTTCCATGTTATCATTCATGTTCGTCAAAATCAATACCCCTCCTTTTTTTTTAACAATTTTTTATTTGTTTCTGCTGACTTCTTATAATCACACACACACACACACACTCTCTCTCTCTCTCTCTCTCTCTCTCTCTCTCTCTCTCTCTCTGCGCATTTCATCAACATGTTCTTTACGAATCACTTGTTTGCAAGTTGAAGATTTTAATGACCTCACAAACAAGGAATGATCGAACCTATATAAAGAACATATTATCATTGAACAAAAAATAGATAACTCTTTGGGGGAATATTATAGCTGAGGACCACAGGGTAAAAATATTTAGACAGAAGAATTTTAAAATTGCTAATCCAGCACCATTGCTAGTGCGCTATCCCCATTATATATAAAGCCAATATTATTTATAGAACTATATAAGTAATGCAATCTTTAGTCTTGAGAAATTAAGCCCCATACAATGCACAAAATCCAAAATTTAGTCGTAAAAAACCAAGAAATTAAGAGTGTGTGTGGCCAAAAGATGAAGCTCCACATCTTTTTTTTTTTTCCCCTTGCTACATGCTAGTTACACACACGCACACATATATGCACCATGTGCAAAGATATCCTCCAAGATTATTGCTGAACATAACAGATTCTTTCCGTATATGAATACACCAAAATTGTTGAGGTGCTTGGAATTTCATGGATAAAAGCACCATACAAAGTAACAAAAACCCATTAGTTAATTAATTAATTTCATGATATGATCTCTTTCACGTCTAGACATATAAATGGAGAACAATTAAGTTCTTTTTTCCACTGAAAGAATCAATATTATTAGACATTAATAGTCTAAAGTTATAAGCAGAATCGAACTCACGACCTTTTTACTTACATGAAAGCTTTCATATCATTATGTTACAAGGTCCTCGGTAGAGTCATTATTAATATATAGTTAAAAGCTATACTATTTATATGCTATGAATAGTGCAACTGATCTTTTTTTATAGCCATAGACCTATATTCAAACTTTGATTCATCATGTTATGCCCACAATGGATGTAATAAATGCAAGATTATGTAACCCGGACCGGACCGGCCAGTCCGGCCCTGAAACTGGTGAACTGGCCGGTAAACCGGTCCGGTTCCCGGTCCAGTCTGGGTTACTATTTTTTAAAAAAAAATTAATTTTTCCTTTAGAATTTCATACTATAAGTCTAAAATTTTCAATTTCTCACCTGTTTGATCCCGGTTGAGCTCCGGTTTAGCCCCGGTATGATCTACTGACCCTTAACCCAGTACCCCGACCGGTTCAATACCCAATCCGGATTTTAATACCTTGAATAAATGAGACTTTGGATGTTAATGCTCACTCAAACAAATCAGGATGGGTTAACTCCCTGGTCCATGGAAAAATGGGCCAGATCAATACCAACCCGTTTGAAGGCCCAATAAGAAACCTCCCTTTTGTTTTTTTAAAGGATTACTTGTGTTTTTACTTCTCCCCTATTATTTTTTACTTCATTTTTAAGGTGGGATATTCTTTTATACTTGTTTGGTTTACAAAAGTTCTTCAGTTGCTTAGCATAAAAGGAGTTGCGTAGCAGAAAACTGTTTACCGTATTAGATATGGCAAATATTAATCCACCTTAATCAACCTAGATGTGGCAACTAAATCCAATTAAATTAATGACTGCACAAAGTTGGATTAAGTCACTAACACGTTGCTTTATACCATCAAATCTCATCATTATAAAACCTTAAAACAAAAGATTAGCGCACACGTCATTTTCAACAAAGACGACAGGTGCTTTAATTAACATAATCCTTATTTAATTTCGTCTAATGATAATAACCCCTTGGGGGGATCACCAAGGTCTTGACCAATTTTGTTGCCGTATCCCTTCAAAAATCATCACATTTCTTTGATTAAAGCTTTGAAATCACACGCCATTAGTAGACAAAACCATGATCTTGTTGTGATCTTTTATGAGAGTTACTTAGTTATTAATTAAACATAATTGCTAAAGCTAATGACAAGGACGTCACTGCCTTTTTCTTCAGTGTTTAATGTGAATATCATATTCATTCTGCCAAACAGAAGCTATACAGTAGCCTTCGGAATATGCATATGGTCCCTTGCTGTTCATCATAGCTACCTTGGACCACATCTATCTATCTATCTATCTTAAACAAAGATAAGATTCATGTGTGCAAGCGCTCATATACATATTGACATCTGTTGCCAGATTTTTTGATTAAATATACTTGTCGAGTCTTAAACGCGGGACCTAATTTATAGTGCAAATTATACTATATGCTAGATCCTATATTTAGAATTATAGGTTGTAATACAAATTTATATTTACAGTCTGCATTAAATTATTCAATTCTTATGAATTTCAATAATTATTTACATGAAATATAAATTGGAAAAAATTCAAAAAAATACTTTCAAAATTTGTAAATCTCAAATAAGTGATTTTCTACTAAAATGAGTTCTGAAATAGTCAATCAAATGTAGGCAATAATTAGACTATTGTAGAAAACAAAACTGATTTAGGATTTTGATATTTTGAAAATATTTTTCTAGAATTTTCTTATATAAATTTTAAGGAGATATTAATTATTTGTTTATAACTCACATATCATGTTTTGTTAGTGGAATTACTTATCATTAGCAAAAGGGGTTACGGAGACAGATTTAAAAAATTCAGAAAATTCACTATCAGCTTTTTAATTTTGCGCATGGCTCAATTGTTTTGTGCAATACAACTTTATGCCCTAATTAAATATTTTTTATTTGATAACCGATACTTCAAAGAGATGTTCAGGCATTATTTAAATTCCTCAAGGCAACAAAAAAGAGCATCTTATTTTCGGAATGATGCTGCAATCCTCAACGTTGTTCAATTTGTTTTATTTATATATAAAAAATGTATTTCTGTCAAACTCAAAAGCAGGCACGCGCATGCATATTTATTAAGTTTAATTATTGGTCAACAACTTCATATATTTGTATACGTAAATATTATTTTATGATTATTAGCTGCATCTTCTTTCAAAAACTTGATAGTTTAACTCTAAATGAATGAAAAAATAATCATAATTAATAACAATAGATAAGTTAATTTAATCTAAATTGTTGGGAATCAAACAGGAAAAATCACTTTCTCCCACCGACTACAAAATGCCTCAAGAATAATCTCTAGTGGACAACATGCCAAGTGTTAATTTTGACTTTAATTCCTTCTAAAAGTGATGCTTATTAAACCCGTCTTCTCGGAGCCACTCCAATTTCCCTTGACAATATTCTTGTGAGGAAACCAAATGTTTGTAACAGCACCTAAATGTAGATTTCTTCATTATTTGAAAATTATAATACATGCCTTTGACCTTAAGTTAGGGCCATTGTCATGAATATATATATATATATATATGTATGTATGTATGTATGTATATGTATATGGCAGGGTCATGGTGAAAAAATACCGTATGGGGTTTTTCCAAAAGTGCTCCTAACACCAAAAGTTTTTTTCTTTTTTCCTTTTGGGCAAAAGTAACCATGTGATTCCAAAAGTGGGGTATAAGTCACAGAGTCCGTTAAATGTAAACGGCGTCTGTTAATTTCTCCTTAAATGAGCTACCTGTTATTTATGGGTCATATGACAGATGAAAATGTCGCAATTGGGGGATGGAAAACTCCATTAATCTGTCAAGAACCCACCACCCAACATTAAAATTCATTGATAAACATATAGAGGAGGAGTAATTCGTCGAGCAGTGAGAAGCGAGAAACCAAGAGGAAGCTCCATGGCTTCGTCTTCAACATTGAGATCATAGTTACGGTCAACGTTCTCACATTAATGGCAGTTGTGACTTTTACCCTATTTTAAGAATCACATAGTTATTTTTGCCCCATAACAAAACATTTGATGTTGGGCACAATTTTGAAAAAACCTGATGTATATTTTTTGTACCTTAACCCTTAATGGTATATACTCACACCCTCACTATATGAGTGTTGAATACAATTGTTTTGGAATTTGGCCTTACATAACATGAATTTTGGAATGAAACCTCTATCCTTGAGATTATCTTAATTTGGTGAATTTTCTTCCTTTTTTTTCAGTTTAAACAAATAAAAATAATAATAAGTATTTGAAGTGAGATGAGGGTGAATTAATCTTCGCCAACCTCAAGTTGAGGATATCCATCCAAGAACATTAAGACAGCTTAAATTCAAGATCATAGTTTAGAAATTTTTCTTTTTCTCACAAAAAGTCATCTTCGCAAATTCGAGCACATATATTTTGTTAATTGATTCTAATTTTTTTTAAACCCAAAAGTTTTAAACTCTAAAGAAGTACCAAGATTATTCTGTAAATTAAAGACTAAAGTCAAGACCCTAGCCCTCAAATTTCAAACTCCAAAACTCCTAAATTTGAAATATAAAGGAAAGCTTAACAACTCACTTTCACATGCATGTTGAATGATGAACTAGTCCCCAAAAAAATTGGATGCCATTGAAGGGTATGACAGATATATATATATATATATATATATATATATATATATATATATATATATATATATATATATATATATATATATATATATATATATATATATATATATATATATATATATGAGATTGTTATATATATAGAACAGATGCTGGACCTTGATAAATAAGAGTGTGATTGATGTACTCATGTCAGAAAGCATATTCCATGCTCATCCTTAATTCGACACTTTCCAAATTGATATTAGACGGTCTGGATTTTAATTTAATTTAATTTAATTCTTTCATATTTTCAATGATTTTAAGGAAAATAATTTTTTGGTCCCTATAGTTTTCACTCAGTTGTGATTCAGTTTCTACATTTTAACTCGGTCCAACTAAATCCCTAAAATTTTTATTCAGTTGTTGTTCAATTCCTGAATTTTGACTCGCTGCAATTTAATCCCTATAATTTCAACTATTTTATAATTTAGTTCCTTCCTTTATTAAATATACAATTTCATTTTTCTAAAACATAGAGACTATGTTATATATAAAATGGTTGAAACTATAGGGATTGAATTATAGCAAGTTAAAATTCATGATCTGAGTTATAACCGAGTCAAATCCGTAAAGACTAAGTTGTATCAAGTCAAAATATAGGAATTGAGTTACAACAACTCAAAACTTTAAGGACTAAAAGAGTATATTCCCCATTATTTCATATCAACATATGCAAGATCGATGGGTTAAAGATTTGATAGAATTTTACATTCACTGTCGTGGACCAAACACAACTCTCTTTCTATATCAAGGCACAGGGCGGCCGTAAAATATAGGCCACAGAGCTTATGGTAAATGAACATTCTTGGTGTTGCTCATGGTAAGAGTCCTATCATTGTGATAAGCATATATTCGATAAAATCTTCCAATCATCATATACAATATTCATGTCTTGTAATTAAATATATTGTACTATATGCGCACCAGGTATGGTGAATGGCAATTTAAAAGTAAAAAGTAAAAACTGATGAAAGAAGGATTCAACTATGGAAATGACTTGTATGGTGTAAAATGAAATAAATTAAACTTAGATATGAGAAGAGTGGATTGTGAGAAAGATTTAAGTGATGATGAGGAAGAAGGTTCAGCGAGGAAGAAGGAGGGAGGGGTATGATTAGATGAGGGAGGCGCATGACGATTGGTGAGTGGGCGCACAGTTCAGAGAGAGAGAGAGGGAGAGAGAGAGACAACAAGTGCATGCTAGTTAGGTTCTTTTCATTGAGGTTACGCCCAACTCACAAGATTCCTCCACGTGGACCCCACTCTCCACGTGGGCTGTTGCCATTTTCTGCTTGCCCCTCCCTCCGCTCTTCCGCCCCTCCCTTGGCCTCTCCTTTTATTTGTACTCCCTCCGGTCCTAATTATAAGGTAATTATAAGGTAGGACCGGAGGGAGTATATTCTTTAAAAAAACAACAATTGAAATTATTAGTTCTATTTTGAACCTCTTAATTATTTTTTACCCTTTTCATAATTCATTACACCATTGTTTTTTCCAGTCCGTAAATAAAAATCTCCACGTTAATATTAACAATTGTAATAATGAGTTCCCCTGCCCTTATTTGCAATTTCAAAATGGAATCCTCCTTATGTACAGCAAGTTAATTAAACATGGCCCTACCACATCTCATATATGAAAATTGAAAAATAAAATTTAAAAATGATAAATATAATGCATTTTAGTAATAAATTAAACTCATGATTTCTTAGAAATAAGTTAAAATCAAAGGTCATCCACATGCACATATCGTGGAAAATAATATTTTTATAATACTAGCAATTAAATTTTTTTAAAAAAAAACTTATAGGCCTTTCTGTCAACTATTTTTTAAGGTGTTTCCCTGTTTAATGAATTTTAATTTTATTCAATAATATGACCAGTTTGAAAAAATAATTGAAAATTCTCTTGTTAAGTGATGTTGCAGTTAGCTCATATTTTTGGTTCTTGGCTTCTTGCATATGCATGTTTAAATATCTTTAAAAAAAAATAAAATGTATATACAGACAAGTTATGCCTATTGCCTAATCTAAATAGTTAAAACAAATAAATTTTAGAAATGATCACTAAAACATTTGAACATGATGAGAAAAGTTTTAGGCAAAAATAAAAGAAGACCCAAATTAAAATAACCATTACCCCCATTTACACCAACATGGCAACATATGATATAATATAAGGTTTAAAAAAAATACAAATGAAATTAAAAAAAAAAACTGTTCTCCTTATTCATTATTGTGAAAACTGAAAATCTTAAAATTTTCATTCTTCCCTCAAATTTATTTATTTATTTCGCCCCAAAAAAATAAATAAATTTGTAAAAACAAAACATATGGATCATCGTCATCATTGACTATAAGCTGCGACCACCAAAGTACCAATAACTATTCCCCACCTCTTTGCCCATGTGTCATTCTCCCGTGACGTCGTCGTCCATCCGACTTCATCAGCAAACCCACCACCGCCGTAACCGCCGCCGCAGTCCTCCCACCTCCGACAACCCTGGCAATCTCTTTGACCCACCTCATTCTCCTTGATTGGTTCACCATTCCTTTTGGCCCTTTCTTCTCTCTCTCTCACTCACTCAGAAGCACCCACTGAAGTAGCTGGCTTGCTTGCCACTATCTCGTAGGTGCCACTTCCTCCATCATCATCGTCGTCATCATCTTCCTCTCTATCCTTGTCTTCCTCTTCTTCGTCTTCTTCCATCGCATCATTTCCCGCGCTTCCCATCATCACCTGCGGCGGCCCCGGCGGCCGTGTACCTTGCTGCGGCTGAGGCTGCGGCGGCCACTGCTGCTCTGGTCGCACCATGAGCGGCGGAGTAGACATCATGTTCTCCGGCGGCGGCCGCGGCGCTGACTGCATCTTGAAACTCTTCTCCCTGTATAGAGCATCCAGCTGGTGAAAGTACGGACAAGTCTTGGAATCTTCTGGTCTTCTCTTGTTGCTCTCCTTCACCTTCTTGAAGTACTTGTTTATGTTCTCCCACTTTTCCTTACACCTCTTCGAGCTACGGTTGTAACCCAGCCTCCTCATTGCGGAGGAGATTTCCTCCCATAACGGCCCCTTCGGCCCATTCTCCTGGTACTTGGCTTCAAGGTCTGTCCGTAGTTTTATCAGCGTCTCTACCTCCAATTTCGGCCACCTCGACGATGACGTACCCGGCGTCGTCGCCGCCGCCAAACAACTGTTATGCCCGTTGTCATTTTTCGTCACAATTTCCATGCTCGTCATACCTTGTTGCTGCGTAGCGGGCGGTGGAGGAGTAGAGAGAACTGGAGTTGATTGTTGCACCGTCACAGGTTGCGGCGGCGGAGGTGCAATTACAGGTGCTGGTGCGGCTGGAGCTGCAGTGGGCTGCGACGTCGGAGGAGGAGGATTGGGGATGGTAATGATGTTTGTGGTCGGTGTCGGTTGGCCGAGATTCTGCTGTTGTTCAGCGATCTTCTGCAAGAATGCCATTACAGCGGCATCTTTGGCGGCGGCAATGGATCTTTCCTGAGCCAATATTTCTCTCTCCTTATTGATCCTGGCCATCTCCTGCATTCTCCATGATTCCTCTCGAACCATTCTCTCGTGCTCGCGTTTCTCTATGGCTTCCAGAAACCTCTTCTGAAGCTCCTCCTGCTTCTCTATCACCTCCTTCATCAACCTCTCGAAGAAGTCCTTCCACTTTCTCTTCCGCCTCCTCCGTGCCTCTATCGTCTCATCCGAGGACGTCGAAGACGAACTAGAATTTGACAATAGATCCGTCGGAATGCTGGTGAAGGAGGGTATAAAAGTAGGGTTTGCTGTTATCGTTGTTGATGCTGGTGGTGGTGGGTACAATGGAGGGATTGAAGTAGTAGTGTTCATTGATGGAACAGTAGCAGCAGCAGCATTAACATGAGGAGGCTGCGGAGGAGGAGGCGGTGGCGTTACTTGAGGCGCCACCATGACTGAAGGAGGAGGATGGGTGGTGGGGATGACGGAGACGGGTGGTGCAGGTAGAGGAGCAGAATTAGAAGAGGAAGATTGAATGAATAAAGAATTTGTATTTTGATGATGAAGAGGTTGGTTTTGATTTTGATGATGATGATCGAGAGCTTCTAACTGTTCGAAGAAACGGTACGTTTTGCCGTATGTTCTTCCGGTTCGGCCTTCTTTGGTTCGCTTGTGGTACTTGTAAACGTTCTCGAATTTCTCCTTACACTTCTTGGCACTTCTGTGGTATCCAAGCTCTGCTAGCTTCCTGATAAATATATATGAACAAACAAAATTCACAAACACAAACACAAAAACAAAAACAAAACAAAACCTCCTGGCTTTAATTATCTATCTATCTCATCTCGTGAGGTATAAACTCATCAGGTGTTAAAAAAAAAACAGACATTGGGAGCACAAATTTGAAAAATTAAAATATAATTGAAAAGAAATAACAAATTAAAAGAGGGTGGTGGGGGAGAGAATTAATTCAAGTACCAAAGAATATCGTGAAATGAAAGGGAAGATAGGAAAGAGAGAAGAATAGATATATGTATATGTATATATATGTAACTGGCCATGAATTGATGCAGCAGAAATGTTTGCCATGGAAAACATATGAACCCCCAAGTTGATTGCGAGATCGGATAGATAGTCTATTTTCCGTAACACTGTGGGGAACTGAAACAAAACGGGGAGGAAAATCCGTGTTTGGAGAGAATTCAATTCCAGTCGGTAAATTACTTACTTGGAGAATTCAACAATGAATCAATCGCAGTGATGAAATGAATGCCAGAAAAGCAAAGATTAAATCAAATCCGAATCATGAATGATGTGTTCTTCTTTCCCGAAATTTCAAAACAGAAAGTGTGTGAGAGAAAAGGGGAAGATTGAAAGAGGGAAAATGCAAAAGGTGATGTGATAAAAAGACTTGAAACTGATAGAGAGAGAAAGAGAAAATGGAAATTGAAGCAGAAAACACTGAAAAAAGAAGGAGAGAGAGAGATAGAGGGAGCTGGAATTTTTCCTTCTCTCAGATCTCAAACCAATGAAGTTAATTCATCTAGCTCGAATTCGTGTTCAATTATCAGAAACCACCGTCGCATGGATTTTGAAACAAGAATTTATTTGATTTATTTTTATTTACCTGGAAACCTCATCCCACAAGGGACCTTTAACGCTGGCATCTCGAAACGCCACGTCCATATCGGAGCGTATCTTCAAGAGCGCCAGAGTCTCCTGGCGGGGCCACCGGTTGCCGCCGAAGCTTCTGTCACCGCCACCACCCTCTTCGCCTGAATTCGATCCACCTCCTCCACCTCCGCTACCCCCCGCCGCAGCTGCTGACTCACCACCGTCATGCGCCTCTGCAACTCCACCTCCCGCAGATGCAGCAGCAGCCGCCGCCGCCGCCGCCGCCGCATCATCTCCAGAGCTAGCTCCACCACCTCCTAACGCTGTTGAGTCCCCCAGCATAGGACTCTTATTCTCTTAATTCTTCGCTCTCTAATATTTCACAAAACAGCAGCGAAAGCAGCAAATTACAGTATATCTCTGCGCTCTCAGTAGAGCCGCATGGAGGAAAAATTAAAATGATAAATCCGCGAAAAACAGAGAAAGCGAAGAACCAAAAGAGAAGAAAGAAAAGGGTGGTGGTGAATTTCTTGGATGGTTTTTTATTATGACAGAGCCCGCAATTTTATTTATTTATTTTGGTGGGATCTGCTTGTCAATCTCAAGAACACTTTTTTTTTTTCCTCCCTATTATTATATTTAGACATTGTAATAAATATTTCTTATATTATATTTTTTCCCGTTCCGTGGAATCTTCAGTCTTTTAGTTTAATTAACCTGGGTTTTCCCACTGTAATAATAAAAGTGGCACAGAAAGATATATATGCACATATTTATTGATTTCTTAATTATTATATTTTTGGGTGTCCCAATAATTCAGTTAATTAAAAAAATCTTTTTTTTTTTATTAAATAGCCACAGAGATTTTTTAACACCCGCACAAACCGACGATCCTGATAATAAGTTGGTTTTTGTCTGTCCAGCTATATTTAGTTAAAAGCCGGCCCACGTAGGTCAGCCTTACTTTTTTCCCTCAATTTTTAATTTCTTTTATGTTTCAAACACTTTTGCTATTCTTCGTTTCTATTTTCTTCAAAATTTAAAATGTAACATAAATAATATCGAATGCCGTAATTATATATTAAAAAATTATACCACATTTTTAAATAATTGTAATCTCGAAAAAGTTAGAGTATGTATATATATTTTTATTAATTTTAGCAATTAAAATGATTTTGTAAAGGTTGCTTGAGGGGTTTGGATTTCAGTGGCGGTTGTGGGGCAAGGAAATGACGGGAATAACCCTAACATGGTTCCAGCAATGCCCTTTAATCATTGAAGCCAAATCATGGTATATTTTATTTACATCCACGAGGCTCCTGATCTGGGTTTGTCTCTCTGGTGTCTTATTTTATTTCCTGTGAAATTACTAATATACTCCCAGTTTAATAAAAGTTTTACTCACCAAAATAAAAAATGGAATAAAAAAATAATTTAAAAAAGTGGTTTTCAATTTTCAACTTGATGGGTGCAACTGTAGTACTCTACATACATGTGCAGGTGTGGCCTCTTTGGGTCCTACCCTGACCGTGACACTATCAACTTTCACAAGCTGCTTTTAGTTATATTATAACTTTTTTACTATAATTATCTGCTTCCCATTTTAGTTATTATAAATTCCTTTTATAACTAAGATAATTTTCTTTTTAAAAAATAGGGGCATATGAAAATTA